>JABTXL010006712.1:13550490-13632458 GCA_025134845.1 Neodon shergylaensis
AGAAAGAAAGAAAGAAAGAAAGAAAGAAAGAAAGAAAGAAAGAAAGAAAGAAAGAAAGAGGCATGTTGAGGTGGAAAAGCCATACAAAGGAACCTCCTTAGACTGACTAACCCTCACCCTCCTCCCCTTCTCCACCCTGGTAATTATCACAGCCTAAACCCCCTGCCTGGTGATATTTTCAGTTCTCGCCACTCCATACTTAATGCAGGAGCCGTCCCATCCCTCCTCATCTGTGAGAACTGGAGACATCCAGAGCTGCAGGTGCTCAGGTCCCTTGTGTAAAATGGCACAGTGTTTGCAAACAACCTGCACAGTTCTCCCTGCTCCCAGCCCGAGAGAGGACCATCTGCCTGCCTGCCATTATCATAGGCCTTGCTGCATGCCTGGCCAGCTTTTAATCATGGTCCCCAGATAAGTCACTGCATGTGGCAGCTTGAGAAGCCCTGTCCTCACCCACGTCCCTTCATATGCCTCTCCAATTCAATTTCTTTCTGCTAGGTCTTTTTCAAAGCCAGTCATGGCCAAGTTCACCTTGCAAATAACTACATTGCTTTGGATCTTTTTTTTTCCTACTGACCTTAATATAGCATGGCTGTTTTTCTAATGATTTCTATATTCCTGGCAAATAGGTCATCTCTAATCACAGCTTTTATACAAAGTAACTCTTACAATTTAGGATCCTTCTTCTATGTACTTTTAAAAACTCAAGTCGTTATGCCGTTTTGTCCCTTCTCAAAGTCCAGAAGCAAACTGAGCTAACCTGATACTAATGAAAACTAATACTAAAATCCCAGGGTTCTAAATATGGTATATTTGCATGTATACTAAGCAAATATTTCTGTGGAATAATCCTACTGTACACTGTGAAAATGTGTTGTTTTTATTGTTAATAAAAAGTGGATTGGCCAAGAGATAGGCAGGATTTTTGGGGCAGAGAGAATGCTGGGAAGAAGGGCAGCGTCAGAGGAGACACCAGCCAGATGCAGAGGAAGCAGGACGTGAAGAAAATGAGATAACGAGTCTCGAGGCCCGTGGCAGAGGGTAGATAAGAAATATGGGTTAGTTTAAATGCAAAAGTTAGCTAGTAACAAGCCTAAGCTATTGATAATTTATAATTCATATTAAGTCTCCATGTTGATTATTTGGGAACTGGCAGGCAGGAAAGAAACATCCACCTACAAAATATATTCTGCAATTTGCTCCCAATGGTCCCAACACTTCTGGACTTCACAGTGATGTAAATGTTAGCAAAATAATATCCACCCAACAAACCTATCAATGATTCCTTCCTATGTAACACACATTTCGATCTGGAATGGGTGACTTGGATTCTATCTTTATTAAGTTCACTTCCTAAACCCAGGTAACCTGCTTTGTCCATTCAGAGATGACAAACTGGAAAACTCCCTAGGACCCCCAGCTTCAGGAGACCCAGACCTGGCAAAAGTCTGGCCTCATGTCCATTATTGCCCTGTCTAACACTCAGGGTTGGAAAACTTCAATATTCTGGTTTCTGAGAATAAATCAGGGTTGAATAGCTCCCCCCCCCCCCGCCCACCCTTTTCTGTAGTGCTGGGATGGAGCCCGAGGCCTCTTGCACCCTGGGCAGAAAGCAAGACCTTAGGGCAAAGCTCCAGGCCTGGCCTGTCACTCTTCCTAAAAGGACTTCTTCCAGGCATTTGCTCTCCAGCCTCACCATGCCAGCATGTCGCCTTATGGTCTGCCATCTCCTCACCTGCCCCACGCTGGTAACGTGGAAGTGAAAACCACTTCACTGACACCGGCTTGGAAACCTTAGCTTTGATTGTCAGGAGCTCGGATCCTGGGCTTTCTTAATCATCCCATTCTCAGCCTTAAGTACATTCTGTTAATTATTCCATTAGTAGAGATGAATCCCACTAGGCCCCGTCCCCCTTAGGGCACACTTGTTGAGCTAAAGGTGGGCTTTCCACTGAGACCCATTTAAAGAAAACGTGTATTAACATCTAAATGGATTCTTTTTTTTTTTTTTTTTTTTTTTTTGGTTTTTCGAGACAGGGTTTCTCTGTGGTTTTGGAGCCTGTCCTGGAACTAGCTCTGTAGACCAGGCTGGTCTCGAACTCACAAAGATCCGCCTGCCTCTGCCTCCCGAGTGCTGGGATTAAAGGCGTGCGCCACCACTGCCCGGCTCTAAATGGATTCTTAAGCATAAAATAGTGCATTTGTTAACACTAAATTAATTTTGTACATATATATATGTATGCATATATATACAAAACACACATATATTCATATATATATATATATATATATATATGCCGTGACCAAGAGACACAAAGTTCAGAAGATCTCCATTTACTGTGGGATCAAGCATACAACGGTGAGAATTACACCCTAAAAAGTAAAATGATAATAATGAATATTTATCTCCCAATTTGCCATGTTTCTATTACTCTTGGAAACAGTCTTCCAGGCAGGCCATCTTACAACCTGGCTATCTTGCAATTTGAGCGGCTGCCCCTGGCTCACATAGCCAGTTGGCATTCAGCGTGAGCCAAGTTCTCTCCACCTCCCAGTCAGGGTCCTGGACTCTGGCTGCTGGACCAGGACTCCTTGCCTGTCCTCCTCTTGCTTCCTAATGCCACTTTGTCTCCTTTGCGTTCACACTTCCGTGTGTACTTCTTTCTCGTTCTAGGAGGAGATCTGAGCTGGGCAGAAAAGCGGAAGTTTAATTGCTGTTCAGCAAAAATAACCCCTGGGGGGTTTTGAGCATGAAGCCTGCTGGCTCAACAATAGTACGTAAAAAGTATATCCAGGGAAGATGGCTTCTCTGGGGAAAGAGAATCTTCAGAAATGAGACATCAAATCAACTTGCCTGTCAGCTTAGCTGGATGACCACACAGCTGTTAACAGAGACGGAAATGGAAGAGCTGGCTGTTCAGGTGTGAGTCTTACCTCCTGTCTTAATCTGTTCTGAGAACGCTCAGAGGAAGAGCACACAAATCCCCGCCTGCGGCTGGGTCTCTTCTATTCAACAAACACTAATGAAGACAACTTCACTTTCAGGGCCAGTGGGATCCTTTTGCCATTAAAAATAATCCGTCAATCAGACTCTGTCTCATAAAGAAAAGAACTGCTCACCTAAAGGGGGAGGCAGCCAGAGGGAGGAGGAGATTTAATCATCAGAGTTCCATCCCGTGAACAATTATTGAAGGAGACAGTTAGGCACCAGGAGAAATGATGATAAGAAGCCTCAAGCCCCAGAATCCTGCATCCTAATGCGATTGACAAATTGGAAAATTTAATAGCCGCATTTACCGTTCATTTGAAGCAGTGTCCTTTGGTGTGTGTGTGGGGGGAGAAGGGAGTGCATCCTAAAGAATAGAGAGGAAACATGATGAAGAGATGATCATTGGCAACAGTGAATGAAGAAAGAATGTTTCCTTAGGCTGGGCATCAGCTATCCAAGTGTGATTACGGCATGGCATGTATGTTACAGAGAGAGTCATGTTTGTATTGTCATGAATCAAATGACAAGATATCAATGAAACAAAATAATAGTATTCTCAAAATACAGGGAGTCCAAGTGGATGAAATAAAAATAGAAGAATCCTGGTAATTGTTACAGTGGGATGATGGTGGGTGGGAGCTAACCACCATTCATAAGAAATCCAGTCCAAAAGATGATGGCAGAGAAGGCTGGCAAGGGCCTAGACGCTCTGAATCCTCCACTCCACCAAAACAATAAACAGGAGTCATGGTAACAATGTGTTTGTCTGTGGTAGAAAGTAAAGGAAGAGTCAGAAACCAAACACTGAGCCTGGTGTGGACACACTCTTCATCCCAGCCCTTGGAGACGCAGGCCAGCGGTCTAGAGTTCAAGGTCATTCTTAGTAACTAGCGAGTTTGAGGTCAGGCTGAGCTACAGGAGACCCTGACTCAAAATAAAACAGACAGACAGACAGACAGACAGACAGACAGACAGACAGACAAAAACAACGGAGGAGGGGACGAAGTCTTGAGTCCAGGAGTGTGCTGTGCCTGTAAACCGGAGGGTTAAGAAGAGCGTTGCCCTGCTGGGTTCTGTTGCAGCCATTAGTCTTCTAAGCTCCAGATGAGCTGACCACTGAGGCTGTTCCACACACAGGGGAAAGCGGGTACTTCACGGGGCTCAGCCGTCAGTCAGCACCTCCATGACACAACTATTTCATAGTGACATCAAGCATGCCTGACAGTCTTAGAAAACCAGGATTGGAGTAACAGTAGGCAGGACAAGACAGATAGTATGTCTTCTGTGGGGCAGAGAGGAGAAAGTTTTGCAGATTTCTTTGCTGTGGTGATAAAATTCTACAGCCAGAACAACTTCAAGGAGAGTGTGCTTCTTGGCTTGCAGAGGGACAGACTCCGTCAGGGTAAGGGAGGAAGGGGAGCAGCCAGGGAGAGCATGGAAGAAGGAACAGGGCTGGTTGGTCACATTTCTATCCCCATACAGGAAGCCCAGAGAGATGAGGAAAGGGAGCCAGGCTACAAACCCTCGAAGCCAGCACCCAGGGTGGCTTTCCTCCAGCAAGGACACAGCGAAAAGCTCCAGAACCTCTCCAAACAGTGTTACCAACTGGGGACCAAGTGTTTAAGTATATGAGCCTCTGGGGAACATTGCTCATTTAAACCACCACAGTAAAATAAAACAGTTTCACTCTTAAAAAAAAAATAAAACAGGTTCACTGAATTTGCATATAACATGACTTTTTTGTTTGTTTGTTTTTCGAGACGGTTTTCGGTTTTCTATTTATAGTCCTGACTGTACTGGAATTAGCTCTGTAGACCAAACTGGCCTCAAATTCACAGAGATCTGCCTGCCTCTGCCTCCTGAGTGCTGGGATTAAAGGCCTGCACCACCTCCACCCAGCACTTTTAGGAAGTCTAATTTGCATACAATAAACTACTCAATTAAGGAATTGCAGTATTTGCAATCATATACTCCCACCAAAATCTATATAAAACATTTCTCCTACCCAAAAATATCTCCTTTGCCCTTTTGTAGTTAATATCCTTCCTTAAGTGCCCAGCTACTACATACATTGATCTGGTCCTTTTCCCTAAAACCGTTACCAGAATATCATGTAAACGAGTCTCTACAGAATGCAGCCTTGCTGCTTGGTTCTTTGCCACTCAGGGTAACACTCTGGGGCTCATTCAGACATTAATAGCCATTCTTTTTTATTCAATGACTTTCCATCACGTGGACAGATCACAGTTTGTAAATTTGAAGGGGATTTGCATTGTTTCCGCTTGCGTGTACTGTCGCTAAAGCTGTGATGAATACTTTCATACAGGTCTTAGAGTAGGCCTATGGTGTCATTTCCCACAGAGCAGTGTGCAGGGATGGACTTGCCGGCCTGTAGAACTGTCTATGTTTGCTTTCCCAGAATTTGCCAAGCTCTTTGTCAAAGTGTACCCACTTAGGTATACCGTTATGCATTCCCACCAGCAAAATACAAAAGTTCCAGCTACCTCGCTTCTTTGTCAATACTTGATATGCCCACTCTTCGAAAAAGGAAAGACTTGAGCCAGGTGGTGGTGATGCACATTTTTAATCCCAGCACTCAGGAGGCAGAGGCAGACAGAGCTCCGAAAATTCGAGGCCAGCCTGGTCTCCAGAGCAAGCCCCAGGATAGCCAGGGTTTCACAGAGAAATCCTGTCTTGAGAAACAAAAACAAAACAAAACAAGATTTGTTTACTTTTACTTTTGCATATGAATGTTTTGCCTACATGTATGGACCTGCACCATGTGTGTGCCTGGTGTCTGTGGAGGTCAGACCTCCTGGAGCTGGAGTTACAGACAGTTGTTAGTGACACGTAAGTGCTGGGAATTGAACCCTGGTCCTCTGGATGAGCAGTCAGTGTTCTTATCTCTCCAGCCCCTGATTTGCATTTCCTGAAGTCATTTAGGTATCATCTCATATGCTAGTCACTGTGCAGTCAGCTGAATCTTCCCTCCACTTGTTAATGAAATCGTTCTTCTTGTTGAATTAGCAATCAGTGTGGACTTGGGGTAATCAACCCTTCAATATTTTCTGCGATTAATTCCATCTACTATTTGACTTTTTCAAATGTCATATAGAGGGCTAGAGAAATGGTTCCGTGGTTAAGGAGCGCACTGGCTGCTCTTCCAGAGGACCCAGGGTCAATTCCCAGTACCCACATGGCAATTTGAATTGTCTGGAACTCCAGTTCCAGGGAATCTGATACCCTCTTCTACATCCATGGGCACCAGATATGAGAAGTGGGTGCACAGACCACATCGGCAAGACACTCATACACATAAAATAATAAATAACAATATAATTATTATATAAATTATATATTTTTAGTTTGTAGGCATAATTATATATAATACACAAATACATAATAATAAGTAAATGAATACTAAAATAAAACTTTAAATGTCATTTATAAGGCTCTTCTGAGAAACAGTTTTTCATGATTATTACTTTTTTGTGTTCTATTCTAGAAATCTGACTAATTCATTGTCACATAATTTTTTTATGTTTTTTGGTAGAAGTTTTATAATTCTAGTCCTTGTGTTTAAGCCTATGGTTCATTTTAAAGTTTTTTTTTAATATTTTATGTGTGTGTGCACGCGCGTGCTCAGCACGGTTCAAAATTTATCATCATCAAATTCAACATCAAAAAGATGCAGCGGTCTAGAGAGATGGCTCAGCAGTTAAGAGTGTGTGCTGCCTGCCCTTCCAGAGGACCAGAGTTCAGTTTCCATCTCCACAATGAGCGGCTTACAAGCCAGCTCCAGGGGATCCAACACTTCTTTCTGGCCTCTGCAGGCAATTGCACTCATATGTGCATACCCCACACAGGCAAACATGTGAACATATAATTAAAGTAAAAGAAATCTTTTTGATTTGCACAGCCCTCCAAAACCAGATCTAGAACCTACGAACACTTAACAGCAAATAAACACTCAACTGCCTTCTTGATCGGGAAAATCGAATTAAAATAACAAGAGCCTTTCGACTTCTTAATGATTGGGGGGAAATAAAACTAAAAAACAATAGTCTATCAGTTTGTAATTTTAATGTCTTCTATGATTTGGAGGAAATTAAGAAGTCTGATCATACTAACAACTGATGGGATGGGAAACAATGGACAGCCTCAAATGCTAACGATGAGAGAACGTGGTAAAAACCTTTCGGAAAACACTTGGTATCCTCTCGCGCAGTTGCACCAGGAACGATGCTATTTAATACAAATACAAAGACAAGTGGTAACGACAGAGACGGTTGCCTGTGTGACCTCAGTTGCATACTGTTTTAGAGACTATTTTGAATTTGGGGAAGAAGGGAAACATGCAACAAGTATTCAATGAATAAGTTTTAGAGCTTTACCTTGACTGAGCGTGAGGGCATCCTACCATCTCGTATTAAGCTGTTGGCTTTTTGACACGTGTAGAATGACCAGGTATACTTTTAATATACATTTACTTTCAGTGGCCCTGGGTATATAAAGGATAGTGACGAACGTAATTAATCTACATGTCACAGAAAAGGCAACCTGGTCACTCACTGCAGCCTCTGATGTAGGTAAAGACAGCTCTACCAAACAGGGGACACAAGTCTAAACTGTTCCAAGTCACTACTACTTTTCTTCCTTCCAGGCCTGTGCTATTAAAGCCACTGTGCTTTGGAGTATCTAGAGAGAATAGATCTCTCCTTGTCAATCTCAAATTTCATCAGTTCACAAGTTATCTAAGAAGTGTGCTCCTGCCCACAGGAGATGACATACCAATCATTTCTGAGGTGATATGCAGAGGGAGGGAAACTGAGATAATGTCCTCAAGACCCTTATTGACATTTGTGATGACCTCACTCACCCCCTATCTCTCAGCTCACTTCCCCTCTCCATGTCACACCTATCCCTGGAAACGCCTGAAGGGCTATCACCTCAACATAGACAATGGAAGATTAGTTAGTATTGGAAGTAACTCAATTCCTGGGACATTTGAATTTTATGTGTGTATTTCAACCCAAGGCAAATACCTCATGATTTCAAGTACTAAGACAGGAATTAGATATTCCTGGCTTTTGGCTGTCATTTTTAAATTTTATTTTTATTAGCCGTGTGTGTGTGTGTGTGTGTGTGTGTGTGTGCCTATTTGTAAGTATAACCATGAACTTGCTGTTGCTGGAGGAGGTCAGAAGAGGGTGAGGATCTGCCCAATTGTAATGGAAACCGAACCCCAGTCCTCTGCGAGGGCAGCAAGTACTTTTAATCTCTGAGCCATTTTTCAAACCCCCGTTTTTTTGTTGTTGTTGTTTGTTTGTTTTGTGTTTTGCTTTCTGTAAAGAAGATTAGATCAGACTTTCATCTAACGACAAAATGACATTAAGCACTTCAATTTACAGCAACAAGAAACTAAAGTTCACTTCAACAAGCAAGGAAGAGGCACGCCCACTCTCTCCTCTGGGTCACATTCAGCACTTTTACAAGCAGGATGCTTTGCTTTGTTTTCTAGACTCTTACCACGCCTGTTCAAACGATGATGGACACGTACATCATCAGCAAGATGCCGGCTAACCTCCACCGTGGGCCCACTTCAAATGAAGAGCCACTGACCCTGACCCTCGTTATCAATAGAGACGCCCAGACCTCACCTGCCTGGGCCTTGGCCGCTGAGGTTCAGCTCTCCAAGCCAGACAGGCCTGCAATGCAAAAGCAAAGGAGGGGTTGGAGGAATGGTAGTCACCACTTAAGAATTAGGATAAGCCCGAGCACACCCAAATGATAAAATTTCTCAAGTTTCTATCCTCTTACTCAGAGAACGGTGCCCTAAGCCATCCTTCTTTATTGAGAGTCCTACCAGACTGGAAGGCTCTGGGCAGGAGGAAGTCACCCTGACATTTAAAAAGGGCTCAGAATTAGACATGGTATTCCATCTGACAAGGCCCAGGGGCCTCCTTCAGTTATCACTGGGAATGAACTCCTGATGAGAAGCAAGTATAGTGAGCAGAGGGCACAGGAAGCCCAGCAATCACCAGTGACCACCCACTGGCTCTTGTGATAACAGGCAGTCTTATATAGACCCTGTCATTTGACTCCGAGATCGGTTGGAATTCCATAGTGTCATCTGTTCAATACGCTTTCGTTTATTCCTTTTTTACCCACTATTGAATGGTAAAAGCCCCTCACCTTTTAGTTAGAAGAGGGGCAGATAGTTCCGGCCAATGAATCGTAAACAAACAACCAGAAAAATGTGGGTCGCTTCCACTTCATAATTGTTTATAATAATTCCAGTGCAAACAGCGGCACGGAAGACAGGAGCAGCTCCATCCTAGTGCTTGGGCAGCTGCGATGGGCAGGATGGAGCTCCAGAACAGCGGGTGATAAACACCGTATTAGCGCTCCCTCACTGTCACAAAATACCAAGGAGAATTAACTTATAGAGAAAAAAGGTTTGTGCGGGCTCCGAGGCTGAGATGTTCTGGGCAGAACCATCGCTTTTAGACCTGTATCAAAAGGGAATATTATAGTCGGAGGACGACAGTGTTACCAGGAATGGCACTATAGGCATACAGAAGCACACAAGCCAGATATGGTCCTTCACCCAAGAGCTGGCTACAGATGGAAACATGCAGAGGAAAGCATTCTGTTCGTTGAAGTAACTTGGCTTGGCAGCCTCTCTAGGGTCACTGCTCTCCTGCTCCCATCTATAAAATACAAATATTGCCTTAGCCGGCTGGTGGTGGCACACGCCTTTAATCCCAGCACTCGGGAGGCAGAGGCAGGTGGATCTCTGTGAGTTCGAGGCCAGCCTGGTCTACAAGAGCTAGTTCCAGGACAGGAACCAAAAAAGCTACGGAGAAACCCTGTCTCGAAAAATCCAAAAAAATAAAAACAAAAAACAAATATTGCCTTAGTGCCTACTCACAAGTAGTTTAGACTCTCTCTCTCTCTCTCTCTCTCTCTCTCTCTCTTTGTATGTGTGTGTGTGTGTGTGTCCATGTGCCTGTGAAAGTCAGAATAGGACTCTAGATCCACTAGCACTGTAATCTGATTTGGGTGCTGGAAACTGAACTCTGGTCCTCTACAAGAGCACCAAGCTCTCTTTACTGCTGAGCCATTGTCACTCCCGCCCCAGACAAAGATGGTTTCTTATTAACAGTGCCTGGGATAGGGGAAGGAAAAACTAAGTGGCTATAACTTCTTTCGTGGTTCAGAATAAACTATTTTGGTGAGGGGGAGAAGGGAGGGAGGAAGCAGAAGATAAGAATCCCTGCACCGTCAAAGCTCGGGAAAGATGACGGACTGTCCCATTCCAACCCGGACCATACAGTGAAGTCACATCTCAAAAAAAAAATCATAGAAGAGAAAGAAGGGGAGGGAGGTAAAGAAGAAGAGGCAGAATGGAAGAGGTGAGGCCCGTGGGATTATTTTTGTGTACACGAATGTTTCCATGTGTGAGTTAATATGAATCAGGCCCTGCCGGAGTGGCCAAGGATGAGCAGGGTTGAAAGTTGACCCACCTTCTCAATGTCAAACAGAAAGTGAGAAGAGAAGACTCACAGGGGAGGGGTGTTTCCTTGAGGTGATCATCACTGTCTCAAAATAGTCCCTCAGCCCTATAGACTGGAGTGGTGACATTTGGCCCGTCTAGAAAACATGCAAAGTAGCTGTGAAGTTAATCTTTAAGAAGAAGCTAGCAGCAGTGGAAAAACAAAGGTCTGAGCTAAGGATAGAGCTTGGTGGTAATACATTCGCCTGACATTCAAGGGGCTGGGGGTTCAAACCCCAGCACTGGGGGTGGGGAAGAAGAGAAAGAACAATGCCAGACACCCACACTTGCTAAGATGGTCAAAGCTGGTGGGCTGTTGACAAAGGTGTAGGTCTTGGGGATATAAAGTCAGTGCTTTGGGTTTGGGATTAAGATTGCCAATGGAGCCGGGCGGTGGTGGCACACGCCTTTAATCCCAGCACTCCGGAGGCAGAGGCAGGCGGATCTCTGTGAGTTCGAGACCAGCCTGGTCTACAAGAGCTAGTTCCAGGACAGGCTCCAAAACCACAGAGAAACCCTGTCTCGAAAAACCAAAAAAAAAAAAAGATTGCCAATGGATTAGGATTAGGGATGCCGATGGTTGGTTAAGTCAAAACTAGGAGTTGAAACCGAGATGATGCTTTGGGGTTGAAAATAAACATGTGGAAGTCATCTTTGAATGGTCACTGTATCTTGAAAATAAATGAAGCTATCTCAGATTCTAGATAATTGAGGCAGAAGTGGCTAAGGAGAATTTGACAGTTCTCAAAACTACTTAGAACCCTGGGCCTTTTCTTCGGTGCTGCTGTATAAAAACCCAAGAAAAATAAAGGCAGACAGTATGTCTTCCGTTTGGTTGTTAGTGACTCAGATATGCCAATTTTACCACAGCAGTGTAACATACAAAATTAAGATTACTAGATCTTAGAATCAGATTGATCAGAATTTGAATCCCAACGCTAAAATTTACTAAACGATTGTAACTTGGGCTTCAATATCTTTATCCAATATAACAAAATATTGATGCCTTCTGCAAGTGGCCACCATTAAACTAGATAGTTCATACGGAACAGTAGTCTGTGAAGCCATAATGACCATGGTGCTCAGAAAAGACGAACTAAGTGTTCAGTGAGGACCCAGATCTGCTAGGAGCAGAACCTCAACCAGAAGCTGTATTTCTCAGGCTCCCTTGTAATTTGTCCAGACATTGGAACCCTGGGGAGAAGAATTCCCAGTGAAACCACCAGGACCTGGTCTGGTACACCGCCTGCCATGACCTCTCCCGCCTTCTCCTTCCATGTAGAAAGAGTGGAGGTGACCTCAGTAATCCTGGGAGTCAGGATCTGGATAGCAGAGTAAACAGAGCCTGGATCTAGAACCCATCCAAGGAAGGGGCTCAGACTGCTTAGACACTCTGAAGGGTTCACCTTCTTTGTAAGAGTTCTTCCAGAAGGCAAGAAGTTGATAGGACTAAGCTTAGACAGCACAGGCTCTCTTTACCACGGGACACAGTGACACACAGCTGTGAGACACCCCTGGGTACAGGAAGTTGGCATCTACATCAATGTGACTAATAAGGAATTGCCAGTGGGGACGCATCACAGATGTGTGCTTTTTTTTTTCACTTCTAAGTGACTTCCATGAGAGCAGCAGAGGTTCTGTCATTCAAAATCTTAACAAGTCTGACATGTACACGTGGGTCCTTTCCCTCTCTTACACACAGACACACACACACACACACACAGACACACACACACATGTACAGAGAGAAAGAGAGAGAGAGAGAGAGACCAATGTAGAAGTAGTCACTGACCAGCCACAGCTGGGAGGAAGCACCAAAGAGGAATGAGATTTATTCAATTATTTTTTAACTAATGACATATGTCCCATGTGTAAAAGCGCAGTGTGCTGGTTTCCATGAGAATGACCCCCATAGGCTCAGGTGTTTGACTATCTGCCTCCCAGTTGGTGGAATTGTTTGAGAAGGATTAAGGGATGCGGCCTTGTTGGAGAAGGTGTGTCAGTGGGAGTGGGCTTTGAAGTTTGAAATGACTCCAGCTATCCCCAGTGTCCCCTCTGCCCCCCTGGCTGTAGATCAAGATGTGTATTCCCTGCTGCCTGTTCCCACTGCCACGCCTTTGCTCTGCCATCATGGCATCTAACCCTCTGAAACCATAAGCCCAGTTAAACACTTTCTTGGATAAGTTGCCTTGGTCATGGTATTTTCTTACAGCAATAAAGAGGCAACTAAGACAGAAGGTGACTAAATCCATTGTCATGCAAATTGATCAAAAGGCACATAGTCCTGGCTCTTTGGAGGCTCCTATTAGTTAAACACCCAGGCACGTGTGATACACCCTTAAATAACACAAATCATTCTCTCCAAAGATTTAGCTGTAAGGAAGCTAACATTTAACCATGGCTGTGTAGGTCCTGTCTCAGAGGAGTCTAAGTAAAACTCAGGGAACTACTTGGCACTTAGGGGAAGGGGTGGGGAGTGGGGATAACGGAAGCCTGACTGATGACTGAGCCCAGGGTGAGGTGAAAAGTGGTGGATAAAGACAAGGGCGGGAGGCAAAGCTGTCAGAGTTTTTCAGAGTTTAGGAAGAAAGCCAATTGGGTGGTAAGGGCATGCCATGTGCAAGGGGATTCCCCATAAAAGTAGATACCTTGCCAGCCACAGCAGGGTAAAAATAGACCATACGTCATTTCGTCCTTGGTGGCAGTTTTGTATTCATCAAAGGTCATAAGACAACTGTTTCAGAAGGATGTCCAAGACATAACACCAGGTTAAAAAAAGTTAAAAAGTGAGGTGACGGCAGAGTATGACTATGTGTACACACAGAAAGAGTGGGAGGTGGCCAGGCAAGGGTGGTGCACACCTTTAATCCCAGCCCTCAGGAGGCGGAGGCAGGCAGATCTCTGAGTTCGAGGCCAACCTGGTCTACAGAGTGAGTTCCAGGACAGCCAGGGATGCACACGAGAAATGCTGTCTCAAAAAACAGAGAGAGAGAGAGAGAGAGAGAGAGAGAGAGAGAGAGAGAGAGAGAGGAAGCAGCATTACATGTGCATGTTGCTACACATGAAGACTGTCTTTGGAGGAAGGCATAGGAAATTGGCCACCATGGGAGCCACTTGAGAACTGGAGACAAAGCTGGGACCACGGTTCTGTTTTCACTGAATTGTATTTCTGGTTGAATTTTTATTTTATTATTTATTTATTTGTTTGTTTATTTATTTATTTATTTTGGTTTTTCGAGACAGGGTTTCTCTGTAGCTTTGGAGCCTGTCCTGGCACTTGCTCTGTAGACCAGGCTGGCCTCGAACTCACAGAGATCCGCCTGCCCCTGCCTCCCAAGTGCTGGGATTAAAGGCGTGCGCCACCACCGCCCGGCTATTATTTTTAATTTTTTTTAGCATGTATATATTTACTATCCCTACTGAAAAAAAGTAACAAATAGCCAGGAAATAAGCTGAAAAGCTTCTGTTTTTCTTTTGCTTGAGAAAGTCTGCTGCACACACAGACAAGCAGGCAGGCACTGGAGAATACGGAAGGGGGAAATAAAACTGGATGCACACTTGCAATCCGCCACCTTATCCCCCAGAGACTAGTTTCGCCAGGCCCTTCTAGAAGTTATAATTGGCTGTGCACACACACACAAGCCTACAGGGAGGAAATGAGGTCGTCAATAGGCTGTTGACGGTGCATTGGGGCTTATATTTCAGATTCTAAATTGATAGTCTTCTCTGGGGACCTGGATTATTATGCACCTTTCTTGGCATAAATAGAATAAAAAAGATTATGAAACTTTAGTCAACAGTCCAGGTCCTGACAGGGAGCGTTGCCCTTGAAGTTCCTCTGGGTGAGGTCAGCGGGCCTCATCTGCACAAGAGACCTTCAGCTGTTCATCTAGAATATTCCACACACCACCAGAATGGTCACCACAGAAAAGGCCAAGCTAGTCTTGTCCAGGTAACATTTTCCAGCATTAGCTCCTTCCCTGCCTCCAAGGTTTTTATTTTTTTGTTTTGTTTTGTTTTGCCGGTGACTTCATGACAGCCCATCTCCAGCAGGGAGGGAAAGAATGGAAAAGTTTTGTCCATCTCCCACCATTCTGCACCTCGTTTGAGAGCCAGGATGTTAGCAAAGGACTTGTCATGAAGCAAAACAAATAGAAGGCAAAAAGAACCCCCAAAATAGTAAGCCTGGGCTGTTTTCGGGACCGTGTCATTCAGTGTGATTTCATCAGCCCCGGGCTCCAGGGACATGATTTACACAAGTCAGTCAGCCTCTTCATGGTGGGAACTCATTTTTAATAAATGATAGCAAGTAGGTTTATTCTGACCTGTGACTGTGAGTCACCGCGTTTGAAGCCACATGACAGACACCAGCAGAAACCAACAGATGACCTTGGCCACGGGACTTTTTATTCTTTCAGAAAAAAAACCAAGTGTGTTTCCTGACTGTGATGCTGAGGGCTGAAAAGTCTGTATCAGACTGGTGAGAGAGACGACCAGAGGGGGCCGTCGCCATGGCCCTTCCTCCTCAGCAAGTCTGTGGTTTGGTGCCCAGGGAAACCTGGAGGAGGAAGTGCATTGAATCCTGACTAAAACGGAGTTTCAGTGGGAGAGGAGGGTAAATTACAGCCACTAAAATTACCACAGATTAATAGGCTGAAAGTTCCACACTTGCTTCCCCCTTCTGAGTCCTTCGTACTATGACAGAGCGCCTTCTCTGAGAGGGAAATGAGGAGACACACGGGCACAGAGGGGACCTGGGATGCTCTGGGCCATCGGCCAAGAAACGGAAGGGTGAGTTGTGAGTCTTCCCGGAGGTAGGAGTCACAGGCACATTGTACCCTGTGAGGTCAAAGTCATTCTCTTGAGGGGACACTTGCCTTCCGTAGTCTGTGAGCCTGGGAGGATCTCAGGGCGTGGGGAGCAGCTTGCTAAGATGGCATCAGTCTGCTGTCTCCTCCTCTCCTCCTCCAGTCTGTTGTGCCTTTCTGCTTCCTGCCTGAAAGCTCTGCCCAACCTACCATCCAGTAGTGGGTCAGGGGAGTAATCAGTGTTTGGGGGTCAGAAAAAGGAAAATGGGAATATCTGTTTCTGAACGGGAAGAAACAGAAGTAAAAGACCTTAAACTCATAAATGACGAGGCAGAAATCTCAGTTCCATCCCCGCCTCTGACACTCCAATACACACCCGCAAAATAAACGTAAATAGATCCATTTCCAGTACAAACCAAACGATAAATTTATTTCCGGCCTTCGTTTTTGTTTTTAATTTTAGCCCCAAATGAAACTGCCCCCACCCCTCTCATGTGTGAACATATTTGCTTATTTATATAGGAAAGAAAAAACTCTGGAAAAATACCGGAGAAGCAGATAACACTGCTTTTCAGGGAGAGTGCTTCCTGTGTTTGAATGCTGAATCACCACCTATTGATCTATAGGTAAATCTATATGTACATACAATATAGAAACGGAATCCAGAAAACTTAGTCTTATCCTGGGGACACTATTAGGTATATGGGAACCTGGCTGCTAAAATAATTCATCTGTTCATTAATTTAAAAAAAAAAAGAGGGGGAAGGGATATCTAGCATGGTGGTGCACACCTTTAATCCCAACACTTGGGAGGCAGAGGCAGCTCTCTGGTGAGTTCCAGGCCAGCCTGATGTACATAACGAGTTCCGGGCTAACCAGGGCTACAAATTGAGACCGTGCCTAAAAAAATATCAATAAATAAATAAATAAATAAATAGAAAGAAAGAAAGAAAGAAAGAAAGAAAGAAGGAAGGAAAAAAAGAAAGAAAGGGAGGAAGGAAAAACTGATGATTTGTCTTATAAACAGCATTGAACTTAATGTGATAGAAACTCAAGTTGCTTGTGAGAAAAATGTGTACGTGTACAATGTAAACAGAGGTCACAGTGGAGTAAGTCATAACCAGCTCCACTCCCTGCCTCTCTCACCTCCCCGCACTCATACACCCTGCCTCCAACATGTGGGAAAAGGCTAATTTGCTGTTTGGTAATGAGCCCAGCCTTTAAAAACTGGGCTATCTCACTAGCCCTAAAGGGCTGTTTTCTTTCTTTCTTTTTTTTTTTTTTTCGAGACAGGGTTTCTCTGTGGCTTTGGAGCCTGTCCTGGAACTAGCTCTGTAGACCAGGCTGGTCTCGAACTCACAGAGATCCGTCTGCCTCTGCCTCCCGAGTGCTGGGATTAAAGGCGTGCGCCACCATCGCCCGGCTAAAGGGCTGTTTTCGAGGCTCCAGGATACACAGCTCTTCCATATTATTCCCACGGAGAGGAGAGGGAATGACCTAGTAAGGATTTTGTGAAGTGATGCGTGGAAGAGAAGGTTTCCCTCCGACAGGAAGAGGTCCTGAGCAGGTGTTTTCCAGACCTGGAAGGAAAGCTTTAGAGATTATAAACACTTTGAAGTTAAAAAAAAAAAAAGTGTGTGTGTGTTGGACTTGATAACATATGATAATGAGATAAAAGCTCTGAGGCCATTCATTGGATAAGAAAGGCCAGCTTGCTGGTAAACCACTGAGAAACTAGGGTCTGTTCTGAGTGGGGAATTCTGCCCAAGGAAGCAGATACAACATCACTTAACTTGGCCCATGAGTCATCCCTGCTTCGTGATTGCACAGCGGCACAGTTTCACCCGGAGACACCTTTGTTCTATCTTACTAATGTTGGGCTCCGCATTTCAACCATAGAAAGCCCTTTGAAACATCTCCATCCACAAAGAAGAAATGACCTGTAAATTCTGTCAGAACTAGCCGCTTGAACAGCATCATCCCTCCACAGGAGAGGGTGGACATCACAGGCGACATCTTGGTCACGGATGACTCAGCCTTGTGTATGAGTTATGATTGTGTCAGTGTGACAGAAACAATCCATGGGAAGAAGGACTGTAGTCGTTGTTCATAGATTGAGAGGGTCTCAGCCGGGCATGATAGAGAAGATGTGGTGGGGTTCATGGGGGTGACGTGTGGAAGAGCTGTTCACACAGCAAGCCAGGAAACACACACAGAGAGAGAGACAGAGAGAGAAAAAGAGAGAGACAGAGAGGCAGAGAGAGAGAAAGAGAGGCAGAGAGAGAGAGAGAGAGAGAGAGGAAAAGAGAGACAGAGAGAGGCAGAAACAGAGACAGAGAGGCAGAGAGAGAGAGGAAAAGAGAGAGACAAACAGAGAGACAGAAAGAGGCAGAGACAGAGACAGAGAGGCAGAGAGAGGGAAAGAGAGAGACAGACAGACAGAGAGACAGAGACAGAGGCAGAGAGAGAGAGCAAGTGAGAGAGAGCAAGAGAACGAGAGAGAGAGAAAGAGAGAGAGAGAGAGAGAGATTGACGTAGGGGTGGGTCTATAAGAACCTCTTCAGACCGCTAGGTCTCCCCACCTACTAAAGGCTCCAAAACTTTCAAATTAGTGTCCACCCCTGGAAAACCAACATGGGAATGGGAGTCTGTGGGCAATGTTCCACATTCAGACCGTAACCTCGACACAGAATTAGCTTAGAAAGGGAGACTCCTTTTTAAAAGTCAGACCGAGTCTACAGTTTGACACCTTGACTTATTTCCCACTTTCAACAAATATGCTATTAAAAAGAAAATAACTACAAATTCGACAGGCTACTGAAAACACAGCCATCTTAATATGCCATTCTGAGGGAAGGGACACCAGCATAGAGAAACAGAAACATGGCTGGCAGGCTGATCTAGCACAAGGCAATGGTTTCTAAAATCCCCAAATGACAGACATTTCTGTTTTCTCTCCCACAGGCTAGTAATCTCATTTGTTTAGGGCACAGCACCTTATCTAAGGAATAATTTGGAGCCTGAGACGGCCCTCTTTTTCTGATCATGGGCTCAGTCGCTTAACTGACTACTTGTGACTTCCCAGCTCCCAGAGGAGCAGACACGGACCAGCTAGGGGAGAGAGAGCAACCGACTTCTCCCTGGCTCCGGTAGCTCTAGACGCACCTGTATTGAAGATGATCCACAATAATCTTACATAGAACATTTTTGGCTTTATTAAGGAAGTGAAACCTTGATCCATTCAGTACGGGAAGTTCTCCAGGATTTCTTCAGAAAGTAACCTGATAATTTATAATCTGGATAGACTGGGGGTGGTAGTTTTTCAGAAAGAAGGAAGTGGTCGCCATCAACCACATCAATGAGCTGCATCACTCATGGGATTGTTTGCGTCCATTGCTGATGGAGAAGTTCTAGCCATGGGCGAGATCTTCTGGTGCAAAGCATCATGGGGAGGAAAGAGTTTGTTTGGAAAAGGTTCATTTGTCTTCTGCTTCCACATTGCTGTTCATCGTCAAAGGAAGTCAGGATAGAAACTTGAGCAGGGCAGGATCCTGGAGGCAGGTACTGATGCAGAGGGCATGGAGTCCTACTTGCTGGCTTTCTCAATATCGCTTGCTCAGCCTGCTTTCTTATAGAAGCCAGGACCGCCAGTCTAAGGATAGCACCACCCACCACGGGCTGGACCTCCCCTTCAATCATTAAGAAAATACCTTACAGCTGGATCTTGTTTTGTTTTGTTTTGTTTTGTTTTGTTTTGTACAGCAGGGTTTCTCTGTGTAACAGCTCTAGCTGTACCGGAACCTACTCTGTAGACCAGTAGACCAGGCTGGCCTTGAACTCACAGAGATCCACCTGCCTCTGCCTTCCAAGTGCTGGTTACAGCTGGGTCTTAGGGAAGCATTTGCTCTACTGAGGTTCCCTCCTTTTGGACAACTCTATCTTGCATTAAACTAGCCAGCACAAGTGTGAATACATAGTATGAATCGGGTTAGTTATTTTATTTTCTATTTATTTTTGAACCAGAATCTTGTGGATCCCAGGCTGACCTCAAACTTGCTGTGTAGCCAAGGAAAGATGGCCTCTCTGATCCTAACACCTCCACCTCCCGAGTGTGCGAATTACAGTCACCCTAACTAGGACGTCATTATGTAAATCTTATCTGTTCTCACATGTGCCCCTACAATGTGGAGAGGACAGAGAGTGCC
Organism: Neodon shergylaensis; assembly: GCA_025134845.1. Taxonomy (NCBI): domain Eukaryota; kingdom Metazoa; phylum Chordata; class Mammalia; order Rodentia; family Cricetidae; genus Neodon; species Neodon shergylaensis. The sequence continues at coordinate 13,570,051 of JABTXL010006712.1, forward strand.
TGTGTTGTGGATGAAGACACAGTTTCCTGTATTCTACACCTTTGGGCTCTAGTGTCTTTGACAGTTTGGGAGCCAGGAGAGTGGCAGTTAGATGCTTAGGCTCCAGGTGCCATGAACAACAAACCAGTGAACAACACATATGCCACCATAGAGGAGTGAGTGTTTCCACATAGGATTTGACTTAATCACTGATAAGTGTTCCCTAACTTAGACAATACAACGTTTCTAGATTTATTGCCCCACCCCAGCCCCCAAAAGAAACCTCCAGTTTGGGAAGCCTGAAAAAGAGAAGTCACGGATTTTTTTTTAAATCTCTTTGGTCAAGCCGGGCGATGGTGGCGCACACCTTTAATCCCAGCACTCGGGAGGCAGAGGCAGGCGGATCTCTGTGAGTTCGAGACCAGCCTGGTCTACAGAGCTAGTTCCAGGACAGGCTCCAAAGCCACAGAGAAACCCTGTCTCGAAAAAAAAACAAAAAACAAGCAAAACAAAAACAAAAACAAAAAAAACAAAAAACAAAAAACAAAAACAAAACAAAACAAAAAATCTCTTTGGTCAAGCCATGTGTTTTGCCACATGACTGTAGTCTCAACCACCTGGAAGGCAGAGCAGAGAAGATCATGCAAATCTATTAGCTGAAAACCAATGGAGGCAGCATAGTCAGAAAATATCTTTAATTTAAAAAAGGCTTAAAAAAAAACTTTATATGGAGTAGGAACACAATCTTCCAGCTTCCCAGAAACAAAGAGAACATTCCAGCCACGAATGGCTTGAGCAAGTGACTTGCGGGGACTTGAGGGTTCCAGGCTCTTCATTTCCGGGTCATTAAGGTCTCATGGTCACAGCAATTCGGAGCTCTCTGAAATGACACACATCCCCTATATCCCACGGCAGCGGGAATGTCGGCATGTAAAGAGCTTGTGTTCAAAACGAGCACTTTCCCACCGATACAGGGACAGAGCCATGCGACTGGCCACGTTCCAACTTGCTCGATACGTTCTGTAAATTCTTCCACTGTGTTCCTAAAGGGACTCTATGAGAACACACACTACACTCCCACGCCTTTTCCCCTTTCCCCTACCCTCTCCTTTCCTTACCAAATAACAATAACTGGAAAAAAAATTCAGATGCCTTGGATTTGACTGACAAGTCTCCCTAAAAGAAGGCTCTGTCTGGTCTATTTTATGAGAGTGAAATTATAAGGAAGTAACTTAGGTCATTAATACATGGCATTATTTTATTGAATAAAATAAAGCTATATGGGGCTGGAGAGATGGCTCAGCAGCTGAGCCTTGCTTTTCTTGTAGAGGCCCCAAGTCCAGTTTCCAGTGCCCACGTCAAACAACTCATTATCACCTGTAAGTCCAGCTTTGGGGGACTCCCATGCCCTCTTTTGGCCTCTGCAGGCACTGTATACACATGTGCATGCATACATACATGTGCATGCATACACACAGAGACTTATATGCATAAATCATCTTTAAAAACCTAAAACAAGGACTACAGGTCCAAAGCTAAGTTCTATCGTCAACATTTTAAAAAGAAAAGAACCAAGTCAGCCTGGCAGTTAATGGAAGCAAATTGACATTCTTCTATAAGCTCTGAGTGGCCACATTCTGGAAACCCATTAATAAAGGCCAACTAAATACACAGAAGGGGAGACATGTTGGGTGAGTGAGGCCACTGCCCATCAGAGCCAGTGATATTGCCTTTGGTAATGGGCCATATATTACCCGGGGATAAGAGAGAAGCCACGGCCTGTTATGTTACCAGTCTGTGTCCTTGTAAATGGAGACTTATGAACAGACCAGAAATAGCAATTGAATGTTCCAGCTAATATAACGACTGGCTTACTTTCCTAGAGGTTCTCCTCGAGTCGTACCGTAAATCTCGCATCATGAGCGAACCGCCCACTCAGGCTGAGTAGGAGAGTTTGGTCAGCTTAGCTATAGCCAAGCTGTGATAGGGATCATTTCTACTCATAGGTCAGAGTCCAGAGTCATTCTCCTTATTCTGCCTCACCCACAAGAGAGGCAGCAAGGTGTAAACAGAAAACATGACCCAAAATGGAAAGATCCAGAAATATTTGGCAAGCAGCATGATTGGCATCTCCCAAGTTTTTCTCCTGGTTTTTGATTTTGCTTCTATAAATATCTCAGTTTGTTTGTGTTACTATAACAGAAGACACTAGACAATTGCTATGATTTGATTGTGAGACGGTCCATATAGGCTTATGGTATTTAAATGCATGGTTCCCAGATGATGGAAGTGTTTGGGGAAAGATAGAGGACCCTCACAGACATGCCCATCCTGTGGACTGCAGGCTGCTCCCATCCCAGGGTAGCTCTGAATGAGGCACATTGACAGATGACAACGGCATTTCACAGTGTCAAGACAACCTAGCAAGGGGTGGACCCCAGTTGGATGAAGTGGGTCACTGAGGGGCAGCTTGGTCCACTATAACCCTCCCTGTTCCAGCCCATGCTCTCTACTGCCTTCTCTATTAGAATTAGATGAGGAGCCTTGATGCCCCCTGCTTTAGTGACCTGTCACACCTTCTCAGATCAGGATGGACTGAGCCCTCAGACACGAGCCAAAACAGATCCTTCCTCCTGTAGGTTGTCTCTGTCAGGCACTTTGTCACAGTGACAAGTGATAAGAACGTGAACACAAATCCAGTAATCTACAAAGAATAGAAATTTATTTAAGAAATGGTTCTGGAGGCAGAGTTCAGTGGATGTTGTCAAAGCCCTTCATGAGTTGTTATCCCATCAAAGAATAAGTGAGGATGAGAGAGAGAGAGAGAGAGAGAGAGAGAGAGAGAGAGAGAGAGAGAATGCAGTAAGGGACTAAACTCTCTTGTATAACGAACCCACATCCAGAATTATGACATTAATTGATTCAAGAAGGTGGAGCCCCCTTGACCAAATTGCCTCCTATTAGGCCCCACCTCCCCACAACGCTGTACTGGGTAAGTTTCAGCACATGGACTCAGGAGTCACAATCAAACCATAGCAGGAAATGCAGAACGTAGAGCAATGTGTTGGGTTCTTATTCCTTTCCTGGATCACGCAGAAGCTATAGAAACAAGCAGCATAACCCCCTTTCTTCAAAGTGCTTAAGGACAATGAGAGCTATAAGATACAAACCTCTTAGGGTAAAAGCAAAACACCAGGAAACTACCACAGCAAAAGTCACCTGAAGGAACAATACCAGTCGATTAGCATTGCAGCATTTAGACATGATCACACCTTCTACCCCCAACCAAATATCTGGAGCTAGAGAGATGACCCAGTGGTCAAGAGCACTGGTTGCTCTTCCAGATGACCAGGGTTCCATGCCCAACACACACATGATGACTTACAACCATCTGTAACTCCGTTCCAATGACATCAACACTCTCTTCTAATCTCCTCCAGCACCAGGCACACACGTGGTGTACAGACATGTAGGTAAAAACACTCATGCACATAAAAATAAAAGTGAAATTCTAAAAGAAAAAAAACTAAGCCTGTAACGTCCAGCATCCAAACACTGTTGCTCCACTGATCAGACTCTATCAAATGCCCTCAGATGTACAAGGCTTTAAACTGATCTCACAGCCTTATTATTCAAATGTTATTTTTCTAGCCTTATTTTCAAGCTTTTTTTTTGTAAAACAGAAAACAATTTTCACATTTTTGAGCAATAAGTGTTTATACGACGCTTTATTGCCTTTCCTGGAATTGTTTTCCCCAAAACTTTCAGAAAATCTCTGTGGTATTCTGTCTTCACCTCCTGTAAAGGAAAGTCACCATTGTTGCTGCCATGTGGGGACGCTTTGTCCTCCAAAAGCAATTCGTAATGAACATGACTAGCCTTTACACCGCTTGTGTGCAGTTAGCGGGGCAGATGCCATGTGTGTTATGGCAATCGACTGACCAAAGAGTCAGAAACGCATTTAAAGCAAAATGGCACCTCTGTGTTTCTAGAAAGGACACAGAAGTAGCCGGGCAGGGGTGGTACATGCCTTTTATCCCAGCACTTGGGAAGCAGAGTCAGGCAGATCTCTGTGAGTTCAAGGCCAGCTTGGTCTACAAGAGCTAGTTCCAGGATAGGCTCCAAAGCTACAGAGAAACCCTGTCTTGAAACACAAAAACAAAACCAAAACAAACAAAAGAAGAAGGAGGAGGAGGGGCAGGGGAGGGGAGGACACAGAAGCCAGGGAGCAGTAACAGGAATGGATTTTTTTTTTTTTTTGATTTTCGAAACAGGGTTTCTCTGTAGCTTTTGGTTCCTGTCCTGGAACTAGCTCTTGTAGACCAGGCTGGCCTCGAACTCACAGAGATCCGCCTGCCTCTGCCTCCCGAGTGCTGGGATTAAAGGCGTGCGCCACCACCGCCCGGCAGGAATGGATTTCTTGCATTCTGTCAACTGATCATTTCACAAACCCTTTCCCAGCCAGACAGATGGGAAGGCAGGCTTAGGAAGCAGGCCCTGTCGTGGGAAAGGCTGGCATTGCTGTCTGTGATTTATTCCAGGATGGTGCTAGGAAAAGCCAGCAGGGCTGCAAACTGTGGACTGGGAATCTAACGCAGATGATGGGGAACCAACCAAAGGCGGCATGGTAAAGAGACACACGTGTTTCTTACACTCTGGGTCCCTGAGCAACAAGCAGCTAGTGCCAGCTACTCTGCATTCTCTCTATCTCAGCTTATCTTTGCCATGTGATGGCCACTCCATTCCGTAAAAGTCTAAAGCCTATAGCACTTTGCTCTGACCCACCTACCCGTGCCCCCACCTCTGTTTTTGATAAACTCTTGGATCTACGACTTTCTTTGTTCTGTGACTAATAAAGGCTCATTGACCTTTCCCAGTGGAACATGGTATTTGAGGGAGCTTGAATCTATGTTTTTGTGCCGTGGTCACTTCTGTTGGGCTCCAGAATAAACTATCCCGTACCTTTTGAGATGAGAACTGCTACCGAGTGGACACAAAACAAAACCTCAAGTCCCAGCTCTGCAGATGCAAACAAGCTCAACCTCCAGCAGGCCACCTGCCTTTAGAAGTCAAAGCTGATCAATATACTACCTGAGCTCAGGCCTTGGCCACACGAGACCACAAGCTACCACAAGCTTCCTTTTAGGTGAAGAACCTGTTGGGAGCTTGGGCAGGCTCTCTTCGTTAAGGCACCTACTCCCTTTCTTTTGTTCTAGAAGCTCCTGGCTCACTTCTTCCTGGTCATAGCTGCCTTTTCCTTCTGGCCAGAGCAGATATCCCAAGAAAGTTTTCCCCGCATTCCTCCAGATCTAGCCTTATTTCTATCTTTTCTAGACCCAAACACAAGGCTGTGGTAACACCATGAATATTTGTTACCTCTGCCCCCAGAACGACGTGGAATTCACTCCAAGTTCAGGGTCAGTATATACTAATCTACTTATTCAAAGCTTTGGGACAATAAAAATAATCTATTCACAAGTTTTGATCCTTGCTAGGTAGCAGATATTCTGCTAAATCTGAGATGAAAAATTAAGCATGATTTACTTCCTACCATGTAGGCATCCTTCGGGCTCCTGGGGATGATAGGAAAACAAAGCTAGCCCATTGTGAGAGAGACTATAGTAGACAAAAGGCGTGCTGGTAAAAAGAGGTGCAGCGTTTGAGCACGTCATTCTCGCCAGACAAAAGTGTGGCTGATATGGGCCTTCTCTGCTCAGTGTATGTCATGGCACACATCTGAGTGTGACTGTCCTTTGCTTGGAGACAGAGCCTCATTGTAAGCCATTATGTAGCCCTGGCTGGTCTGGAGCTCACTACTTAGACTAGTCTGGCCTTGAACTCATAATACTGGCCTACCTCTGCCTGCCAAGGGCTGGGATTAATGGCAGGTTCCCCCCTGGATAAGCAGTAGGACACTTTGGCGGAAACAGGTGGAGAAGCTTGCTCATTCACTCTGCAAACAGCAGAGTGAAGGTGAGCAAAGGCTTTACACTTGGCCTTGAAGATAGCAAGCAAGATAAAGTTCCGGTTTTCCCAAGCTTACCTGACTCTGTGCTCCTTTAATACAGTAATAATCCTCGTGATGTGGTGACCCCCCCCCCCCCCGCCGGGTAAAGTTATTTACTTGCTACTTTATAACAGTATTTTTTGCTGCTGTTAGGAATCATAAAGTAAACATCTGTTAGGCAGTTATCTAATCTGTGAAACAATCCCCTGAAAGGGTCATTTCACTCCCCGCCCCCAGGGGTCGTGACTCACAGGTTGAAAATTACTGTCCGAGATTAACAAGATGGGCAGGAAATGAACAACTATAAGCCATGGAGATAAGGGCTAGAGAGAGGGCAAGGCAGGATGGCATGACAGTCAGGAGGGGGGCATCTTTAGAGGGGCGCAGGGGTGAGCCTGAAGCCAGCGGCAAAGAAGATGGACACAGAAGGGGGCCAAGTGGAGGACAAAAGGAAGAACAGAGATGAGGAGGTGGAGTGAGTAGGCGAACATTAAGATGGCAGCTTAGAGACTCAAAGTATCCACAGTCGCTTCCCTAGAAACCAGAGTGAGAAGTTTGATGTCTCCTCGGGTGATGATTTGTTTTACACACCAGGACTTATAGAAATAATCTCAGACAGCGATAAACACCAACCTTCCATACAAATGTGCTTCTAAGACATTTATTAAAATATAAGACATATTATATATTTAATATATATGCCGTAATAATATATACAAATATATGTATATGTATTTATGTATGTGTGTATATATAGAACATGTTTGGCCTTGAGAAACTTTTGACATTTTCCTGTTCCGCCTGAGATCCAGATCCATGTACCCTGAGAAAGCTAGTGTCATATGAACTATTTTTGACCATCTAATCCCAAATGCTGAAGGAAAAAAAAAAAACAACCAAAACAACTGCACCAAGCAAGGGAGGGAGTCAGACAGAACTCATGCTTCCATTGGGTCCCCTCCTCTCTAGTACATAAGCAACAAGCAACCCCCTTCTCATCCTGGAAGATCCTTCCATGGGATTCCAGTCACCGAGAAGTTTTCTAATTGAAAACTCCCGTTTGCTCAGGATTTATTTAGCTATTCCTTTGACACACTCCTGCTAGCTCTGCAGCTCCTGTGGGATTTGGACAGGGACGTTTACTTATAAGTCCCCAAAGCATGCTAAAATGACAAGCGAAGAAGAGCCATCTGGCAAACGGTTGTCAAAAAGCTCTTTTCCTCGATTTGTTTTCCTCGGAAGTCCCATCCCAGGGAGCCCAACACACAGCCAAGGCAAATCTCAGAGTGTCCTGTGTGCTCCTAACCCAAGCCTCCTGGCTGAGTTATTTGGGGAAGGCCAACATGCAAACACCTTCCAGGTAGAAAACCGCAGGCTCACGAAGGCAAGCAGACCCCTGCTCCCCTTCTCCACTAGTGTTAGGACTCGAACTGGGGCTTACTTCTGATGGGTTCCCCTCAAAACAATCACAGCACTAAGGGACCAATAGAACATTCTCCCTGACAATTATTATAGTTCTTGTCTGGGCAAGACCTCTAATGCCTTTCTGTCCCTCAGCACCCTGAATAGAGTTACAGACCCTGAATGCCATTACAAGTGTATGGGAGTTTCTAGCTTAGGTCCAACTTGCTTTGTCTGTGCGTTGCATCCCAAACATGTGGTACATTCAGTAACAGTCCTACCATCTAGTTCTCATGGGTGTGGATGGCCAAGAGTAACGGCAATAGCCTCTGTTGTTTTGGGAGCCTCTTGGGGCTCCCTGGCCCACAGTTCATTAGAAGGTATCTCATACCTGGCAGTGGGTGTTTTGGTTAAAGATTTATGACTTCTGGGACCAGTATTATCCAGCCATGCAGGGTACTTGTATACATTTTTTAAAAAATCAATTGAATCTATTAGTTACTTAAAATGCAGTAGGTTTCTGTATTGGCTTTTTTCTATTCCTAAGTTTTGGCTGACCCTCCCCCACCCCTTCTCCTCTCCACATCCTCCCCATGTCCCTGTTTTACCCTTTCCAGCCCCAATGTCATCCTATTTTACTTCCATCTCACCTGGGTTTTATCACCCCTCCCCTCAAGTCCTCCCTCCCACCACCCCACAACTCATCACCCCTTTCTTGCTTCTGGCCCCTACAGACACTCGTTCCAACGCAGAAATCTAAAAAGCCAGAATTCCAACGTGGAAATCTAGCAACCCAAAGCTCTACATATGAGAGAGAACGTGAGACCTTCTTTCCAAGCCTGGGTCATCTCGTCCAGTGTCAGTGTTTCCAGTTCCATCCATGTTCCTATGACTTTTATAATCCCTTTTCTCTAGTGCTGGATAGAATCCTGTTGTGTACATGCCCCCACGTTTCCGTTATCCACTCTTCGTCTGATGGACGTCTTGGGTTGTTTTCTTTTGCTAGCTATTGTGAACAGAGCAGCGACCGTGATGTGCAGGTCGCGTACCCCTGGAGCGGTACGGCTGGGCCACATGGAGTTCTGTTTTTAGCTTTCTAGGAAATTGCCATAGTGGCTGCATCCGTCTACCCTCTTTCCAGCAGTGAACGAGGGCTCCCCTCTCTCCACACTTGTCTTTTCTTTTCTGTCTTGGATTTTCCTGACGGTAGCCGTTCTGACTGGGAGAGATAGCATCTCAAAGTAGCTTTACTTTGGACTTTCCTCATGGGTGTAGAAGTTGAACACACTTGAAAATGTTGACTAGCTATCCGTCTCTGTTTAGATCCCTGGCCCATTTCTAGATTAGGTTGTTTCCCTGATGTTTGGTTGTGTGTGTATGTTCCAGATATCAGTCCTTTGTCGGGTGGCTGATATAGCGGGCCACGTAATGCGAACACAAAGGCGGTGGCTTCTTTTCTATTCAGGCATAAAAGGCCCTCAGCTACTTAACTCTACTGCCTCAGGGAGGAATGAGTGTGTTCCATGTTTGCCTGGAGTCACACCCACAGAGAGTAGGAGAGACGCTAGCTGGGACCTGGTACCTGCTAAACCACCTACCCCCAACTCCACATCAAACCCAGTCATTTCCCTGGGAGAGATGGCCACCATACTGTCTTCCATAACCTCACACGAATCTGCTTCCAAATGGCCCTGAAGATGAGGAACAAGAGCGAGGACCTGTAGGAACCTCAGCGCTGCCTGGGATTTCGCATCAGCAAAGTGTCCAGGACACTTGCATGGAATGGTGACAATTACACTGACCTTCAATTTCTTTGCTTGAATGAGAATTAAATAGCTAAAGAAAGGTGTAACAGGATAAATATGTTCACAACACACTGCATATGTGTGAAATTGAAAAAAAAATATAAGAACAGTAATAATTAAAAACAAAAAAGACTTCTGAACATCCAGTAACTGTCCTCAGAAGGTTTTGAGTCTAGGTCCATCTCTGTTTCCCATGGAGTTCTCAGGAGACTTCGAGGAAGGGGACAGAGAACACACATGTACGTTTCTGCAGCCTTCAAATGGCGTGAACTCTCTACGGTGGCCAGCTCGCGCCTCATGGTTCAGCCTTGCAGAGGAGTGTGAAAACAGAAAGCCTCAGGCTCCTGTGCTGGCAGATGCTGGGCAGAAACCATTAAGCAAAATCTAATCAAGCCCATGAAAGAGCCTTTACTAAAGTGCGAAACATCTCCATTTCAGGGTAAAATGGTTTACTGGGTATCTCGCTAACTATGCCATTTGGGCCCTGGAGCTATGAAATGTTAAAAAAAAATCTTTTTTTCACTGTATCTTAGATTATTTTAGGACCCAGAAACTGATGCTTTGGTTTAAAAAATTTATGCTTATTTTAGTGTGTGTGTGTGTGTGTGTGTGTGTGTGCAGGATGCATTCCTACCACCTACACACAAGGAGGTCAGAAAACAACTCTCAAAGTCGTTTTTTTGTTTTGTTTTGTTTTGTTTTGTTTTGTTTTCCTTCCACTATCTGGGTTCTGGGACCTGAGCCCTGGTACCTGCTAAACCATCTCACCAGTTTGTAGGGTCACTGAGGTCAGGGCCATGCAGGGAGTCTCAAGTCCTCTGTCAGAAAGGTATCAACACAGTGGCTAGAGAAGAGTCTCGGGGTCACCACAGTGAGATCCGAGAGACCATTCGCAAAGTTCCAATTGCCCTATAATTTCACTGGGCGGTAGCTTGAGTTATTAGGGCTCACAGTTTGATGGGCTGGTTCACCTTGGGATTAGTTCATTAGCACACCTAAGCCGGTCCTGGGTTAGGCTGTGGTCTAGTACCTGTGCCAAGCTCAAGCATTACATTGTTTCAAGCCATTTGTATTTTTTTAAATGATTTATTTATTTATTCTATGTGCATTGGTGTGTTGCCTATATGTATGGCTGTCTAAGGGTGTCAGGTCCCCTAAAACAGGAATTACAGACAGTTGTGAGCTGCCATGTGGGTTCTGGGAATTGAACCCGGGTCCTCTGAATGAGCAGACACCTCTCCAGCCCCACCATATGGTATTTAAGCTATGTTCCTTACCCCATCTCTCAATTTGGTTTAAACAATGGCCAAATGAGTAAAGACCACGGTTTATAATATCAAAATATCTTGCGGTTTATAATATCAAAGCTGAGCTTTGCCCATATGCCAGCCTTCCACAGCCACATGCCCGCTCTCTTTTCTCTGCCATGTTCCACATCAGAGACAGAGGTGTGGCCCTGGGCCCTCAAACCAGCTGCTCTCAAATAGGAAGTGCAGACTAGATGGGGCTGCTGGACTCATAGCTGCTGTTACCCAAATTTCCTAAGAAGAAGGTGGCACCCTATAGAATCTCTTAAAGACAGTATACATACATACACATGTACATACACACAAGTATATATACACACAGACATACACACATATATATCACACACACACACATATGTATGTTTGTGTGTCTGGGAACATGGCTCTGTTGGAAGAGTGCTTATCTAACATGCACAAAGCCCAGGGTTTGTCTTCAGTACTGCATAGAGCTTGGTAGAACCTGCCTGTAATTCCAGCACTTGACAGGTAGCGACAGGATTAGAAAATCACGGCTATTCTCTGCTATAAGGAAAGTCTAAACCAAGCCTGGGCTACACGTCGGAGGAAAATCAAACCAACCAACCAACAATGAAATGTTATAAAAAACATCAAGAAATTTTGTAAATGTTCACTATGACTTAGTTAGACAGAGACAGCATTGCACATTAAATTAAAAGGTTGACAAATGGCTTACAAAGCCTCCTGTTATATTTTCTTTGCGATAAAATTGGCGTATGTGCTATTTGACTTTTTGTGAAATGTATATTCATGCATTATACTCAAAAGACCGGGAGAGCACTCACTGAAATACAAAGAACAATAATGGGCGAATGTTAAGGTTCTCTGTACCCCATTATTCTCAGTACTGGAGATCAAATTCAGGACCTTAAGGATGCTAAGCAAGCACTCTTGCCACAATGGACTGGTGCCTCCCCCATCCACCACTCCTTGAGAAATGCCTTACTGCCGGATCTCATGGAGACATTTTCTCAACTGAGGCTCCTTCCTCTCCGATGATTCTGGCTTGTGTCAAGTTGACTCATAAAACCAGCCAATACAACTGACCCCTTGTCAACTCGACACACAAACATCACTATTAAGCCACAACCCTTCTTTTCTTATGCACCCCAAGATCACACAGTAAAACATAAATAACTTTAAAAGTCCCACAATCTTTACAAATTCGAACACGCTAGAATTTCAGTCCATATAAAATAGCCAATCCCTTTTCAATTCCAAAGTCTCTTAAATGTGGGCTCCAGTAAAATGCTTTCTTACTTTGAGAGGGAAGAACCAGGGCAGCGTCACAATCGAATCAAAACCGAACGCCAACCATCCAATGTCTGGGGTCCATTCACGAGCTTCTCTCCAAAGGACTCCTGCCACGTCTTCTGCTCTGCCGTCTGCCGCACATACGGCTTGTCTTCTAGACTCTGGCTGGCTGCACGCCACTGCCGCTGTTCATTGTCATCCCCGGTACTGGCATCTCCGCAACACTGGAGTCTTCTGCTGCAGCTGGGCTGTACTTTCACCAGTAGCTTCTCATAGGCCGTCTCGATATGCCAAGGCTCAGCTTCTTTGCATGACCCCTGGGCCTTCAACTGGGCCTTCATGCCATCAATACCAGTACCACCTAGGTAACTCTTACACATTACCAAGTCCGGCTGCCAGCATGAGGTACAACCTTGGCGGCCTCTAGAACACGGCTTCTCTGCGCTCTCAGGAAACACTTCCCCTCAATGATGTTAGTCTCTTAGTCACGGCTAATTTCTGAGCTCCAGCTGAGCAGCATCAAGTACCCCAGCAAAGCGAAGTTTTGCTTTAGTAGTTCTGGTGTCTTGCTCATCGCAACTGCTCCTTCAGCCCCAGCTAACCAGAACCACAGAATCCTAATTCAACTAGTGAATGGCCCCGATAGAGTCTTTAAAGTCTTGTGAATTCTGAAACTTCACAAGCCAGGCCTCCATCTTCCACACTGCTCTAAACATCCTCGTCTCCCAAGCTCCTAAATCCTCCCGAGCTCTCGATAACTCAGCAGCTCTTCTAGCCTAAAGTTCCAAAGTCCTTCCACAGTCCTCCCCCAAACGTGGCCAGGTCTGTTTCAGCCACACAGCATTCCTGGTATCAACTTGTCGTAGCTAGGGTTTCTATTTGCTGCTATGATACACAATGACCAAAAAGCAAGTTGGGGAGGAAAGGGTTTATGGTGGCTTACACGTCCACACTGCTGTTCATTACTAAAGGAAGTCAGAACTGGAACTCAAACAGAGCAGGATCCTGGAGGCGGGAGCTGATGCAGAGGCCATGGAGTGCTGCTTAGTGGCTTGCTTCCCCTGACTTGCTCAGCCCGCTTCAGTCCTGGGCCTTCAACTGCTGCCGAGGCTGCTCCTTTGTGTGTGTGGCACTCACAGTGCCAAGCCTCAACGGCTCTCCAAGACCTCTTCATGCCGCCAAAACCAGTACCACCTTTCTTATAGAACCCAGGACCAGCAGCCCAGGGGTGGCACCACCCACCATGGGCTGGGGCCTTCCTTATTGATCACTCATTGAGAAAAGGCCTTACAGCTGGATCTCATGGAGGCATTTCCTCAACTGAGGCTCCTTCCTCTCTGAAGACTCTAGCTTGTGCCAAGCTGACACACAAAACCAACCAGTACATAACACGCCATATCCCAGGGACATCCCAACAGGGGTCATTCGTCCAAGAGCGATGAATGGTAGACTCTCACATGGAATCTCAGCAGGCAAGGGTATGAGGCAGGAGGATTTCCATGAGTTCAGGATAAGCCTGCGCTATATAGTGAATTCCAGACCAGCCTCAATATCCTGTCTCAAAAAGAAACAACAACAGCAACAACAAACCCACAAAATCCAATAAGCAAAAGGTATATATCATGTCTTTGGGAACAGAGGAAAGGGAAGCTGGCTCAGGAAGGAAATTTCCAGTTGCAGTTTGCTCCCAATTTCCTTTCCTGCCTTGTCTACGTCCTGTTTCCTCCACCATAGTATAGAAACATCACTTCCTTTCTGAGCAACTGAGACCTAGACTCGAGACTTATCCAGAGACCTGATACAATCTCTAACTTTACCAATGAAATGTAAAATTAAAAATCGGTTTTAAAGAAATGTTCTTTAACAAACACTGACTAATGGTTTTTGAAACCTACAGAGTTGGTTTTATTGACCTCAGCTTTTTTACAGAAAGTCTCAGAGGCTCCCAGAAGTGAAATCACTTACCCAAGTTTTCAGTCTAGTAAGTGGGTTAGGCTGAGCTGCTAATCTAAGTCTGTGTGCAGTGTTCTCTCCTGCTCTGACATCCTCCATGACAACCACGGACATAAGGGCAGATCACACTTGATGCCCCTGAGGAGGGGAGACTGCTCTTTGCTTTGTTAGTACCCAGAGTGAACATGTGTCCTACACCTGGGGTCAGCTTGTTGGGCAAGCCAGAGATGACAATCTGTCCTCCGTAGCCTGATAGGAATTTAGTCACCTGAGGCTCTCCAAGATCAGATGGATATAGTCTGACTGTTTTAATCTTTGCAGTGGGCCAGGGGGTGTGGCTCACCAATAAAATATTTGCAGAGCAAGTGAGGTAGGTGTGCATGCACACACACACACACACACACACACGAAGGAGAGAGAGGAGGAAAACATTTGAAAAATACGCTAGGTATTAGGGAGCTGTCCCAATGGGTAACATGCTTGCTACAGAAGCATCAAGCTTGCCGCATTCATACCCTCGGTGCCCATGTAAAAGCCAGGGGCAGCCACATGTCTGTAACCCCAGCCCAAGGGGAGTGGGGTAGGGATGGGGGTGACAAACCGACCCCCAGAGCACACTAGTTGAATTGGTTCACTCCCACGTTGGTTGAGGGATCCTGTTCGGAAAGCTAGGAGGTAGACAGACATCCAACATTGGTTCCCGGCCTCCACATTTACAGACACACATCCACACCCGTTTAAAAAATGCTCTATCCAAAGCCACAGAGAAACCCTGTCTCATAAAAAAAAATGCTCTAAATCTTTCCTTTTGCCGATTTCCCTTTTGCTGCTGTTCTGCTAAGCCCCGCAGGGGACCCTTCTAGAAGAAGGCTGGGGTGTGACTAGCTCCCTTTAGATCTCAGACCTTTCCTGGTTTCCTGTAGCCTGTTCTATTCCCTGGCTCAGTTTTCCTCAGCTCTGCCATCCTGCCCCCTTTGCGATCTCTGGACACCTACCACAAGAGAACAGTGCACAGGAACCAAGAGCCGTGTACTTTAAACCGTTCTGTTAGTTTTATATGTGTATTTTCTCCTTAAATCTCCACACCAGGCCTTTCCAGGGTAATACCACCACTCTACGGACAAGAAATAGAGCCTTCCAGAGCCAGAGTCATTTACCCTCAGCCACTGCTGTATAATTTGGGCAGTAATTTACTTTAACAATACTCTCCCTTAAAAGCAGCTTGGGACAACACAACTCTAATCTATCTGCTGGGGGCGGTTAGGAGCAGTTAATTAGGGGATGAGTCAGAAGCCACCCCTCCAGCAGTAGTTAGCAGATAAAAGGCCTTAATCAAGAATTAAGATCTTCAGAGGTCATAACTTAGCATTTAGATTATAGCTGCAAATCCACCCCGAAGAGTTTATTCATTAGTAGGGGGACGCTAAAAATATTTTTTGCTAGGGGCATGAAGAGGTGATTTATTTCCAAATTAGGTCATTGGTTAGAAATATGCAGAGTGCTCGTACTATTCCACGTGTCAGGCTTTTAAACTGGTCAAACCCAGGGCATCCTGTCAGAGACCGTCTCTACCGATCTTCTGTCTTCCCACTTCCAGTGGACATCCAGGGACACTTCCCTCGCAAGGAACCTATTGTACAGAACAGGCTGTGAGCATGTCCTGCGCCTGGTTTGCACACCTTGCAGGCAATGAGGAACAATTGGCAGAGTCGAATAGATGCCTTGGTTGTGACATCTCCAATCCTGGAGGTTCGGCCTTGGGGAAAGGGACCTCAGCCTACTGTTCCCCATCTTTGTCAAGCAATCCTTGCCATCTCCTGAGTGGAGAGATCAGGTTAGGTGTGTGAGTGACAATCACACAGCTGCTGAGGGTAAGGCCAGAATGTGTGGCCAGTTCCTGCCCTCAGTCCAGAGCCTCTTGAGAGAAGGGATTAAGCCAATAACCCCTGCCCCCCCCCCCCCGCCTGTCAGTCAACTAGAAGAAAAACCTTAATCCTGACAGCTTTCCAGGAAGGGACTCTTTAAAACCCTCCTGTGTGTGTCCTCAGCTCTTTGAAGGTCAGGCTGAATACACAAGCTGTGTTGTCCTAACAGGAAAGAAATGGTGTTTGACTTGGTGTGTGTACTGAGATACATGAAATTCGGCAGAGGGCCATGAAAGGGAGGAAGGGTAAACCGCAAATACGGCTTTCTCAGTGTCCTTTGCTCAAAGGTCCGCTGTCCTTCGCTCTGGTGACCTGAGCCTGAGAACCCTTCCTTCCATGGAGACTCTCAGCTGTCTCTTTCTCAAGCTGTCATGCGTGAACAAGGGCTCATGGCCTGAAAGGATGCGAATGTCCCACGTTCACTATCCTCTGAGGACAACAGGCCTTCCCCTGGAGCATTATCGACGGGGATATAGAACATAAGATTATTTTTCCTCATCCATAGTGACATATTGACTAGAAGTATTTCTGAACTGGGCCTCAAAAGAGAAACAGCACATGTAGACAATGCCTCAATGGGGGATGAATATTGAGCTCCAGCCCTTAAAAACACCCTATGTTTGAGACACAGGAGCCGATAGTGAACCGGATTTATAGCAATGAGAGTTGTGATCTTCAGACAGCCATGCCTAGAGTCAGCGGGCTCCAGAGCAGCCAATAGGCAGGGAGAAGACCATCAGATCCAGTCTTCCCATCATGGAGAAGGGAAACAACTTCACTGAGGCTGGAGGAGTGAGGGGTTTGCGGTACTAGTGTCCTTTTCCAGGTAGTTACTTCTTCTAGACAATTACACTGCCTACGAGCTCTAGCCCAAGCTGGGTAAACATCTCTGGGTCCCTATCTAGGAATCTGTAGCAGTTGTACTGAGGACCACAAACCTGATAAGCGCCCCTGCTCCCATACTTATCTTGAAATCGTTGCTTCTTGTCTGGAAGGACTTGGGATTTTTTTCAGACTTGGCATTTAAGGAAACGGATTGGTCTTTACATTGGAACAAACATATCAAAGCAAAGTCACATTCCCTTCTTCTCTCCCTCCCTCTCTCCTTTCCTTCTCCTCCTTCCTTTATTTCTCCCTTCTTCTCCCCCTCCTTCTTCTCTCCCCCTCCTTTTCACCTCCCTTTCTTCTTTCCTTCCTCCCCTTCCCTTCTTTCCCCTTCCTTCCTCCCTCATTTTCTTCCTTCCTTCCTTCCTTGGCATTTTCTTGATCAACAGCTGATGGAGCGGGCCTAGCTCTCTGGGAGTGGCGTCTCTTCTGGGCTAGCAGTCCTAGGTTCTATAAGAAAGCAGGCCAAGGGAGCCATAGGATCCAGCCAGTAAGCAGGATACTCCATGGTCTCTGCTTCAGTTCCTGCCTCTGAGTTTCTGCACTGACTTCCCTTAGTGATGGAGTGTGACCTAGAGGTCTAAGACGAAGCCAGTCCTCTTTGCCCCAAGTTGCATTGGGTGTCATAGCAATAGAGCCCTAACTAGGACACATAATGCTCCTTTAATACATCTGCGCTAGATGGTTCTCTTAACCAGGCTTGAGCATAGCAAAGGGCAGTGCGTATTACCTCCTGAGAAGCAAACAGTGATTGCAGAGAGTCAGGGCTAAATGCAGGGAGGCAGGCAGGCTTCTCAGACTGTGCTGTGTTTGAGGAAGGGCACATCCCACAACTAACAGGAGCAGCCACTAGAGAGGTAAAGGGTAACCCCTCCCTTGAAGGGGCAGCTTCAGCCTGGATGTTTGTCTGACTTCAGGGTGGTCTTTCTGTTCCTTCTGACCCTTCTCTTGTCACCCAGCACTACCTATTTCTAGAGACTTCCATGCCCTCTAGAAAGGAAGAGGGACAAGCCTGCCAGGTCTGTCCTCAGGCCCATCCAAGATGAAAGGGATTTTGGTAGTTTGGCCTGAGAATTATGAAGCCAGGTATCTTGACTGACAATCTTACCAAGACTGAAGGATTCCCTTGCTAGACAACCACAGTACTACGGCCAAAAGAAAGAGTGCCAGCCGGGTGGTGGTGGCGCACACCTTTAAACCCAGCACTCAGAAGGTAGAGGCAGGCAGACCTCTGTGAGTTCAAGGCCAGCCTGATCTACAGATCTTCAGGACAGCTGAGACTACACTAAAGAAACCTTGTCTCGAAAAACCAAAAAGGAAGGAAGGAAGGAAAGAAGGGTGCCAGGCACGTGAAAAGTCTGATGTAGTCTGAGTGCCCACCGAGTCTTGTGTGTATCCTGGGCACCTATATAGGTAGAAAAGACCCACAGGCCTGGATCTGCTCTTGGTTCCTCCTATAATCCATTCCTGGTTTGCAACAGGGACCAGGGCCAGGTAAGGTAACCCAGGCAAATCAGGGTCTGGGAGGAGGAGGAAGGGCCTCTTACATACAGCACACTGGGTAGTTTATACTCATTTGGCAACACAGTACCATTTCCCCGTGACAAAGAACTCTAGCAGTTCTGGCTAGGATCACACATTCATCTGCTAGACCTTCTCCAGCGCTGGGCTTCTCATTTGTTTTGTTTACTGCTATGCTTCTACTGACCCATTTGAGAGTCACAAAGAACGCATGACACGAACCGATAAGGTCACTGCTTTGTATGTCTTTGTGAAAAACCACCTCAGGGTCCTTTCTCAGTTGTGGCTGAGCCTATGTGTGCAAAGGGACTGGAAAGAACCCTCTTCAGTTCACACCGTCATCAAAGGCAGCCGGGTGACCCGGTGAGGCATCTAGGCAGTTACTCTGCTGGGTGCAGGGCTGCGGATGAGTCAGGAGCTCTCTGCATGGATCTGATGAGGCCGGGACATGTCCAGTGGCCCCTCTAGGCAGCAGCTTGCAGCAAATGCACGTGAGCGCTGGCTGGGGAGTGAAGGAGCCCGGTTATATAACAGCAGACAGGGCAGGCAGCGGAAGGCAGGGGGCGGGGCGGCAGGGGGCGTGGGAGGGGAGTAGGGGGAGGAACCCGCGGGGCGGGGTGTCAAAGACCTGGGGAAGTGCAGCCGCTTCTTCTTTTGATTCCTAAGAATGTCATGAAAAAGAGAGAGGGGAAAGGCTACAGAAGAAACCTTCTTCACCCAGCTAAGGAAAGCAAATCTCATTTTAACTCAGTCCCCTCAGAGGTGAGCAGTGACTTCTCCCCAGCCAGGCTAACCTTGGTCTGGAGTTGCTGGTATTTCTTGCCTCGGAGGCCTCCTTCGATGGGGTCTGGTTGGCTAAGTCCCCTGGGAAGAATCACTCCTCTTCCCCACTTCCTACCATCCCTGTGGGGTCTGTGTACTTCCTTGCAGCCTCTGCACTTCCTTCCTCTCTGTTCCCAACCTTTCTTGGGAAGGATTTCCTCTTAGCAGCAGCTGGCTGCGGATGTGGACAGAGAACTGACCGTTAGGGCTGACCTTCCTGCAGCTTGTCAGAGTTCATCTTCTGCCTTGTCCAGCACAGCTTCTCCAGGCCAGTCACAGCAACTCACTCTACCCTAATCTCAACCCTGTTGCTCCTAATACCCCAAGGTACCGACCACCCTTGACCCCTCACAACTGGTACCTGTCCGTGAATGCCATAGGGGTGGGCCAAGAGGGATCTCCAGAGCCAGCCTACATGAGTCACAATCCTGGCCATGTTACCAGTTCCCATCAGGGAATCTGGAGAGGTGACCTAAACTCCAGGTACTAATCCTGGCTTGTTTTATGACAACTTGGCACATCAGGGAGAAGGGAGCCTCACCTGAGAAAATGCTTCCATCAGATATAGGCTAGCTGTAGGCAAGCCCGTGAGACATTTTCTTCATTAGTGATTGATGGAGGAGGGCCCAGCCTATTGTGGGTGGTGCCATCCCTGGGCTGCTGATCTGGGTTCTATAAGTAAGCAAGCTGAGCAAGCCATGAGGAGCAAGCCAGCAGCAGCACCCCTCCATGGCTTCTTTATCAGCTCCTGCCTCCAGGTTCCTGCCCTGTTTGAATTCCTGGCTCTGGTCCTCTTTGCCCTGCCGAGACAGCGTGGTCCAGCTCCACGTCGGTCCTCCTACATTGCCAGCCATGTGAGTCAGCCCCCAGCCCTCGACTTCTTAGAAGCCAGTTTCTATAATGTATACATATTTCCAAGCATACTGTACATCATAACATATGTAATATATTTATATATGATATATATAAATAAAATGTATATATACATTTTTATTTGATAATCTTTTCTTCAGTACTATGTATTGAACTCAGGTTTTTGTGCATATTAGGTACCTGATCTACCATTGAGGATGTATCTAGTTCTACTTGTCAATCTTATTAAATATATATATGTATGTATATGTATGTATATATTCGAGACATGGTTTCTCTGTGTATCAGCTCTGGCTGGACCTCACTCTGTAAACCAGACTGGCCTTGAACTCACAGAGATCTGCTGGCCTAATTATATATTTTAAAGATACCCAGTGTTTCTTGCCTTCACAATGGAAGTTAAGTTCCACATGAGGCTGTTCCTAATGCAGCCAGCATCAGCAGACTCAGTTTCAACCGCTGTCCTCCACACAGCCCAGTCATCCTGCCTCTGGTACACCCGCTCTCTCATCTGCCTGGATAAACCTCTTGACTACCAGGCCACCAGCAGCCTTTCTCACAACTGGTAGATTCCTTCAGGTCTCTGTCTCTTCATGCTCCCATAGGACTTGGCATTGTTCTTCATTAAATGCGTGTCCCTTGGGATTGTTGTCTGTAGGAGTTTTTGTTTGCTGGCAAACCCTTGTGGGAGGACTCATGGCTGCAACCTTGTTTCTGTGACACCTGTCCAACTTATTAGACCATCACACAGTGATCTAATACAGTATAGTGCAGAAGAAGACAGTATATATAGGGCGTAGGTGTAGAGATCGGAGGAGTACTTGTAAGTCTATATAGTGCAATATATAGTATAATATAGTCTAGTATATTCTTGACCTACTAAAATGGTTCCCCCAAGCTCAGGGACTTCTCTCTCATTTCCCTCTTGCTCTTCAGCAATACTGATCTGGGTGGCTTTTATTTCTTGACTCTCAGTCTTGAACTCATTACAGCCTACTGTTTACCTGGGCTCCCTCCCCCAAAGGCACCAGGGACCTGATGGTTCTCAAGGGTCACTCTGCTTGTTCCTCTTTATCTCCCTGACCTTTGAAAGGTGGAATCTTGGAGCCAAGCCTGAGCCCTCTTCATTCTTGTGTACTCTGCTATCTTGGCTTCCTTCTGCAGACTCAAGGCTCTACGTGCGGTCTCATCACTGATTAGCCACACATATTAGAGCTAACGACTCCGTGTGCAGCTGCATGCTCCTCATACTACCTCTCAAGCCCGCTACATGGATGCTCTTCGCCCTCCACCTCTTCTCCATCCGACAATTAGTAATCAGAAATTGCAACTCAAGCCTCAGGTTGCTCATCCCAGACATACCGGAACAGCTTTGAGTTCTTTCTCTCACACGGCACCCAAGCCACCATCGCGTTTCATTCCGCCTTCCACTGTGTCTACAGAATCTGGCCACCTCCCATTGCTCTGGCAAGTCTCGCCAGAATGATTTTGATGGGTTTCTATAGAATCTACCCACCTTGACTCTTGTCCCATGACACCTGATTCACATAGCGACAGCCGGATTGATTCTGGGAGAACCCACACCGGCTCATATTCCACATCCACTCCTCTCCGCAAAGCTCTCCAATCGTCCCCATCTCATAAAGTTTATGTAACCTGACCCTATTGCCTCGCTGGTGCCATATGCTGCTGCTGTCTCCCCTGAACCCTGACTGTGTAGTTATTTGGGAATCAATCAGCTATCAGGAAAGAGCTGACCAGAGTTTCAATTAAAAAAAAAATTCTAGCCGGGCGGTGGTGGCGCACGCCTTTAATCCCAGCACTCGGGAGGCAGAGGCAGGCGGATCTCTGTGAGTTCGAGGCCAGCCTGGTCTACAAGAGCTAGTTCCAGGATAGGCACCAAAGCTACAGAGAAACCCTGTCTCGAAAAAAAAAAACAAAAAATAAAAAAATAAAAATAAAAAAAAATAAAAAAAATCTATGTGAGTGTCTGTGTGTTTGTGTCTGTGTCTACATGACATAGGGGTTCTTGCCTTCTACCCTGTTTGTTCATCTCCTGCTTCCTCTGTATCTGGCTGGCAACTCCCTTCTTTCCCTTGCTTTCTTTTTGTCCGCAAGTCCCACCTAACCTCTACCTGCCCAGCTATTGGCCAGTCGGCTCCTTATTAGCAATGAGAGCAACACATCTTCACAGTTACAGGAGGATTATTCCACAGCATGCACACACACACACACACACACACACACACACACACACTTAAAAAGTATAGTGTCAAAATTACACATATCCAAACTGACTTGGGTCAAGTTTGCAAGACCCTCCCATCCCTACTCTTGGTTTAGTTTTCTCCATAATCTACTAGTATCTAACACTCTATATGCATTGCTATTTTGGTTGTTTACTCTCTCTCTAGCTATGGAGGACATCAGCACCATGAGGTTGGGGATCATTATCTATACTTGTCAATATGTCCACTACCATAACCCAATACAAACACAGTAGCCGGTTTAATAGAAAGGCATGTTTGTTACATTGATGAATAAAAGAGGGGGCTTCAAGAAATAAAATGCTGAGTTAAAAAGAAAACAGGATGCTGGGTGGTGGTGGCACATGCCTTTAATCCCAGCACTAGGGAGGCAGAGGCAGGAGGATTTCTGTGAGTTCAAGGCCAGCCTGGTCTACAAGAGCTAGTTTCAGGACAGGCTCCAAAGCTACAGAGAAAACCTGTCTCAAAAAAAATAAAAACAAACAAACAAAAAAACCAAAAACAACAAAAAAGGAAACAGGATGACTCTTGATGGGACTATGGAAAAATAGAAAAACCACAGAATCTGATCAGTTTGTACAACAAAGACAATCAGTATAGCCCAAAGTCATGGGCATGCTTGTATCACTGATCTGGGGAGTGACTTTAAGAAAAGGCAGCAAATCTCCTTGACCCTTGATGGAGAGGGGTAGGACCTCACACAGTGTGGAGAAGTCTTCTCTACACTCCAGCTAATGGAAAGTGAAGTTGTGGCAGTGGTGGTGCACGCCTTTAATCCCAGCACTGACAGGCGGAGGCAGGAGGATCTCTGTGAGTTTGAGTCCTGCTTGGTCTACAGAGAGAGTTCTAGGACAGCCAGGGCTACACAGAAAAATCCTGTCTCAAGAGACCAAACCAAACCAAACCAAAAAAAATAAATAAAACCAAAAACAAGCAAACAGAAAAACCATACTTGTTCTTGGGAGAAGTTGAGAGTCTGATTTTGTATCACTAGGCCTGGAACAGTTCTGATACAGATCCAGGGTGATTTCAAGAATGGGCTGGGAGTAGCACAGGGGAAATTGGTATATGTGCAATCTGGACTTGACAAGGTCTTTCTCAGACTATCTCAAGAGATTTGGGAGAAGGGCATTTAGGGTAGAGAGGGCAGTGGGAACCAAAGCATTCAGGGACGAAAATAAAGAACACATCCAAGAAGACACATGGCTCAAGGGAGCAGAGCAAAGGGTGATTCCAGGCCAGGGGTAAAGCCATGTCAGGAAGACAGAGATCAAAACGGCAGACCCTAGATGTCATAGCTACAGAGACATAAAACACTTGGACCTTTAACAAGAGACTTAGCCCAGAGTTGTGAGACCAGGAGAGGAAGCCCAGTGAGGGGTGGGTGTAGTAATTCAGGTACAGCCTTAGGCTTGGAGACAGTGAAGCCCGCAGCACAGTTGCTATGGTGGTGGTCAAAGAGGAAGGCAGGAGAGACAAAGTTGGCTCTGGGAGAGGCCACAGTCTGAAGTCCCCCAGCCATGAGGCTGTGGGCTCAACCCTGAGGTTTCATGGCAGCAAACTGATAGCCAATGAACATTTAATTCAGTTGGGTTTAGCTAGCCACTGAATGGAAGTTGGGGAGAGGGTGGGCAGGAAATGGAAACATTAATGGTTGGGGGGCAGAATAAGCAGCTTCACCATGCTCTAGGGTAGGAATCCAAAGTGTCACCTCCCTCGCTGCCCTCCCCCCTTTTCCTCCAGGGAAAGCCTTGGTCACTAAACTCAGTCAAGAAAATAAGATTCAGGTAGCAAACACCCAGGGCCAGGAGGTACTGGGGCAGAAATCACTCATTATGATGGAAGTCAGTCCTGGGCATTGGACAGACTTAGGATGAGGCTATCAAAGAAATCTTAGGGTCTCCAAGCTGATGGGGAGGGGCTTCCACCAGGCTCAAAGCTTGGCTAATTGCAAGTAGAGCATGGAGAGGCATGGGGGTATTTTGTTGGCCTGCAACACCTTCAAGTTGGGAATCCCTTCCCCATTCTCGGGACAGGGACATCCTCCACACACTGCCTGAGAGTGGCTGAGTGTGCAGTGCTCCCCGTTCAGCTCATCTGGCACTCCCTCTCTCTCCCTGGCTTTCCTCGCTGCTCCTAAGAATTGCTTCAGAGGGCTGGAGAGATGGCTCAGAGGGTAAGAGCACTGGCTGCTCTTCCGGAGGTCCTGAGTTCAATTCCCAGCAACCACATGGTGGCTCACAACCATCTGTAATGAGACCTGGTGTCTTCCTTGCCAGCAGTACATTGTTGCCTCGCACCGTGCCCCTGTGTCTGAGAACTGGATGCCAGCGATTCGGGCAAGGGGGCTGGAGGTTAAAATACAGACACACACAGACAGAGAGCCAGCGACACGGGTCATCCTTGAATTCCCCAAGAATGCCCCCTTTATTGTGTTCAGGGGCAGATTATATAGAGATAGCCATGCCCCAGCCAAACCCACCAGAAACCACTCTCCTGCCATCAGGAACTCCTGAAGGTCTCATGCTCAGAGCAGCTGTAGGCACTCAGATCAGGGGATTACAAGAAATTCAGGATCTGGGGTCTTACTGCTCCCAACACACTGTATGCTAAATAAATAAATAAATAAATATAAAAAAGAAAGAATTGCTTCAGAGTCTTGATAAAGGAAGAGGCCACCTTCTCAGCCTGGGAACCTGTGCCAGCGGCATTAGCCATGGCCTCAATCCAAGGCTGCAGTGTTCCCATTTCAACCATTGTACCGCGTTACCATCTTCACTCAACCTCTACCCCTCCCCCTCCTGTCTATGGCATGCACCCTGAGATGATGGAGGCTTCCAGGCTGTCTCCTTCCTCAACCCGGATGAGAAGTTACCTCAGTTGTTCTTATGGGAGCCAGGGAGAATTGAAGGCCCAAGGAACCTGAAGTCTTCCTGTGATTGAGAGATACCCTAGGTGGACATAATCCACTGACTAGCCAGATATGATCTCAGCTTCCCAGAAATAAACACATATGTTTCATCATTGGGTAACATGTTTTTGGGGGACCTCTAAGAAGTGAATTCAGGTAGGGTACTGGAGTGTGACGTCAGGCGCCGTGACAGGCTCCTATGTCATCCCAGGTGGTACACTTTGTCCCCGTTTCAGAGCAGAGGGAAATTGAACCAGTCAGAAAGGCAGAGCTGGGCCTTGAGAACCCCAGCTGTCACCACACAGAGCTCTCTGCTGGTGTAAGGAGCAGCGGAGGAGTTCAGGTTCCTCCTAGGACATAATGCCAGTGATGGCAAGTCTTCTCAAAATTCCAGTATGTCGGAATATGAAATGTTAAACATGAGTGTCTTAACTGAGGTCAGTAGAGTGGGTCCTGATCCTGTATGACTAGCTTCCTAAGAAATCAAGATTACAACAAGAAACAGGGAGGTGACCACACATAGGCCCATCCTGTTGTAGTCTTGAATTCAGACTTCTAGCTTGCTGAGCTGGGAGTAAATCTCTCTCTCTCTCTCTCTCTCTCTCTCTCTCTCTCTCTCTCTCCCTCTCTCTCTCTCTCTCTCTCCCTCTCCTATTTTTATTTTTATTTTTATGTGCTTTGGTGTTTGTGCCAAGGGCGTTGGGTGGCATGAAATTGGAGCTTCAGACACTGAGAACTGCAGTGTGAGTGCTGGGAATTGAACCCAGGTCTTCTGGAAGAGCAGCCAGTGTGCTCTTAATCTCTGAGCCATCTCTCCAGTTCCACAAATCTCTTTTGATTTTGGGTGTACTTTGGAATAGCAGTGCACAGCAGACTCATGCAAGCTCCCCTTCACTTCATATTCTGTTTCCCCCCTGCATGGAGTCGCCCTCCAAACAGAAGCCACCCGGAGAGGTGAGAAGGGACCCTGGCAAATGGCAGCGCGGTGTGTTCCTTTCAACTGCCCTTCCATTTTAATTCTCTTGGCAATAATACCCTCAGACACATCTCAAGGCAGGAACTGAAGGAGGGAACCAAGGCCGGTGATTTAGACAGTGATCTTTTGTGATTGTTGGTGTCACTGACTTTGAAAGTGTGGCTAGGTGGCCCGGCAGGCACTTCTTCCTGTGGGCTAATGGTCATCATGGAGAACTTTGAGTGTCTGCTCCCTGGTCCTTGAGTCCTCTCTGTCCATCAATCATCACCCAGTGGAGGCTGATGCCCCTCTCTGTTGATGACTGCCGAGACATGCTGGCAAGCGAGAGATCAGCCTGAGGGAGGGAGGAAATTGGTCCCTGAGTTTTGAGTTTTGTGAGCATTTAAATTGAGCACATCCTGTCACGAGTGAGAGTGGAGAAGAAAGTCCCTTTGAATTGTCAGGGGTGGGGAAGGACCCCGGGGGGGTTTACAAGAATGGATCCAGGGACGGAGAGGAAGGTTGTAAAGGAGTCCTGAAGGAGTGACTCTGTGGCGTGACGTGCTCTCTGTGTGCCCAGGGCTGGAGGTCAGTTCTCAGCACACAAAAGAAGGGGGCTGAGGACAGAGGAGAGAGAAGAGGCAGAGGAAGGAGAATCTACATACAAATTGCTTGTATAGTAACACAGAATCCTAGGAAAATCCCAGAACTGCTCTGTAGGGAAGGTTAGCCCATCTCTAACACGGTTCTTTATTTATCCAGTCAGTTATAATGAAGGCATGGGTACATGAAGGAACACACACCACTATTTTAGCACCCTACATTCTGGTACTTTTTAAGACATGACAATGCTAGGACATCACAATTGGTTTAGAATCTGTTTTGTCTGATCCAAAAGGCACACAGCTTAACCTTTCACCTTAAACTGACAAGGAAACTAGATTAATTACATTTTTGCCTTCAAATACCCACAGAAATATTTGCTGTAGAATTCCCTATACTGATCTAATTGTAAAACATTTAACATTATATTTAGTTTATTTATATATATAAATGTTTATACTTATTCACATCTATAAAATAACGGGAGGGGGAATCTCTACCTGATCTTATATTCTGGGAAAGAATGTGTTTTAACCACACTTCATTACAAGGGGGGAAATATCCCCTTTCAAAGAACAGGCGTGAAGGGAATGGGAGCAGGGGGATTATAACTCAGGTCAGGAAGTGGACTCTTTGATCAAATTCAGGTCTCCAGGCTCGCACTACAAGTGCCTTAACCCAGTGTACTAAGTTGCTGGCCCCCGAATCATGTTTAACTCCCAAATAAAAATGCTTATTTTTAAATTAGGTATGTGTGTATGTGTGTGAGTGTGTGTGTTTATGAGTGTGTGTCTGTGTGTGTATATGTGAGTGTGTGTTTATGAGTGTGTGTGTGTGTATATATGTGAGTGTGTGTGTGAGTGTGTGTGAGTGTGTGTGTGTGTGTAAGTTTCAGGTGCCTGTGGAGCACAGAAGAGGGCATCTAATCCCCTGGAGGTGGAGTTATAGGCAGTTATGATCTGCCTGATGTGGGTTCTGGGAACAAAACTTGTCCCCTCCAAGAGCAGTGGGAGCTCTTAAGCATGGAGCCACTTCTCTCCGGCCCCTGGGTCATGCTTTAAAGTAAAAGTCCGGACTATCCAGAAGACGAGGCCCTCTGGAGGAAAAAGAAGTCCTCCATGGAGGAACCATGATGTTCAGGGTGGAACTCGCTCTGTAGACCGGGCTGGCCTCGAACTCACAGAGACCCGCCTGTCTCCGAGTGCTGGGATTAAAGGCGTGCGCCACCACTGCCTGGCCCTAGCTTGCTTTTTCTTCTCTGTCACTGAAGCAGACATTTTCTCAAAGACTGGCTGAGAATGGAAGGCAGGGTCTTCTGTATGCCATATGCCGGGCCTGCGCTGTATGCTGAGCTCCGCCCAGGATTTCTGATGAACTTGATTTCAGAGCTCTTTACTGTATTTTCAGTAACAAAAACTTAGAAAATACATCCTAAGCCGGGCGGTGGTGGCGCACGCCTTTAATCCCAGCACTCGGGAGGCAGAGGCAGGCGGGTCTCTGTGAGTTCGAGGCCAGCCTGGTCTACAAGAGCTAGTTCCAGGACAGGAACCAAAAGCTACAGAGAAACCCTGACTCAAAAATCAAAACAAACAAACAAACAAAAAAGAAAATACATCCTACTGTGGTTAGGTTTCAAACCGGGGACAAATAGCTGTGGTATCTATTTAACTGGCTACCAGGTTCTCCCTGCATCCCCCAGGTCCCACCTGCTATACAGGGCCCTCCTGGATGGCATACCCTCTCTCTACCCTAAACTTCTCCAGCGAAGGGGGTTGGGTTGCTCGGCCCTATATAACCTAACCATCTTGGTTGCCTGCTCTTTTGTACCTTTGGGCCTCCTGGCTTCCCTGACCACTCTGGACTCTCCCAGTGTCCTTGCCTCTGGCTACACTCTCCCACTCACCAATAATACACTTTCTCCCCCATCATGCCTAGGAGCAGTCATGTTCCTTTTCCTTCTTTTTTTAAAAAAAATTATTTATTTATTTATTATATATGCACATAAGAAGGCACCAGATCTCATTATAGATGGCTGTGAGCCGTCATGTGGTTGCTGGGAATTGAACTCAAGACCTCTGGAAGAGCAGCCAGTGCTCTTAACCTCTGAGCCATCTTTCCAGCCCGTTCCTTTTCCTTTCTATTTCTTTTTTCATTCAAACATCTTCTGTTTACTTCTTAGCAAGAATTTAAGAATTTTTACACTTAAAAAAATTTTTTTTGAGACACACTGTAACTGTGTGACCCTGGCTAGCCTGGAACTTGCTAGTCTGGAAGTCACAAGGCTAAAAGGAGTCCTGATCACGCACTTCAGTATTTGGCTCGAAACAGAGGAGCCCAGCCAAATCTTCGGCAGGATAATTTAGACATTTGTTTATCTTAAAAAGTGCTAGCAATAACCACATCCACCTCTTGGGTCTGGTAGAAATCAAGGCAGTAAATGGGAGGGCTTCACTGAATGTTAATGGAAGCGAGAGTGGGCTGAGGCCTGGGTTGCCTGCACCTAGGCCAGCACGTGCCCTGTGGGTCGATTTTCGCATGGCTTTTGCATCATCTTGCTTCCCTTGTAGTTTCAGACAATTGCTTGTCTATTTTTAGCAGGCAAAATCCACTGGGGGAAGAGAGACGCTAACAAATAAAAGGAAAAGAATATAAGACACAAGGGCAGAATGAATGTCAGAGGTGAGGTAACGGGCTTTGTTTGTATTTTTGGAAGACTCCTGAGAGAAGCCAAGGGCTACCTTCCAGGGGCAACAGTTAAGTGACCAGGGATACCTTATTCCTGGTCATTCCGTTTCTTTCATTTCCCTAATCTGAATACAGTCCAGTTCCTTTCTCTTCTGATCCTGCATTTTCCCTGCTCTTCTATAAGGACATTTACTGGTTCCCGCTATGAGTCAGGAGGCATCGTGATGATTCGGCACACTTATTTCTCGTGCTGAGCTTAGCATGTCTGTTGAGTGAATGAGTGGATGAAGAAGAAAATTCGCGCAGCTAGAATGACAGAGAATAGGCTGAGTCCACATCCATTTGTTTTCAAAACCCGATCTTCCCTCTTTGAGGCATGATCTATGTAGCCCCCTCCAGGCTAGCCCACCTCTCCCAACTTGCCAATTCTTCAGCCTCCTGCATTCTATCTGCCATTGGTACCTACCACACCTAACAAAACCAAACAACCTCCAGCCTCCGAACTCTCATTCAAATGTTTGAGACATTAATGATTGTCTCAAAGAAAACCCGTGAGCTTCGTTCTCTAAGGGTATATATCCTATAAAGGAGTGACGGGGGCTGGAGATTGTCTTTCTGGCGTGGCGCTGTCCTGTGCTTGGCTTTGTCTAGGATGACGTGGGAAGGGTGGGGAAGAGTGCCTTTGGAATTGAGAGACACTCACCTGCTCAGAATCATATCATACAGGGTTGGAAACACATACGGAATCATACAGACAGGAAACCTGCGCACAAGCTTCGTTTTCAGGGCGAAGAAATGTCGGCTAAGGGAGAACATCTTGCCCAAGGCCACTAAGCTAAATATGGGAGCATAGCTTTGATGGAGGAATTATCAAATCAAATCGTAATTGAAGCAACGCACTATACATTTTCCGCAATGTACCTCCCCGGAAACCCAACATTTTAAGCCATTGGAAGGTAGCACAATGCCACCCACCCAAAAGAGGATGATAAACTCACTTGACAAAAGTCAGCACTAAAACGACCCATCAGATAGACTCGGTGGCATACGTTTGTAATCCCAGAACTTCTGAAATGGAGGTAATGTTTGTGGAGTTTTTAGACTCGGAAGGTGGACTCTCGCAGTCCCGACAAGGTAGGCTTAGCCACCCTGTCCCTAGTATACCAACAAAGAGGCAGGTCAGAGGGAACAGCAGGGCCAGATTTATTCACTGTGGCCCCATTGGAAAGAAAAAATAAAGAGACCCAGTACCACCCAGTCTGTCTTCCAGGCACTAAGAGAGGTTTATGTTTAAAATAGCAAAGGGCATGCATAATTAAGTCTTGGTCAAGGTTTGGTCTCTGTCATGGTCTTGGCTGCAAAGTCTGCCCTAAAAAGTGGTCTGAGAACCTGTGAGATATCTCTTCCTCTGAGTAAATTTCTCCTTCTGGCATTAGGGCATCAGCTTTTTCCTTCTACAATTTCCTGGGGGAAATCTGAATTCTTTGGAATCCATTATTCCAATAGCATGACAGTGGGATTAAGAGTTCAAGGATGACCTTCTCAGCACAGCAGGTCTCAGGCCAGCCTGAGATACACGAAACCCCATCCTATCTCATAAACTAAACGAAAGCTCTATTGAAGATTCCCAAGGCCTTCAAACTCTAGCTTGAGGATCAGAGACAGGCAGGAAGGAGAGGTGCGTATTTCATTTCAGTGTTTGTCAGTGATGTCTAAGGACATGTTATGGGGACTCTTTCGGCTTGGAGCCTGAGTTGGACTCCAGTTCCTACCTATATTTTACTATCAGAGCCCAAATAGGCTCAGGTAAAAAGGATGCCCTCTGTGCAGTTGAGGGGAACGAAAAAGGCTCAGAAGCCAGGGGATCCACCCAACCACTCATCTTCACCTCCGTTATTCATTTATCGATGATTTTTTTTAAGTTTTCTTCAATTACTTTGTGGCAGGGCTGTGAATCAAAGGTTAGCATTAAAACCAGAATAAAAACCACAGTCTTCTCTGGGGACTGCACTCCCGGCTTCTAATCCCCAGATCACAAAACTTCCTAATTGGAAAGGTTCTTATACAAGCTTAGAGATTTGCTGGGGCCTGACACCGGCTAAAAAGGTAGGTCTAAGGACTGTCTGATGAAAAGGCAAGGGGACTCACGTGTCAAAGTGAAATTTTCAAAGCATTTCCACCCCAAGGTTTACTTCTGAATGTAAACTGGGAAATCCCACCCCAGTCCCTGCAGATACTCTTAATTGATCCTGAAACGACATTCAAGCCATCTTCCCCCAAATGCCTTTGTTTTCTGAAAGATTTTATTGACAAGCTGAGGCAGGAAGTTCCTGTGTAAACTGACTGTTTCTCACCCCTCAGCCGGCGACCAATGCAAGGCTAGTTTTGTATCTTTTCTATAGCCGCTATTGGGTAGACCTTACATTGTAGTCACCTAACTGTGGACCAAATGGCTCACAGGCTTCCATTACGAAAATTATCCAGGGTGCTCACACAGCATCCGGGTAAACACAATGCTGTCATTTAAAGCTCATTTGCCGACATTCACACACGGAAGGCAATTCCTGAACTAGGGGAATGGGATTTTGTTGTTTTATTCAACATCTTCTTCCCAACAAAAGCCTCTCTTAGCTTAAATGTACTAAGTCCGAAGTGTCTGTTCCCCCACCTCCAGAAACAGGCGCGCAGGCGCCGGTACGCACACGTGGACACACACACTCACACGCGCCTGCTTACACCCCCTGCGTCTGACTCCTCTACGCGATTTATGGGCTTCTCCAGCACGGATTACTGTCAGGTGCAGAAGCAGCCCTTTGTTCGGTGGGCATTCCCCCCCTCCTCCCCGCACCAACCCGGATTTGACTGTTATTTACGGGCCACGTGAGCACTGGGCCCGGGCCTGGCCGGCGGGGGGGAGGGGGACTCCCCTAGTGCAGGGGAGACAAAGGCTAGCGGAGCGTGGCCAGCGCCACCTGGGGACAACCCTCCCCCCACCCCACTGCACTCCTGTAACTCGGGTGAAATCGGTCCAGACCTGGCTCGGACTGAGACTCTTTGGAGAAATGTTGTGTTAACGCTCTTTTAAAGCAGTCTGTGCTTCCTAGCTCCGGGAGCTGAGGCCTGGTACCCACTGGCTTTGTAAACTGGTGGAGCCGCCCCCCCCCCCCCCAAGAACGAATCTGGTCCCGGCTGTCGAGGCACCAGGGATGCCTAGGACAGGGCCACGAATGCCGGGCTAGCGAGAGGGAAAAAGCATTAGCCATCCTCACAGCACCCCCCACCCCGGAACAAGAGAAGCCGAATCCAGCCCCCTTTGCCCTCTTTCTGGGGGTAGCGCGTCCTTCCTGCCCTCCCAGCCCGAGTGACGAGTGTCCAAGATCCTGCCCCAGGCAGCCTGTGTCATTCTGGTGTTGTGGCTTCTTCCGGAGCCCGGCTTAGTGTGCTCAGGCACTCCAGGAGCCAAAATTTGAGGCGCGACGGGGGTCACTAAAAATGTCAGCTACAAATTAACCCACATTTATCTTTTTGATTGGAAAAAAAATCCATGAACAAAATTAAAAATTTAAGGCAGGAACATTCCAGTGCCCATTTTGGAACCTGAAGCAAAATGGAAAGATCTCCAGGGATGATCAGCGTCTTACACAGCCCACCGGACCCAGATCGGGGTGTCGGGGACTTCAGGGTGCATGTGAAAAGAAGAACAGATAGAAGGCCTTGGAGATGGGTGCTGGGGGCTGGAGGTGAGCTCGGGGGAACCGCTTCTCAGGGAACAAAGCAGAGGGCAAGAGTAGAGAGGGCAGAATTGGGCGGGAAGGACCTTGAGGCGGCCCTCTTCCACCCGCGACCTGAAATGGAACACTCGACCTCGCCGCCACCAAGGCCGCGAGCGAATCCCGTAATTCCCTTGTTCGGTGATTAATTCTTGCTAACAAGACTTGGCAAGATCTCGGCAGAATAATTTTTGGCTTCTGTGAGGTCCCCACCGCGTGCGCGCACAACCTCCCCTCTTGCCAAAAGCAAGCCCTTGGGAAATTAAATGCCTCTGGCAAAGTAAAACCTGGGTGCGGATACTAGGCGATCTGGAAAGAGGGGTGTAGAAACTCGAATCTTCTCCGAGCTGATAAAAAGGTCAGTCTTCGCATGGACACTTTTCAGCATCTCCCTTAGCACCAAATGTGGACCCTATAGTCATTTCCTGAGAGGACAGTTCGCGTGTGACCAAGAGGGCGGCGAGGACTTCCCCTGAAACGGAAAACGTCGGGGTATTCTCCCCTCCCCAACCATGGTTAAATAAACACCTTATAGGAAGCTTGGGCCGGAGTGCAGCCCAGCTCTCCCGGCATAGGCACACCATTCGGCCAATTAACACCCCTCTCTGGGTTGTAAAGTAACAAATTCTACACTTCTTTTGTTACTGGGCTTTGGCGCGAGGGCCTTCCCTTTCATCTTCTAAATCGAGGTTTGCCCACGTTCCACGGGAAGCTATAAAGCTGATATAATGGGCCAGGCTGGAAATCGATCACGCTAATCTAAACCAACGTCTGGGAAGTCAATCGCATTAAAAACAAAACGAAACGCAACCGGCAGGACTCCAAGAACAAAGTCCGGCGAGAGGAGGTCCCCAAGCTCTGCGGGGTGACAGCCGATCAGCGCTCGGGTCCACTGAGCTGCAGGAGGGAGACCTAGAAGACTCGGGGGCAGAGGAGGGGGGAGGCGATCGCAGACGCGAAAACCTCCAGCCTGAGAGCCCAGGCCTCGGTTAGGTCGGCGTGGCCACCCGCTATCGTCTTTGCGCGGACGCCGAGCTCCGGGGCTAAGGAAAGGACACAGAGACGCGCCGCGGCTCCATTCACAAAGTCCGGGAGCTGCCGGCTCGCGGGCGGGTCGGAGGCTGCCTCCTTTTTCCTCTAGGTCTTAGTTTTATGAATGGGCCTGGCAGCGAGCACCGAGCGCCCTGTTTACTCCTCTCTTTGTGACGTTGAGTTCCCGTGACTGGGTGCGAGGGGGCCGGCGCTCCATTCACGAGCTGGGGTGGGGGTGGGGCGGGGTGGGGCGGGGCGCTCGCGCGCGGGGGGCGGGGCCTACCGAGGTAGTAATGACTCTTCCCTCCCCCTGGAGAGCCGGCGAGCATTAATAAATCTCTAAGCCGAGGAGGAAACTCTGGCTGGGGTAGTGCGCGCAGCTCCAGCGGGGTGTTGTGTGGAACAGCGGCGCCCGAGCTGGTGGCGGCAGGAGCAGCCCAGCTAGCAAAACACACTAGAAGCAGCAAACCGAGGGGAGCCCTCTCTCGTAAACACACTCCCCTCGTCGGTCACTTTCCCCCCCGAGGGCCGCGCGCCTGCCTGCTTCTGAAGTCCGAGAAGGCTCGGACTGCTATGTAACGTCGAGGCTGCGGGAGGAGGAAGGGGTCTGGGGAGAAGAGGCTGGGGCCAAGTTTGCGGCCACTTGGACAGGCACCCTCTTAGCCCTCGCCTGCGCCTTCCTGTAGTTGGCCTGGGTGCCCTTGTCTTCTCCAGCTCCCCAGCAGCTGCGGTTCCCGGCGACATGGTGACGATGGAGGAACTGCGGGAGATGGACTGCAGCGTGCTCAAAAGGCTGATGAACCGAGATGAGAACGGTGGCGGCGCGGGCGGCAGCAGCAGCCACGGAGCCCTGGGGCTGCTGAGCAGCGGCAAGTGCCTGCTGCTGGACTGCAGACCGTTTCTGGCTCACAGCGCGGGCTACATCCGAGGTTCGGTTAACGTGCGCTGCAACACCATCGTGAGGCGGAGGGCCAAGGGTTCCGTGAGTTTGGAGCAGATTCTGCCCGCCGAGGAAGAAGTGCGCGCCCGCCTGCGCTCCGGCCTCTACTCGGCGGTCATCGTCTACGACGAGCGCAGCCCGCGCGCCGAGAGCCTTCGCGAGGACAGCACCGTGTCGCTGGTCGTGCAGGCGCTGCGCCGTAACGCCGAGCGCACAGATATCTGTCTGCTTAAAGGTAAACGTGGGCGCCCGGCAGGGAGCTGAGGGGTAGGTAGGTAGGTAGACGTAAGGGACTTGGCGGCCTGCGCCCTGCCGGGCACGGGAAGAAGTGCCTGAGTGACTTCGGGCTGCGGGAGTCCCTGTGCGGGTCAGTGTGCACGTTTTGCCATGGTTTTGAGCCCAAGTTTGGGGTGGGGGGCGTGCTGGCGTGTGTCTCCAGCCACCTGCAATCTGCATGCTTCCTAGAGTTCCCGTGTTTATTGACAAGAATGGTTCTGACCTGGAAGCTGGCAGCGATTCTTCTGCGCAGCCCAGTTTCGAGTGTTGAGAACGCGCTCCTAAGTCCTACAGGGACAAGAGAGGCCTGTTGGTTCGGTGTGGCCCCGAGAACCCTAGAGAGAGGTGAAGGAAGGCGAACGCCGAGGTGGGATCTGCCTCTAGAGTTCGTACACTGTCCCGCCTTTGGTAAATACAGGAAGGAGAATTGGGTTGCAGATTTGGGAAGCGTTCTTATCTTGTCTTCTGGTGCCCCAACTCAGAGCTTTTCTGGAAGGCAGCCAACTTCTCCTGTCCTGGGCTAGTAATAGGCTCGCGGAGCGGGGAGGCTGTTTAGGGAGGACACCGGACCGGACCGCGCCGCCTCCTGCTATTCCAGGCAGCGGAGAATCACCACCTTTTGTTCCCACACCGTTCTCCACTCCCTGCTAGCGGCGCGTGCCTGGTAGAAGCGAACCCTGGCCTAAATAGGCGGCCGGAGAGAAGGTGGCTTGTCACTTAGAAGTCAGACACCCCTCCCCCCCAAAAGGTCGCACACTGTCCCAGTCCCTGGGGAAAGGGACCGTTGGCTCTCAGCACCTGCCAACCCGGCGGCTGTGCGGGCCTCCGGCTGCGGAACGGGCGGCGAGAGCGGGGGTCGGGCGCCCCCTGCCGCGCTGCGCCCTTATCTCCTCCGGCCGCCGCATTCCGCGCATTCTTTCGCGCGGGTCGAGTCTTAATTTTGAACCCGGGAGGTATTTCGGATTCCCCGCCTTCCAAGAGCCGCCCCTTTCCCTGTCGAAGTTCCCCTCTAGTACACTTTTCCTCTCGGAGCCTTGTTCGTCACTAGAAGGGAGTCTGGGGAGAAACCTTTTCTCCGGTCCCTTAGGAAAAGCACCGGGAAGCGGCTGAGTGCGGTCGAGCGGGGCTGGCCCTGCGGAACAGCGGGGGGCTTTGTTCTTCGCAGTTGTTTCCTGACCATTTGACCCGTCAGCTGCCGGGGAAACGCTGCTGTTGACCCGAGGCTGAACTACTAAGGCGATTTTGCTGACTTTTCTTTCTTTTTTCGCGAGGGCCGCCTTTTGCTTGTCCAGGGGAGTCCTAGTCTCTCTCCGCCTTCTCCTTAAAGCATTTTTAGGAGCGACTGCCGGGAAGACTCATCCCGGATCTAGCGACCGCCTAGCGGTCAAAGCCGAGCCCCACGCGGTACCCGGAGGCCCGGGTCAGGCGCAGGTCCCGTGTCCTCCCTTTGGCGGGGTCCTATTTGGACCCCAGGCTGCGCGTCTGTGCTATTGCTTAAGCCTGCCGGCTCTCCCCCAATCGGTATCCCCGAATCCGTATGGGGGTGGGAAAGATGAAACTGTCTTGGTGAAAGTCCCCTGGGGGAGCCGGGACTGTGCTTTCCGACTCTCAGCATTTAAGCCCCACGTGGAGTCAGATTGTTTTGTTTTTCTTCCTGGAAGAAATCCGGAGGGGACCGCCCCGGAGCGGCAGCTGTGGGCCTTAGTTCAGAGTCCTTAAGGCTTCCTTCCGGGCCGCAGGCTCTGGGACCTGGCGCCTAGAGAAGGAAGCGTATTTTTAAGGTTAAATCTCGTGGCTCGCGGCATTCTGCCGGTCCTCTTTCGGATCCGGAGACCGGGAGGCCAGGCCAGTTCTGAGAAACGCTTTAGGACAAGTATTGACGTAAGACCCGGTAGGACAGGTGGCCTCTGGGCAAAATGACAGTTCCTCCCTAATGAAAGGTCAGATGCCTGGTCCTCAGAAAGACATTTCTTTTAAGCCGGGCTTGGCTGAACTCTGCCTTCCCAGCTCCTTCCCTGTCGTTTGTCCTTATTGGGCAGGGAGGCTCTCCCTTTGCCCATCAAAAGCCAAAAGGCCACTTCCCAGTCCTCTGAGGCCTGGGCTGCTTTGTTTTCATCTGTTTAGGAACAGCTGCTATCCCAGCTTCACCACCAGCCCTAGCCAGAAGTTCAGTGTACTGACTTTGGGAGCTAGAAGCTAAAGTGAGGGCCGGGGTGGGGGATGTTGGTTGCCCCTTGTTCTGTAGAGGTAGCGGAGCGTCCATCTGCCCGCCATAGTTTATGTGAACGTACATACTGAGCCACAGCCTCGTCCCTCCTCTTTAATGCCAGCCTCGGTAGAGAGGGCAGCAAGAAAATGTCTGCTGTAGGAAGGAGAAGTCATGGGCACAAACACTCCCCCATGCCCCTCCCCCCACCTCCACCGGGGAGGGGGTGCCAGCCTGGAAGATGGGGCTTGGTGGGAGAGAATCCTGGCCCAGAGGCCTGATAGATTTGTTCTTAGTTATTAAAGGGATAATTTGGCTCAGCTGGGGAATCAGGGCGTCCTGCTGCTCGCGGAGCAACGGGGCAGACAGTGCACAAGAGGGAAGGAGACGGTGGGTGCCCCTGCCATCTCTGGGATGAGGAGACAGAACAACAGTTTCAGAAATGCTGTCTTTCCTGGCCTAAGCAATCGATCAGTTTGTCATCTTCCACCCACCCCCACCCCCGTTAGTTGCCTTTAAAAGAAATCTCAGTTTTCCTATTTTTTTTTTTTTGGTCACTTAAAAGGATAATTTGTTACACGTTGTTGGTAGGTAGTTAACAGTGGATTTTCACAAGCAAGGGTTCAAAAGCAGGAATTAAACTTTGCTGAAGTATTTTAGTCCTGTGTATTTGCTGTTATTGATCACGTTTTGTTAAAAGCAGTTAACTGAGATCTTATATTTTCTTTTTTGTTAGTAAAAGTCATGAAAGATACTTTTAACTTAAAATCTTACAAGGCATTTTAGGGACAGTTTCTAAAAATTTTTAAGTTTTTCAGATTTTTAATTCTCAGTGTACCTCTCTCAGATTCTTTCCCTCCATAAATGTTTGGCTTTGAGTTTTAGAAAAGCCTGACTTTTAAAAAGCAGAAGAAATCTCTTACCTTAGTAGTAATAATTCTTTTCTGCCAGCATTCCCAGTGTCACACACACATTAGTGTCTCTCTCTCTCTCTCTCTCTCTCTCTCTCTCTCTCTCTCTCTCTCTCTCACACACACACACACACACACACACACACACACACACACACACACATTTCAGCCTGGTATGGCGGATACATGCCTATGATCTCAGTAGCCTGGAGGCTGAGGCGGCTGGATTACAAACTTCTTGACCAGCCTGCTCCACACACAGGGCCTGCTTTGATCAATTTCATCTTCCCTGCCATCTAGGATTTATCTCCCGACTTCAGTTCTCATTCAAACCTCCTTGCAGCATCATCCAGGGGCTGTTTGGAGCAGCTGGGATAGTCATCTAGACCTCCACCTTTCCTGCCTGGTTAAAACTCACCTGCCCCCCAGGCCTTTGACCTGACCCTGACTTGTGTCGGGGAAGAAAGGGACCAGGACCTCTGCTGGTGCCTGCTTGTCTCTCTCCAGCTTTCCCAGTGCCATCCAGGAGCTTAGCTCAAGGGGTTGCCCACATTTCCTGCCTACCCAGAGGGAGAATGACTGGCTTCTTTTTCTGTAACACTGTGTCCCAGAGAGGAAAAGATTGGGAGTGTTAGGATTATAAAATTGGTAAGTCTCAAGCAGGAATTCCAAGCCTGAATGGCATTGGCTACACCATTACAATGAATGGCTTCTAGGTGAGAGCCAACAAAGGTAACTGACTAAAGATGCCAGAGGCATCCAGTGGAGTTTGTCCTTGATCCTCAAGATCTTCAGAGCTTCTTACCTAGTAGGAAAAGGTGGTCATTTAGGAGCCAAGAAATTCCCTTAGATGCTCAGAACCTGTAGAACTGGACGGCTGTTTTTCTTACTGAGAGAGACAGTTCATGGCAGAAGGAACATGGCCGGAAGACAAGTCACCCTGTTAACAGGCCAGCCTGCTGGACGTAGCCGATAGCGTGGGAGGACAGAGTCTGACTGCAGGAGAGAGCTAGGGAGGCCTTAGGGGGTTCAGCCAGCTGGCCTGGGAAGGAACCACAAAGTCAGAAAGAAGCCCACTTAGGTCTGAAGACTGCTCCGTTAAGGTGAGGTCCCCAAAGGCATATGACCTTGAGACAACCTAGACTTCCATTCTGGGCCAGAGCAAGATGGTGGCTCAGGACGATAGGAGAAAGTGGCAGCCTCATTAAGGTCCGAGGCCATGGCCATAGTCGCCACCACAGCCACTCCCCTCTGGGAACCCTGTTATGGTGGCATATTACTAGCGCCAACCTTACAAAGCGCTTTCCCATGTGTTAGCTCCACTCCTGCTGGGCCCAGCAGCCAACTAGAGTGGAGAATTTATGGCCAGGAGGCCCCGTGTTCATGATTTATGCTTTGAAATGCTTTGCTCTGCGTGTAAAAGAATTAGAGCCTTGGAGCTAACTGGGGATGTAGTTGCTACTCAAGCAAGCCCTGTGAAGGCCATGCCTAATGTTCCATTCCTGTCTTACAGGCTGGAAGATAAATAAGCAGGGGAAGTAAGTTCTTTATTTGTTGACTCCCCCTTAGTGTTAGGAACCAACCTGCTGTTTTATATGTGCTTAGCAAGCATTCTGCCACCGAACGTTACCCCAGCCTTAGGAAGTATATGCTTAAACATCTTTCAGAAATCTGTTAGGTTAATTACATTCAGCAGGACATAGAAAAGACAGGTTGAAATTCATTGGCATGTTAGGAAATTCTATTCAGAAGAGACCCAGTGCTTTGGAGATGGCCAGACTGACTCGGGATATGCCATCGCGGTTGGCTTCCACTTTTCTTGGACCTGTGCAGAAGGTGCAGGGAAAGCCTGACCCTTTTGTGTACAGTGGATTAAGTTTTGGATAAAACTGACAAAAGGCTGTGGCCATGTGGTAATGGCATGAAGATGGGGTTTGCTAGGAGGGCCTGGTGGGAAGATATTTTCAGGCATTTTCCCCTACACACTGTAAGAAATAACACTGCTCCGGGGTGGTGGCTCATACCTGTAACCCCAGCACTTGGGGAGCGGGAAGTCTGAGGCAGGAAGACTGCCATGAGTTCGAGGCCAGCCTGGACTACAGAGTGGGGGCCCGTCTCAATAAAGCCAGGGCCATTATGTTTACATCGCGATCAGGAAGAGGGTTACCTGCACTCCAGTGGACAGTCCCTAAACTGTCACACCCTAAAAAATGCAACAGATTCTGCTACTCAGGTTATGTCCATGCTCGCTGGGACCGCCTGGGTCTGGGCAGGAGCTGAGGAGGTGCCAGCAGAACTCTTTCTGATCTCTTGTATGGGCAGGAGAAGGCTGATTCGCTCACCTGGGGAAGCCAGCAGAGTTCCCAAGGGAAAGGCCAGTGTAAATGGAACACTTGTCCTGATGGTCATTCTGGCATCAAGGCTGGCCCCTCCCCTTAACCTTCCCATGAGTCCCTGGGGTGGGGGGTGGGGCTTCCTTGTCTGTTCTGTATAACCCCGCCACTCCTCATGCTTGCCACAGGGTCGCTTGGCATATCGGGCGGACCCCTTGTTTGGGGTATCTCATTTCTAGTAATCCAGGTATCATCCAAAAGGCTCAACAGAGGCTTGGCCATGGGAGGCAAGGACTTAATAGTTTCTTCTTCCTTGTAAGCGACAACTCTGTACTTGCCTTTACAGCCCTCAAACAGCCACAGCTCCCCAAAGCCAGCAGCTCCTCTCTCCCAAGGTGCCTCTGCCAGGCAGGCACATCAGTCTGCCAGGAACTCCGTGCCAGGGGAGATTAATCTCTTCTTACTGACTAGGAGCTGGAGGCCCCGAGAGGTTAGAGGGTGGCCGGTGGCGTTAGTGGAATGCACAGCCACAGCGGATGACGCAGAAGGCCGAGGTGTGACCTGTCCGCAGAGCCCATGTCCTTTCTGGATCTTCAGGCTGGAGCAACCCTGTTCCCCCTGTGATGGGGAGGGTGGGGATATTTCCTCAGGAGTTTTGAGACTGTCTGGAGGGTCCTGCTATTGTGCCTTGGAATCAGGGGTCCAGTGGTTAGCCCCCCCTTTTAGTTTTAGGTAAGGCGGGGGC
This sequence comes from Neodon shergylaensis, assembly GCA_025134845.1. Classification (NCBI taxonomy): domain Eukaryota; kingdom Metazoa; phylum Chordata; class Mammalia; order Rodentia; family Cricetidae; genus Neodon; species Neodon shergylaensis. The sequence goes on from JABTXL010006712.1 coordinate 13,611,435, forward strand.
GAGCTTGTTTCCTGGGTGGGAAGCTTTTTGCCAAGAACCACTAGTAACTTCAGTCTTTAAGAAAGTATTCTGATTGCTTAAATGGATGTTAATAGACAAAGAGGTAGTTAAAAATGTGAACTCTCACAGAAGAAGTACACTGAGGGACAGTGGCCTTTACTGATGGGAGGTGTTCTGGGGGCCATAGACCTAGGTTTCTTGGCAGAGACCAAGGGCCTTTGGTGACAGACCTTTATTGTTCCCTCATCCCTCAGCCTCTCATCTCTATCCCTTGGGGTGGCTTTAAGAACAAGGGTTTCGGATGGGAGGGGGAGGGTGCTGTGGCCACTGAGGCCACAAATACATTCATAGCTGGCAGGCCAGGTCTGCTGGCGGCTCCCCCCTCTGGAGGCTGGCCACGGTGACTCAGCAGGAAGAACTCTGACCACAGAGATATCCTTCTATATCCGGAGGGAGTGAGCCAGAGGGCCAGCAAAGTCGCGGTCAGAAGTGGGTGGGGTAGGGATGGGTGCCCTGCTTCTGAAAAACCCTTGTGATGTGGCCGCAGGAAGCAGTTTTCTAGGGTTGGAATTCCGGAGCCAGGCACTTGACTAACTGGTCACATGTCATCCCCCTGGTAGCTGCTGTCAACAGCTGGAGGAAATAATGCCCGCAGAGGTGCCTTCTAGCAGGGACTGGGTAGGAGCTAGCCAACCGAGGTCCATTTCGGTCCGTTGTGGTGTGGGTCCGTCCTTGAGTGGTTGATTCTGACCTATAGGCTACTTTGAAGTGGTGTAGTTTCTGGTCTTGGAGGTCACTGGAAAATGAGACCTGCCCTCTTTCCCCCTGTACCTGCCCTCAGGCTCTTGTGGGACAGCACCCAGTGGTCCCAGATAAGCCATCTCTTTGTTACAAAACCCCTCCTTCAGAAGAGGAGGCCGATAAACTTGGCTGGGCTCATCCACACTCAGGTCAGGAAATCTTTTCTTGCCCCTAACCTGTGCCGCAGAAGAGGTTTGTATGAAGGAAGACGGTTTCCTCTCGTTTGTGGCCCTGTTGGCAGAGACAGTGCAGTTGGTATCTGCTCTAACTCAGATTCAGAAGGGCTCCTGGTGGGGTATTCTAAGTCGTCTTCCCCCTCCCCCATTCTTTCCACTATCTGAAAGGGTGCCGCTTGGGAATCCCAGATGGGAATCCTCACCAGGCCAGGGCACCACTGGCTGGCTGCCTAAGTGCCCATGGGTCCCTCATGGCACGTGGCACTCTAGAAAGTACCTCTGGCATATCGTCGTACATCTTCCTTTGCATTTTTATCCGAAATTAAAGACGTGGCCATAAATTGGAGTCCTCAGCATCCTTCCGTTCCTCCATAAGGCCCTCTGACCAAACAAACCTCTCTGGGAAATGCTCGGCAGCCTTTATCGCTAGACCCACAGCGCCACCTAGTGGCCCACACCGAGCCAACAGCTCTCCTTTTTTGTCCCCCTTTCCCCTGGCTCTGTGGCTCCACTAACCCGAACCACTCTTCTCCTTCACAGGTGGCTACGAGAGGTTTTCGTCTGAGTACCCAGAATTCTGCTCTAAAACCAAGACCCTGGCAGCCATCCCACCACCTGTGCCCCCCAGTGCCACCGAGTCCTTGGACCTGGGCTGCAGCTCCTGTGGGACCCCACTGCACGACCAGGTAGGTGTAGTAGTACCCTGGGCAGAGTTAAGTCAGGCAGTGCAGGGGAGCGTGAAGGAACTTTCTTTTGAGAGTTCTGAATTTCTGACTTTAAACACAACTCCTTAATTTGAAGATAGCGTGGTAAACCCCCAGTATCATGGTGGAATTTTAGGTCAGGTGTATTGAATTATTTCTTCCCTCTCTTTTATTATCCTCAGGTAAGCGGGGGGAGAAGATACCTCTGGCTTAGCCTTTATTTTGTTTCCTTTGTAGCCCAGGCTGCCCTTGAACTTGTTATTTCTATCTCAGCCCCCTGGTACTGGAATTTCAGGCAGGGCTGGCCCATCTTATAGGGATCTTGAGACTATCTATCCTTCTGGAAAAGATGAGGCCATGGAATAATAGTTGGGCTCCCATGACAGCCAGGCTCTCCTTCATATACCTGCAAGTTATAAAGTACTAGTGGGCTTGGAGTGCCAGCCATACCCCTAAGACAATCAGCTTGATCTTCAAGCCCATGCCCACCCACCCACCCTTCCAGTCGGATGGACTGGGGAAGGAGTTACACGCCACCATTTCTGCTCGCAAATCTTAGCATGTGTTTTAGGGTATCACGCCTGTCGTGACCTCCCCTCTTGTCGGAGACATCTCCTCCCTGGTGTGTTCATTGTGGACACAGCAGACCAAACAGATGCCTCAACCGCATGACACACAGCTCTGTGATGCATTAACAGTAAACTCCCAGTGTGGCCGAGTGTGCTGCATCGTCGGTGGGCTGTCCTGCTGTCTCAGGAGCTCCGGTACCTCCAGCCTTAGTCCGGGTTGCCGGGCGCCTGTTCCACTGAGGTCTTTCTGTTTCTTTCTGGTGCAGGGGGGCCCTGTGGAGATCCTTCCTTTCCTCTACCTCGGCAGTGCCTACCATGCTGCTCGCAGAGACATGCTTGACGCCCTGGGGATCACGGCTCTGCTCAATGTCTCCTCGGACTGCCCCAACCACTTCGAAGGACACTACCAGTACAAGTGTATCCCGGTGGAAGACAACCACAAGGCGGACATCAGCTCCTGGTTCATGGAAGCCATTGAGTATATCGGTAGGCTGCCCTCCCTCGGGGTAGCGGGGTAGCGGGGTAGCGGAGGGAACCCCAGGGAGCGGTGGGTGGGGATTTCAGGTACTGCGCAGGCTAGGGCACTCCCCTTGTGTGGCTGTAATTGCTATCACCAAATATTAGATGCAAAGCAACTTAAGGGAGGGACTGACTCCGGCTTCCGGTTTAAGAAGGATGTAGTCCCTTATAGTGGGGACAACCTGGTGCCCGGAGTATGAAGCTGTTGTGACCGTTAACCTGCAGTCAGGAAGCAGAGAGGGCATGGGAAGTCGGGGCCGGGTGTCAGACCCCAGTTAGCCCCTAGTTAACCGTTTTTCGTCAGCACGGCCCCTCAGGAGGTTTCATGGCCTTCACAAACAGCTCAACTATTAGCGCTCTCAGTACATGAACCTGTGGGGGATTCCACCCAAAATACTGCCCTTCACCAGAAAGCCCGTCCAGGGGGACTTGTGTGTGGTGGGAGTTGGAAGCCATTGCCCATGCCTGGCCGAGGAGCCAGTCACCTCGCATGGCTCCACATGTGTCCAAAGTAAGACTTCTGTCTGGAGAGGAAGACAAAAGGAGATTTGAGTCCCTGTTCTCTTTGATCTAACGGCCTCTGCTGTGTGATTTCCCTGGGTGTCTGCCTCAAAAATACCTGTGTTGTTGTTAAGTCTAGAAAGTACTCCAGAACGGATAGTCCAGCAGGTCCGTCCTTTCCAATAGGAACAGTGCGCCCATCCTCCAGTGCATCTCGTCTAACCCACTCCCACGTCTTAGCTTCTGCCACATGCAATGGTGGTGATGCCAAGGGCCCTAACCACATCACACTCTCTGCCCCAGATGCCGTGAAGGACTGCCGAGGGCGAGTGCTGGTTCACTGCCAGGCGGGCATCTCCAGATCAGCCACCATCTGCTTGGCCTACCTGATGATGAAGAAGCGCGTGCGGCTGGAGGAGGCTTTCGAGTTCGTCAAGCAGCGCCGAAGCATCATCTCGCCCAACTTCAGCTTCATGGGGCAGCTGCTGCAGTTCGAGTCTCAGGTGCTCACCACGACCTGCGCTGCTGAGGCCGCCAGCCCCTCGGGGCCCCTGCGGGAGAGGGGCAAGGCCACTACCACCCCTACCTCGCAGTTCGTCTTCAGCTTCCCTGTGTCCGTGGGTGTGCACTCGGCCCCCAGTAGCCTGCCGTACTTACACAGCCCCATCACCACGTCCCCCAGCTGTTAGGGCTTGTCTCTGAATGCCAAGGCCAGGGGTGGCCCCCAGCCAGGGTTGTGCAAGCCACGTGTGTGCAGCAAGTAGGGACTGACTAGTGGGGGCCAGGTGATCACGATCCGTCCCCATCCATGTCTCCCTGGCTAACCACAGGGCCAGCTAGAATGGCAATAACGACTCTGAATACATCTTAAACGCAAACAAAACACTTCCAACCAAGAGCAATAATGGCTGCGTGTGCGGCCAGGGAAGACTGACCGGTGTATGTGTTGGTTTTACTTTGCAGGTAGAAATTTACCTCATTTTTTTTTTCTTAAAGTGGTAAGGCTTGAAGTTATGAAACCTACAAATGGGCTCCTGGCAAACGTGCTCAGCCAAATTTTATTAAGAGGGGAGGGAAAGAGGAGGAAGCAGGTTTGCCTGAAGTGCCTGGCTGTGTGCTTGTTCTTCTGTTGTATTCATAGGAATTTTGTTCTAGGTAACTTCTAGGCCGCAGTGTTCACTTGTAATTAGTCGCCAACTGAATCATTCTGCTTAGTGAATATTTGAGGATGTCTAAGCAGGAGTCGCTGATGTGGATTGGGAATGCATTTCTGTTGCGGTCACACAGGAGAGCACAGAAACACATAGGTGTGCTAGCAGCGAGGTAGTGAGTGGTGTCTGGGTTTCTGCCAGTCAGCATGGTCGCCCCCCTGCGATGCCAACCTAGAAGTGGGCAGGGCCATAGTGCAGGGGAAAGGTCTGTGGTTGTCACTTTCACAGCTGGTTCCTGAGCACAGTGACCCAGCCACGCAAGCCTTTCTTTCTCCAGTGACCCCTTTGGTGGTGGCTACAGCGTTTTCTTACAACTCGCCTTGGATATTGTCTGTGATAAATGCCATATTTTAAGAGGTGCTCTGGGAAAACTGGGTGCAGTTCAGATTTCCGTACACTGAATCTTTTGGCAAGGCCCCCATCAAAGCCAGATCACTAAAGATGAACTAAAAACGAAGCATTTTGTAAGTCAAAATGTACCACCACCACCATCCCCCCCCCCCATGAATTGGCGTTGTCACTTTTAGGAATTTACTTGAAGTATGGCAAGAAATTCTTGTTATTAAATTCCTCCTTGACAAGTGAATACTTTCAAAAGCCCTCTTTTGAATAAAAAGATGTGTCTGCCGTGACTTGGGGCTGCTTAAAGTATGGAGGGGTGGAAGAGCAGCAGTGGTGGGGGCTGGCTGCCGGCTCTTGTGAAGTGGGGACTTGGCCCTTTGGGTTCTGACTGGGCTAAGGCCCTTTGTAAGGAGCCTTTCCAAACAAGAGCTTTCTACGGGGAAGGCTTGGGGTGGGGAAGGGGAGGGAACACGTTCCATCTGTAGTACTGGGGAACAGTTTTTTTGGAGCCCGATTAGAGATCTCTGCAGGCTTGTCAGGAATGGGAGCACGTCCCTGTTTGTCATTGGGACCCCCTCTTCCCCCGCTTTGAGAGTCTGGATCTCTGTGAACATTCTCGATCACACATAAATAACTTCAAGCCTCAGTGTCAGGATCATGGTGGAATGCTCTTTTCTCATCCGCCATCCCAGATAGCCCGGGTTCCTTCCATTTCCCTCCGTGAACTGTGAACCTGTGTTGGCATGACTTGTATTGGTGGCCTGGGTCAAACTCTGCCTTTGGGTGAGTCCGGAGTCCTCACTTTGTGTTTTTAGAAGAAGGAAGGGCTACCCTGCCTCCCTGCCTCTGCTGCTTGGCTGAAGGCACGAAGGAGTTGAGCCTCCAGGACGGCGGACCCGAGTTGTATGGGCCTCCATTTCCCCTTGCTTCCTTGGCTGCTGAAGAATTAGATTAGATAGAGTTTTGTAGCTAAGCAAGCCCTGGGCTCTGAGAACGGAAGGGCTTCTGGAGGGCGGATAGGCAGCCTTTAGACTATGTTCACTTTTTATATGAGTGTGTTTGCCAAATGTGTCCTAGTTCCCAGACTGGATCCCAACCACACAGGCAGTGGGAGCTCCAGATGTCCCTCTCCAGCTTCCCAGTTCAGGCCTTCTATGACAATGTCAAGGGGCTATTTATAAAGGCATTTTCTTTGTATTTGGTAACAGCATGAGACCCAAAACTCTTAGAAAATAGGACATTGGTTTGATTGAAAAAAGGGAGGGGGGGAACCTTAAAAAACTGTTGTTCTCTCTCCAGAAGCCTCTTTGATGGCCTGGAATAGCTCTAATGAAGACCCTGTCCCAGGGACATTCCAAATGGTTAGTTTCAAAAGACAGCATCCTGTCCAAGAACTGATTTTTGGTGATGGGACAAAAGCTATTAAATATTTGTCAGAGAATGAGGAACACTCCCAATTCTCCCCAGGAATCTTGTCTCATCCGTGGGTGTTTGTGGGGGAGTCTGAAGGCTGAAGCACAGGTGAGCAGGTGGCTCTCAGCTTCATTTGCCCCTGCGACCTGTGCTTGGTTTTTCATATGGCTGGGGAAGCCATGAGAAGTGACTCAGTCCTTGGGAAGGTGGCAAGAAGGTAGGGGGAGATTGGGGTTTAATCCCAAGGGGAAGGGACTGGGCCGTGAACATGAAGCCCGTGATAGTGGTTGTCCATCACAGTTGTCTGGGCAACTGTTAAACCCCTCAGATCCATGTGACCCTTTCCCAGCTAAGCCAAGACTTGTGTGGATGGGACCTCGATACCGATATGTTAGTGTTCCTAGGTGCTTTCCGTGTGCCTAGTTTCAGCCAGGTTTTGGAGACGCCACTGCTGGGTGATGGAATTCCCACGGAGGTGAAACAGGAGCTACGGCAACTTTGGTACCAGGTCAGTGTGGTCCACTGTCCACAGCCGGCTGAGGGATGAGGTGGTTTCTTTGTGGGAGCCCCTGCGTGGGAACCAATTTGTGGAGCACTGTGAGTGGGCTCAGTGTAGTGTCTGGGTGTTGATGTATTTCCTTCAACTTTGTCTCCGTCAAGAAAGATGGAGAACGTATGTGTTCGTTTTGAAGCCCTCCTTCCAGGGCCGTGCCCTTCCTCCCTGCTCATGACTCATCCACTAGACTTCAGAAAGATAGCAATGCAATACTTGGACCTTGTGTAAATAGCCCCATCTTTCTGAGTGGCGTCATTTCTACATTTGATATGCCTGTATTTCTGTAGGATGTACATAGTTTAGGGGATTTTTGTTTTCTAGAAGAGTCAAACATGTCTGTTTTTATTTATTGCTTGAAAACAATCATTTATTTGAAAATAAATACATTTTCAACCGTTTCTGCTTTTGTGGACTCATTATTGGAACACATCCTGCTGCTAGAACTTGGAAGGGGAGGAAGGACCTGGGACCTCAAGTAATCATGTCTGTGTAGCACCTGCGGTGGAGGAGCCGTGTCCTGAGCCAATGGCAATAGAGTCTCTCCTGCAAAGATCTACTGTAGAGAGTGTCCGAGGTGACATGGATGGACTGGAAGAGGCCACTGTTAGCATGAAAACAGCAGAGAGGGCTGTTATAGAAGAATGTGAAAGGAATTCCTGTGCAAGGAGGTCCAAGGTCTGAGGTTCAAAGAGTCTGGGGCAATAGGTACTGGCTTCATAGTCTCCCAGGGCTATGGAAATAAGCATTGACACTCCAAGGCTAGAGTGAAGGCAAGCTAATGGGCATGTAAAATATGGTGATAGAAGATGTGCTGATCTACACTTTTTTATTTATTTATTTGTTTTTGAGACGGTTTCCCAGTAGCTATAAGTCAGTTCTGGAACTTGCTCAGGCTGGCCTCAAACTCACAGGGATTAAAGTGCTGGGATTAAAGGCGCGTACCACCACCGCCCCTCCATACCTCATTTTTGTCAGATTCCATTGGTATGGCTTTCCCGAATTGCAAACTGAATAGTAAAATAGTTTGCCACCATCTCATAATTATTTAACATTCTGGAAAACGGTCAAGTGAAACTGAGTTACTACAAGATTTTGAAAAAATTAACCTGGGCCACCCTCTAAGCTTGATGCACACGCTCACACTAGATACTAAGGTTACTGTGGTCTCACTAAACTCCTGGGTCAGTAAGGAGCGAGCAGAAGTTGGAGGGCTGATTGCTATTTAAAGGCTCCACCTCTGCAGCACCCCGGGCTCCAGTCTGGTTGAGAACAGTGGGGTGGGGTCTGTTTTAGGCAGCTATACAGACTTGCTTTCTTCTAACCCCCTTTTTCAGCCAATTGTGCTTTGTCTTGGCTGAGGAGAGCAGAGCCAGTTTTGTAGATTAAAAAAGACCACCGAGTTATCTCATAAGCACTAAGAAATTTTAAGGACCCTTATAGGGGATGCCAGAGGCCTTGAACCAGACCAGTGACTCACTGCAATGAACATCGCGTGGGTAGGATTGATGGGACAAAAGGGTGTACTACTCCCGAGGACACTAGGATGAATGAGGAAGTGTTGGAAGGACGGAGGAGCAAAGTGGGTTTTTGTTTATTTTGTTTCCAATTAATTTGGGGGTGGCATGTTGCAGGGGTGTGGGACAGATATGGAGGGACTGGGAGGTGAGTGGGATTGGGTGCACAATGTGAAATTTCCAGAGTCAATAAAGAATTATGAAAAAGAAAAAAACCAAGATAAGAAATTGAGGCAACTGGGCACATCCTCTGGATACAAGTGGTAGGGCCAGGTTGCGACTCCATATGGCAGAGCTGGGGCCGCATCTTAATCCTGCAGTGTTTCGGCAAGTCAGCCCTGACAGACTCCCTCGGGGCCCACATTTCTCACCGTTCTAATGAGGCAGAAAGCCAGGAGAGTGAAGAACAGGAAGGAACAGCCCTGGTTCCTTTGGAGCTGCTCACACAAGACCTGAAAGCCAAGACCACACAACTGACCAAACTGCTGCAAGTACGAAACGTCTCCAACAAGACCACTAAAACAGCCGGGCGGTGGTGGCGCACGCCTTTAATCCCAGGACTCAAGGCCACCGTGGGCTGAGATTGAATTTGTCTAAAAAGAGAGACAGAACTCAAAGGTGATGCCAACACTCATAAGTCACAGGCCTTTAATCCCAGCACTAGGGAGGTGGAGACAGGGAGACAGGAGTGATATGGTTGGGCAGAAAGAGGAACATAAGGCAGGAGGAGACAGGAGCTCAGTGCAGTCTGAGGTTTGGTGGAAAGCATAATAATCCGCAGTCACACTGAGGACAGGATCACACCTTTGTCTAAGCCTTGGTAGAGGTAAGAACTCTCTAGTGGCTTGGCTGTTCTTTTGTTTGGTTTGGCTTTTCTGATCTTCAGCTTGAACCCTAATATCTGTCTCTGGGTTTTTATTATGCGTGTTACGATAAGCATTCGGCTTATCCAGAAGACTGAAACTCACCTCATAAAACAACCTATATTCTCATTTACAAAGGGAAACTCTTTTGAGTAAGTGAAGTAACTGCTGTTTTGAGCTTCTGTCATCTTTTAACTCGGTTAACATTGATAACAACCTGTCAACAGTGTGCTTCGAAAGCCGCCACCACAGTACCTAAGAGGTCATGGAGTCTTCAGTGTGCCTGCACTCCCCTCCTCCTGTGTTCCGGTTTTCCTGTGATGGAGGTCAGGATCCCTGCAGCACCAAGTCCCTGGGAACTCCTTAGACGGCACAGCCTATAATAGGGAGTTGCTTGAAGACACTGGCACCCCAAAAGCATGGCATCTGTACCACGGTGCCACATCCCACACCATTCCAGGACAACTAACTATTAACTCTTGCAGACACTTAACAGGTTAACAGGGAAGTGGAGGCAAATACTGTTCCCAGAACTTGCCTGGGGATTCTGAGAGTTTAGTATGGTACACCCTGGTCTTCTTCACGTTTGGCCTCTCTGCAGCACACAGTCCTGACTCACAATGGTTTCCTCATACTTTTTTTTGTTTTGTTTACATGCGGAATTATAAAGTAAAGCTGATCAGCCCTTCTGTATAAACCAGCCCTATGCCAAGTAAAGAATCTTAATAACTCTAACTGAAACAAAACCAACACGCTCCATACCCACTGACTCTGCTGAAGCAGTTATAGTAGCATTATAACTTTTGCTATTGCTAGCAGATCTGTGTGCTCCTTTGGCGTGTGCTATGATTATAAAATTAGAGGAGTGAACCAGGCCAACGATAAAAGTTCATAAGCACTCTAAGGCGAACATGCTGGCTTCAACTTGACATACTGGGTCACAACTAATGCAAAGCACTGTAAGCCACAGAAGTTAAAAAAGTTCCCACCGGGGCGGGAACAAAGCGCTGTCCTAGAATGTGCATGGTTGTAGGTCAATCCACAGTCCACCACGCCCCCTTTCAAAATTGGTGACAAAGAAAATGCTTCTTTCAATATGGGATTTGCTTTGGTTATAATTTCCTCTTAAAAAATAAATCCAGTTTAGCAAGTGTTTTAGAAAACCTGTGTGTGAATGTATATACGTATTTACATATACACATACATACATGATATATATATATGACATATATATCGTGTGTGTGTGTATGCATTCATGTGTGTGAATGCCATACTACATGTGGAGATCAGAAGCAGTGGTGGTTTGAATAAAATGGTCCACATAAGCCCATAGGCAGTGGCACTATTAGGAGGTGTGGCCTTGTTGGAATGGGTGTGGTGTTGTTGGAGGAAGTATTATGGTAGCAGGCTTTGAGGACTCAGATGCTCAAAGCCATGCCCAGTGTGGCAATCTCTTCCTGCTGCCTATAGATCCAGATGTAGCTCCTTCATCAGCACCATGACTGCCTGTGTGCTGCCACGCTTACCTGCCATGATGATAATGGACTAAACTTCTGAAACTGTAAGCCAGCCCCAGTGAAATGTTTCCTTTATAAGCATGACCATGGCCATGGTGTCTCTTCACAGCAGTAAACACCCTAACTAAAACAGAAGTCAACCTCAGTCCAGGAAGTGATTTATCCCCTCTCCCCACTTCTGTCAAGCCACCACATACAGTGGGCCAAGCTCTAAAAGCTTATGTACTGAGCAGCTGAGATTCCAAGGTGTTTACTTCACATTGTACTTGCCACGGGTGCACAGTTCTGATCACCTCTACGCTCTGACAGTCTCAGGGCGCTGTGAACATCTCATCTTCCGGTGAGACACCGATGAACCGCATGCCATCTAAACATCACGTATAATCAGGGACCGGCACACAGCAGCTGGCGCTTAGGCTCTCAGTGGAAGGTATTCTGAGATCCACATTATTTCTGCCATGTTACCTTCAAGTTTAACTGTGAAACGGGGAGTCAAAAGATTTTTCAGGGTTATTGGATTAATGACAACATAGAGCATGAAGAGAAACAAATGACACACAACAACAACCCCACCAAACAAAACCAACCACCACCCCCAATAAAAAAAAAAATTCTAGACTTTACCTACCAGGCCACGACCACTCAGAGCCTGACCCCTAGTGGCTGAGGCCGTGTACAAATGGCCAGCCTCGAGAAACAACTGCTGTAAAATTTACCATCCAGTAAGAAGTTCAGCTGTTGGTGGGCAGTGGTAGTGCAAGGCCTTTAATCTGAGCACTCGGGAGGCAGAGGCAGGCAGATCTCTGTGAGTTCAAAGCCAGCCTGTTCTACAGAGTGAGTTCCAGGACAGGCTCCAAAGCTATACAGAGAAACCCTGTCTCAAAAGAAAGCAAAAAGAGTTAGCCTGTCCACTTTGCTATGGACCCCACACAAACAGACTGAAGACCTGGTAAAGTTCCCATTATACAAGCATTTCCACACACTCCCTCAGCACACGATTCCCATTGCTTCTTTGCAACGTTTTAATAAATTCCGCTTCTGGCTGGGTGATGGTGGCGCACACCTTTAATCCCAGCACTTGGAAGGCAGAGGCAGGCGGTTCTCTGTGAGTTCGAGACCAGCCTGGTCTACAGAGCTAGTTCCAGGACAGGCTCCAAAGCCACAGAGAAACCCTGTCTCGAAAAACCAAAAAAAAAAAAAAAAAAAAAAAAAAATTCCGCTTCTGTCTGTGCCCTTGGTAGGTTCTCTAACTACCAGTTGCCTTTCATAAACCACTCCGTGCATCTTCTAGGTTCAGGGAAACTAGAGTGCTCCCAAGAATTTATGTTTTTAACTGACAAACCTTCTGCTTGACAAGCTATGGAAACACACCTAGCTTCAAATCTGCTACCTAAAGACCACTAGCTGTGGAGAAAGAGTACCAGTGAGATGAGGAAAAGCTCTTTGCTTCTTGGGGACAAGATGGGTAGGTCATCCCGTGCAAACCAGACTGGCCTGAAACTTATGATCCTCCTGCCTCAGCATCCTAAGTGCTGGGACTGCAGGTTAGTACCCCGCACTCAGCTGCGTGAGATCTCAAATGTTCCCCATGGCATGTTCAGAACCTTTCTCCTGGAAGGGCCTGTGAACCGCTCTCCGGGTCTGATGTTGGAGACCACAGCCCTCTGTTTAAAAGGTTTTTCTGAGTTTCTCCTGCTATCGCTGTGCTTCTGTAGCACCCTGGGGTTTACTGCTCTGTGGTCTTTCTATAGCTCCCATGTGGGTGTACAGGTTATAAGGAACTTCAAGCTGAGAAGAGGGGAAAGGAGAATCGTTACATGAATTTTGACAGTTTTAGGTCAGTTGTGCTGCGGATAGTCAAGCTGACATGAACAAAACAGGACGAAAGGAAACACAAGCTGAATGCTATAAACGTACAGTGTATTTTAAAACGTTTTTATTGAATTATTAATCAGTTACAAGTACTGTAAGTTAGACATTAAGCCAAAGCACAATTACAGGTTAAATATAATCACAGAGATGTTTTAAATAGAAACCCACCATGTAGGATGGTTAAGTTCCTTGATGCCTCTTTTAGAAATAAGTAGAAGGTGAGAGAGAGAGAGAGAGAGGTCTTCCATTTCAGATGAAAGCCATAAAGACCAGAGAATATACATGCTGTGAGTATCCTTTTGTGATCAAACCACTAAGGCTATTAGATTTAGAAAAACTACAAATAAAACGAAAATCTAGGCTATTCAGTCAAAAATCTGAATTTCAGATAATGAACATTTTTAAAAAATGCAGATATGTCAAATATTGCATGAAATATACTTGAGCTAAAAAACTGCCTGAAATTCAAATCTAACTGGGCATCTTGTATTTTGTCTGACAAACCTACAGATGGACAAGTGGGAAAAAGAACAAGGTGGGGTTGGAATCCTGCTGCTGGCGGGTTCCACACAGACCAGACACAAGAGAACACTAACGACAAACTCAAGGGCCACTACACTGTTATTCACACAGACCAACATCACAGGAAGAAAGCACAATCACGACTCCAAATGCTGTTGTCAGAACAGTCTCCACGCTGGTTTCCTAAGTTTCTGAGCGATCTTGACAATCAAAGTACCTTTTTAGTTTTGCAGGTATCAGAGACAAATCTTACTAGCACAAAGGATAAGCTTAGCACAAATACTGGGAGCAGAAGCAGGTACTATACACACAGGAAGAGTTGCAGTGTTCTGTGTAGTGAATATGTTTACTATACAGCAAGGTTATTGACTAAGTCTATGCTACTAGCTTCAAAAAATTTCAGTCCTTTCTTCTACCGTGGTATTTTCTAGTTTTAATTCCTGCACATTGGGAGGGGTTCAGCGACACGACCTTACCAAATTTGAGCTAACAAGGGGCATCCAGGGTAATTTGAAGGGTAGACAAAGAAATAATTCTGGAAGATGAGAAATGAAGGGAGAAAATGCAGTTATCTCTATGGTGTGAGTTTTCTGGATCTTGCACTCTGGTAGAAGTGTAAAACTGTCCACATCATGATCATATTGGAGCTTACAGAGTATATAAAATCTTCACTTCCTGCAAGTTTTGAATTTAATGTATCATAGTTTATACTTTAAAACGACTAAGACCCAACTTCCATATTACTCCACCTCCACATGCGATCACATACTATGAATCCCCCACTTTCAAACCGGAAGACCTGGAGGCTGAGGAACTAGACGTTCCAGCTCTGCTGTGTGTGACATACTGCTTACAACATAAGCTCTATAACACACACTTCCCAGGCAGGGAGTACGGAGACATGGCCACTCACTAACACCGGTCAAGTACTAAGAAATGATTCATGTTTTACTGCTAGGCCATGAATAAGGCCTTCTTAACAAGAAAAACTCAATTGTCTGTTACCTGCAGAATGCCTAAGTTGGCTGAAGATGCTTCATTTTTTAGGGCGGTCTTCAAAAAAAATTTTTTTTATATGCTAGATGTAGCTAGCAATACTTTAAATATTACTTTCACAATTACTCTCATTTCTTTATCATTGCTTTGACACCAAACACCAGTCTTTAATTTCTGATACATGAAAACCTATTTTAATATAGTTTTTAAATAGTTGCTGAATGGCTCTAAAGTCTGTAGCTCTATGCAGCAGAGAACATGGTAAGAAGGCTGCCTCACAAACAAGATCTGGGTACATGGGCTGGGGGACAGGACAGGGAAGAGATGGGCTTAAAAATATACACCATTTTTGTTCACAAGACCATTAATAGGAACCCAAACAGCAAATGTTTAAAGGGGAGAGGGAACAATGTCTTTACCTCTCATGCAACTGGGCATATACTGAAATAGAGGAAAACCTAGACAATTTACTGCACTGTAATGCTGCTTGCTACCATTAACAAAAATTTTGTTTGTAAAAAAGCTGTTAATGTATGCTTATTAGTTTGCCATATTCAAGTACTTCTATGTAGTCCAAGTGCACATTGCTACTTTGACGGCAAAGAGAAATGAGTGGAGTCTAGTCAGTAACATGATGCTCAGAGGAGCCAGGGCTGCTTCCAGGAGATGCTAGTGTTGTTAGCGTCTTCCACGGTGTGGAGCTCTAACTGCTAAGAAGGGAAAGGCTGTACTGTTATATTTTGTATAGAATGAAAACACTGGATTCCGTGCTGCCCTTTGTTAGCACACTGGCAGAAAGTGGATGAGGACTAAACCCAGTTCTGGTCATGATATGAAAATTACAGAGACCTGGATTCCTTCTGTAAGGCCCAAGATGAAGAAAGGAAGAAGGAGAATGGGGCCAAACACAGGAGTTACTTCTGATACTAGATTAGCAATCTGGGGAGGAGCAAGAGTAAAGTACGAGCCTTAATTTATGCCTGAGTTAAGTGTCTAGCTGGCCAGACCCGGTAAACTGGGACCATGAGGGCTCTAGAAAAACCCTTGGAAGTGAGGCTCATAGAGACACTTGACTTCTCTCTGAAGTTCCATTGGGAAGCTGGAGTCCGAAACTTGCCGGTGGTTCTAACTAATGTACATACAGAAACTAACCAGATTTCAGTCGCATGCCATGTTTTTATATTCCAGAGGGCTCTTCATATATTGCTATACAAGAAAGTTCAAACAATCACCTTTTGCCAACTTGAATACACTCACGATGCCTCTGGTTTTCAAGTTCTGAAAATATCTATTAGCTCTACTGTCTCACTCTTTTTAAACAGGTCATATATGTGCATTCTGTCATATGTGAGTCATACTGAGATGACGAGCACTGCAAGTCTTCTTTCTACAGTGCCTTTCCTTGGCACAGAGGACATCAGGCACGCAGCACAGGTGGTTAGTGAGCCACAGCTACCTCCTCGAGGTAAGGCCCAAGTTAACCTCACTAGTATGATGGAGATGACACGATATACAACCTCAGCCAGACAGTGGCTCATCTTTTAATGAAGCGGTAAAGCTTTCCATGAATCTCTATACCACTTAACTCCTTTACTTAACTAAAACCACAGCTGCGTTTAGTGTTCTAAACTAGTCAGGAGGAGGCAAATAACACACACACATTTTAGCTACTACAACTACACAGATGGCAATTTCTTCAGCCTTTGATAACAGTGGGAGAAAAAAAGCAAGGAGAAAGCTCTCTGAACCAACACCAACTTTTGAAGCTTACATGGAACCCTAGCTGCTATTAAACCCACAGCCGAAGACACAATCACCCAGCTCAGGCCACAGAACTTCAATAGAAGTAAAAACTGAGGCTAATTCTTAATTTTGAGGAACCCATGCAAGATGTAATTATAAAGTTCACCTAGACTGGATGCCTAGTTCTAGCATTGGGCTCAAGCTAACAAAATTTAATAAATAAAATGAAAAAGAGAAATGTGTACTTTGAGAGCCAGGGAAATGAAGATGGTCACAGCTTAATATGTTTACATTAAAAAAGTAAAAACAAAAACAAAAACAAACCCTATTTTCAGGACTTCCAACTGAAATGGTAAGTGTGTCACACTGTTTTCCCTCTGTTTATATGACTTTTGCTTCAAAACTGAGTAGACAGATGCAGTATGAACCTAAATAATGTGTTCAGTTCAATACTCAGTTAAGGCCCACGAGGGCATCAGCAGGAAGCGTGTTTTGCTCAATGTCGCACACACTTGGCGAATGCCATTAGAACAAGCAGGTACTTTCACAAAGAGACGTTTCTCTATCAGGGGCATTTAAAAAAATAAGTCAAAGAGCCTTTGGTTACAATTTTTGTTTTTCTTGTATAAATATATTAAGAACTTTAAGGAAATGGTTGGAAAATTGAGATAAAGGGTTCTTTATAAGCCATTTGAAACTACTCAAAATAAAGGCTGAGTGTGGAGGAAACAGAAAGTCCTTGCGTTTGTGCACATTTCTTTGGGTCTGAATCCTGGCTTTCTAAACTAAAGAGGAGAGTAAAATGCTGGGGACCCTAACGGAGTACAACAGCTCCCTGACTTTGGAAGCAAAGGGCAATGTTGGGTGACATAAAGGGGTGACAATTCTGGCAGTTCAGATTAAGTGAAGTTTTTATTGAGACATCCCTGGGTTGGCCTGGCTGCAGCCACAAAGCACTGTGTTCCACTCACCCCGCTTCTTAATGGGTTCCTCCCTCACAACCTGCTAGTCACTCGCCAGGAAGAGAAGTCACAGCCGCCTCCCTAGACCTCTCCCTGGCAATGAATGCTCTTTGGGCATTTGTAGCATGGTCCTGTGAGCCCTGCAGACTGCAAAGAGCACAGAGAGGTGTTTGCACCCTTCCTTTTCAGATGGGTCAGTTTATAAAAGGAAACTAAACCTTGATGCTCTTCTTTAATGCTCACAAGAAGCGGAGATACAAAATCTAACAAGATAAGTGGAAGCAGTTTGCTCGGTCAGAAGCTCTGATTGCATTGCTAAGGATTTTAGTCAATGTGATTCTGCAAAATATCCCAGGAAGACTCTGGCTCATTTTCAAAGTAACAATGACGACAACAAACAACAAGAAGCATCAACCATAGTTGTTTTGCAAAACTAAAAATGAGCCCGTCACATGTGCCAAACACAATAAAGAAAATGTAGTGTGTGAATATTCCCTTTTCCCATTTCTGTGTCTCAAGCAAAGCATCTTGCTTTAGAAATGGTTAGCCGTAGGAAAAGGGGCCCGATGAGACAGGATCAGGGCCGCCCAGTAAACATCTCCTCAAAGGGAAGAGGCAGGTGAGAGTGCTCAGCCACTCACTGTACCATCACTCGAGCAACGCCTTATAAAAGACAAACAGCACATTTCTTGGCTGTTGGGTTAGAGAATATTGTTTTTTTGTTGTTGTTGGAAGCAATTCACTGTAATCCAGTTGCAGGTTTGACTCACTCTGGCCTTCACCAGGGTAGTCACTAGGTCTTCTGCTCTGCAGCTGTTGCAGTCTGTGAAGGGGCTTCCGGCTTCATGATCTGGTAGGTGATGAGATATTCTGGATACGCCTGGAAAGGCCAAGAAGGCAAACAACTCATCATCCCCTTGAAGGTGCAGCAGTGGAGCCTTACTTACTCAGAAGTCGGGCTGCATAAACACATATAAATCCATCATCTACAAAATTATTTGTATAGTATTTCTACTTATACTGTTTTCTTCTCTACCTTACATAAGGCAGCATTCCCCTAACCCTCTCCAAAACAGGGTTTCTCTGTTGCTTTGGAGCCTGTCCTGAACTAGCTCTTGTAGACCAGGCTGGCCTCAAACTCACAGAGATCCTCCTGCCTCTGCCTCCCGAGTGCTGGGATTAACAGTGTGCGCCACCACAGCCCGGCCATAAGCGAGCATTGTACATATCACTTCAGTAAAATGGACAAAACCTTGGTAGCAATCACTAACCAGAGAACGTCTCTCTTTCTATCTGATGGAGGTGTGAAGTAAAGAACACAGATTACTCTTCTCCCCACCCCACATGTGGGTAAGTGAATCCAGGGCTGGACATAGAAGCAAGGGCTCCACCACGGAGCCACACACCAGTCTCTCCTGATATTTAAGTCTAATCATGTCTTAATCAAAGCCAATTTTCCTTTCAGTTATACACTAGTTTCAGTATATCTTTCAACTCTTAAAAAATTCACACCCACAATATTCTCCAACTAAAACAGCCATGTGTTCTTGAAAATGTTAGACATTAAGAATCAAATATAATTGAATAACTAGGGAGAACAAAGAGACTAGGAGAGGAAAACTTCCTAAACTCAGGGAAAACTGTTCATGGAAAACGATGCGATTAGCAGATACTGCAGTTGATGTGACCCCTGTGGAGAAGCCCACCTGTTACAAGCATTCTCCCAGGAAAACATTGCGTGCATCTCATTTCCTCAAGGCACTTCCACGTTTCCCTCAGCAGATTTGTCCCATCACCCTATCAAACCCTTTGGGAGGAGGTTCTAAGCAGTTACCAAGTTTAGTTTTTCACTTTTTAAAATAGTCTCTTGGCTGCCTCCCCATCTGCTCTCCAGGCTACGATGCCCTTATCTCCACCACCTGTCCCTAATGAGTGATGCACATTGTGACTAGGTCAAGGCACTTTCCTCTTTCCGTGTAGTGATTACTGCCTTTGGTCCTTGTAGCTTTGCAACAAGCATGCAAATATTCCTCTTATGGAAATTACCTTCTAAATTCAGCATCCATTCTTGTTTGAGCTAACCATGATGGTTTGCAGGTGGGAACTCCTCCCACTTCTATTTATGGTATTCTACCATGAGCCCAGAAATCCCCTTTCTCACTCATTCAGCAGTAAAGAGTAACAAATACTTATTTACTCTAACTTCCTCCCCCCCCTCCAAATTCAGTACTGTATTTATTTTGGTATGCAAATTTCTCAGATTTGGCCAGAGGAAACTCTTTCAATGGTTTTTAGGTCCCTGTGCTATGCCTCTACATTTTCATTTCTGAGCACGTTGTTACTTTCTGGTATAATAAACTATCTGAAGTTGTACCTACTCTGTTCCAACCCTGCTTCCTTCTAGCCAGGAATGGTTTGAAGGATTGGGCTCTAGCTTTTCATTGCTATTGGGGTATCTTTGCTTTCAGTAGAGTTAAAAAATTATATATACATATGTACTTATATTTATACATAGACTTAAACATACATATAGGCACAAACATCTATATATCTATTGATATGTTAGAAACCACAAATTCCTATTAATTAATTAAAGCAACTTCATACATTCATGTTTTTTTTGTTGTTGTCTTTTTTTTTTGCCATAAAACATTTATTGAGGGAGGGAGGGAGAGAGAGAGAGAGAAGAGATAAAAAGAGAGAGACAGAGAGACACGTGTGCACGCCAAGGAAACAGAAAGGGAAGAAGCTACATTCATGTTTTTAACCTTTCTCTTATCCCATATGATATGCCCTTCTTCTATAGTAAGAACCATAGTTCCCAAAAGTTAACGCACCTAAGCATTTACTCTCTTGCTCAACCCTGTAATATACCTAACAGAGTTTTGTTATTTTATCTGTACTACCACAATAAACAAACTCAGTAAAAAGGAGTTCAAGAGTTCTTTGCAATTCTTCCCCAACTACACACACTACTCTGCTCAAGACAGCACATAGAAAAAAATATTTTAATACATTACCTTTATGTAGTTACTTTCTTATTTTTTCTTTTACTTCAGGCTATTTATGGTTTTTAATTAAGGCTAGAAAAACTGACTTTTGCATTCAGACAAATTGGGTGACATTTAGTGCTGGCAGTTGAGGGCTGGTTTGAAACTCTAGAAAGTTTATTTATGTATGCATTTCTCTGCATGTACATTTCCAATATTTTTTTCTAGTCTCATTTTGGAGCCTCAAGAGGGTGGCAGGATTAAATACACTGTAGCTTTCTGAGTCTCAAGGCTGTAGGGCTGTAATCAGAATAATATGTAAAGTTCCTGCAACCGGCCTATATCAAGCAGATTCGGCATGCTGCGCCTGCAGTGACTGTAGATGTTGTTTGAAATATGGCTTCTTCTTTTTAAAGATGGTTTAGTGACTTGCTCGTGCTGATTTGACCAGTAACATACCTGTTCTCCTCGGTAGATGACATATTCAGCATACGCCAGCCCATTGACACTTGGTCTACCAATGACTGAATGATGCCCTGGAGGAGCGTGAGCCATTTTCATGGTGCTGAACTGCAGAAAGGATTTCCCAAGGGTCACTCTACAGAAAAGCATTTGTCTAAAGAAAACACAAAGCAATACTTAAAATGTAACTGTTAGGTTTATTAGTGTTTTTAAAAAAGAAAAATCCACACAATGCAACCTAATTTAAATGCTATTCTCATTTGTGTATAGCAATGGGATAAAATTTGATATACCAATTTACTATCTAACAATTATCAGGCTCAATATCAATAGTTAGACCAGCAGTTTAAGGCAGTGTTGACGTAGCATAGGAATCTAGCATAGGACACACACACACACACGAACTAACACACAAAGGCGTGCATTTTTTTTTTTTTTTGTTTCTGGAAACAGGTCTTCCTTGCCATTCTGAAATCGTGAACCAGGCTGGCCTCGAATTCAGTTATTCATGAGCACAGGAGAGGAAAGCGGTGAGAAAGAGTGGAGGAACTGAGAGACTTGTGCAGCATGAATCTTATTAGAATTGGCCAGGTAAATGGTGGCGCATGCCTTTAATCCCAGCACTCGGGAGGCAGAGGCAGGCGGATCTCCGTGAATTTGAGGCCAGCCTGTATACTAGAGTTAGTTCTAGGACAGACCCTAAAGCTACGGAGAAACCCTATCTTAAAAACCAAAAAAAAAAAAAAAAAAAAAAAAAAAAAGTGATCCTTTATATAGGAGCTGGGAGATGA
>JABTXL010006712.1:13632468-13819749 GCA_025134845.1 Neodon shergylaensis
CTACACAGAGAAAACCTGTCTTGAAAAAACAAAACAAAATTCCCAAACCAACCAACCAACAAAAAAAAAAAAAAAACCTCAAACAACAAAGCTGACATTGATTTGCTTGCTATTAATTCCAAAGCTGATGTTTTGAAGCTGGACTTTCCAAGGGGAATTATTAAGCTGCCTAAAAACAAGCTACATCACTAGAAACACCAGAAATGTGGCCTTGAGTCTCACGACCCTTCTATGCTCAGACGTGACCATGGTTTTTGTCCTATGGTACTTATTCTGTGTTTTCTAGTGAAGATGTTAAGTAAGGACTGAGATGCAGCTTCATACAAGCTGCACCGAGTGCATGGGTTTGGTTCGCACCACTGGTACCAGCACTTCAGTCACTGCTCTGGAGCAAAGGCTGACCAGCAAGTTCAACAGAAGCTGCTAAACTCATTTAGTTAGCAGAGGGTGGCAACCATTCCACTTGCTGCAGGACGCTCACCTGTGGCATATATAACATGACCGGTCTTTGTGAGTGGGACAGCCTGTGCCTCCTCCAATCCCATAAACATACTGGTTGCTTTTGGAGGAGTTTTCAGCAAAGTAAATTCCAGCTCCAAACATCCCTCCAATATATGCATGTCGCTCATCAAACCCTTTATGAATAATTGCATTAATGAAAGGAGAACCTAAAATATAAAGGTAGAAAAATTAGTTTACACTATTTTCACCAAATACACTAATACTAAAGAAGGAAAAGAAAAACCCAGGTGGGCTCAAGTTGGAATTTAGTTCAGAAGTTCAGAAAGCCATTCACATTGCACATACTTGGGAAAGACTGTGCCAACATGCAAATCATTAGACAACTAGGAATTATTTCAGTCCAATAAATGCAAACATGTTATAATCCCATGGGCTTTCCCGTCCCTCACAGCCGAAGTGCAGGCACTCACCGTGGAACAGCATGCGTTCATTGTGATGGTTGTGATTCTCCTCAGACACCTCTTTCTGTCTGTGACAGAACCGCTCCCTCAGCTTTTTGTTCACAACTTTCTGAATCTTCAGGAAGGAAGGAAAAAGTTGTTACTAGTTAAATATAAATATATAAGTATCTGATTTAAAATGACAATTAGTTTTCCCTTTGGTGGTGTCAATTTTGTTTTGTTTGACACGTTATCTAAAAGTCACTGTGTCAGTGGAATTCAGCTAACAGGCTAGCTTTCCGAGACACAACTTTTACACTTCTTGTTACTGTTTTGTATGTGTGCAGGTGCAGGGAAGCGAGTGCCCGTGAGTGTGAAGCCAGAAACCAATGATGAGAATTCTGCTCTCTCATCTCCACCTTACTTTTGAGGCAGGCCCCTCACTGATCCTGAAGTTTACTGTTGGCTACACTAGCTGTGAGAGAGCTTTCGGGATCTTTCTATCTCTGTCTCCTGGCTGAGATAAGGGTGCACACCACCATGCCTGGTCTTCACATGCATGTTGGCGATTCTAACTCGGCCCCTTGCGTTTGTGTGGATATAGTTCTCCCTATATCCGCTAAGCCATTTCCTCGCTGCCTCTATTTTGTATTAACCAACCAACCAACAACAAAACCTTTATGGCTTATTTGATATTCACCAGGATAATCCCTGTAAATCTATTAAGAGATGATTAAACCAGTTCTCAACAGACGCAACTCACCTTCACTCCAGCCTCTGAAAAGCAGGCAATGGCCACACAGTTTTTTCTGTGACTTGAGAGACATGCATTCTGATCTCATGGATGACAAGTAGACAATCTAGGCTTTACTAAATGCTACTTTCAAATAATTTAAAGCAAAAGCCACTGCTGTTGAGGACCTGAGGACGCACAGGACGTCTGTGATGGTGGGACATTTGTGGCACTTCACTAGTTGCCGTGTGACTGGCCTTCTGTTTGGAGCTTTCCTGTTTTCAGGGTGTCTCAATTTTTGGCCCAGTTTGGTTTTGAGGGTTAGAGGTTACAGTGAAGAGAACAGGTGGTTTCAGGACAACAGATGGTTATTTTTGACAATTTGAATTTTTTCCTTCAAAATTCTTACAGTTCTTTTCAGTGTCTATATTATTTTTGTGTTAGTTTTGTAATCCAATTTTCACCATAAAAACTTTACAAACTTACCCGAATGACATTGTATCTGTTGAAAATGCCACCAGCATTTCCACCATCTCTGTGCTCTCGGATAGTACTCTGCATCTGCAGAACAAAGGGAAATAATTAACTTCACGAGAGCCAACAGTGTGCATTCCTTCTGCTATCTCCAGCATATTCCAGTTCTCCCAGCTATCTCCCTGATGAGTCTGAATCTCATAAATGGACTCACTACACACTGATCAACAAATTTAATGAGTATTTTTATCAGGAAATGGTCATGAGTACCAAAACTTTTCTGATAAAAGTTTTGGAAGAATTTTTTGAAACACAATAGGGAAACTGAAAAAAATGATCACTTTAAATAATGTATGATTACTATTTTGTTACTGAATAAGTAAAACTAAAATGTTAGTCAACTTAAACCACATTAGATTAAATGCTAAAAATAATAAATATTTTAAAAATATTATTTCATTTTCTCTCAATTATCTTTGGGATCTTGATATATCAACTCAGGCAAGAGAAGCTGAGTGTTTTTCACAATTAAATGGGCAACCTTCTCCTGAACTGCTAATACCTTCATTATGAAATTAAAAAGTATTATGGAAAAGAAGGTGTTTTAAGTGAGACCCCAGGTTTCAAGTCAGCATCACAGAAGTGCCTGAGTCTCTGGCAACTGACGTGGAGTGAACTCTACTCACACTCCACTTAGGGGAATGTTCAGCATTCATCTTACATGACCAGAATTTACTATGGGACAATGGGTCAATAAGGTACCAGAAGACACACCATCTTCCTGAATGTGAACTGAAACATTACTACAGGGTATGACAATTCTGTATTTCCTAGTGGGGTTTCCTAGCACTGAATAGGGATAATATGAGCACTAGAAATAAAAAAAATAAAAATAAAGCAAACAACAACAGAAAACCCTTAACTGAGGCAATCCAGTTTCTGCTTGGATGTTTGTATAAGCTGCCAGGCAGCTTACTCACAATGATAGTTAGATATGGCCTTAGGGGCAGGACATACAAGACACCAGTGCAGAGGAAATTCCCATGCCCCTTTCACAAGTAATTATTAAATATAGTGTTGGAAAGAACTGTGACTGTGGAAATTAATTGTAAGATAGAAGCACATGTAACCAGACACTGTCCTAAGGAAACACACTTAATAATTACATAAAAAAAAAAGACTAGAAGGTATTTTCTGTCTACGAGATAAGGTTCTTGTTCTATCTCAATCTTAGGTGCATTTTACTGTATGAAAATGTTCTAAAAGAATTATTATTTGCATGATTTAAAACTTACAAAATTTCCAGGATAAAAAGATATAGTAATTCTACACACAGACTTGTAATACGACAGCAATGTACAGTGTTAGTTTATGATCACATTCAAACGCTTGCTGGGGACTGAGAATGAGCAACAGGCAGTGACCCCAGAACAGAATAAGGTGAGCTGATGTCTCCCGGAAAACAGTCTTAACAGAATTTGGGAAAATAGCAACCTTTTGATGTCTATTACCTCTTCTTCTACTGACTGATACTCTTTGTCTTCTGGAGCAAGATCTAGCAAAATAGTCCCCTGATTCACACAGTGAAAAGTCAAATATGGATTGGTTCCTGTAGAAGAAAAAACAAAACCAAACAAACATGTAAAGCACAAGTCCACATCACCCCAGCTCCACTCCGTTTATGACGAACTTGGTTATAAATGACTGACAGTTTGAACAGCCTGCACTGTCCATCTCCACCTCAAATCCAGTCTGCTCAGCAAATATACCAGAGGCACATGAGGAAATTAGGTGTTGAGGGACTTAGGCACTACTGTGAACTCCTACACAGCAGGGTTCAACACCTGCTGAACTGAACTAAATCATGAACAAAGCTGATGACATGCATACTCAAAAGAGACACATGCACTGAATTATAAAGGACTGAGCTCTAAAATACAAGAATTGTCCTCAAAAACTCTTGGGATGGCTTAAAATGGTCACCAACAGAACTTATCTGTTCATTTCATAGGGCTGACTAAAATACATATTTGGAAAAAAAAAACAAGAATCAAATTCAAAATTGTCTGAGTTTTGGTTGCATGCAATTCTTGAAACTTTTAATCAACTCCATAGATAAACGACTTGTTTCCTTGTCTTTACTTTCCTCTATGGCAATGCTTCTAACAAGAAGAAACACAATAAACATGGAAGAGAAGATGCCTGTGACAATGAAGGGCACGGGTGATGGACATGGATGAGCTGTGGTCCTGAGGGTGGGAGAAGAGCTCAAAATGAAATAAGAAAGGTCAGATCATTAAAAGCCGCGTGTCAGTGTCTGATTTTACCCCGACAGCACAGGGTGCTATGGATGGGTTCAGTGCAGGAGAGAAGGTTGGACTCATGCTGGAAGGTCCTCTGGCAGCACTGGACAAGGCCCAGGGAGGTCAAGATACAGGCAGAGGAGAAGCTGACAGAGGCTCTGAGGCCCAGCAGAGAGAACGGTGGCTTGAGTTAGGTGACAGCAGTGGGAAAAAAACAAAGATTTGAGAGCAAATTCAGGCCATAAAGTCTCTCCAGATAGATGAAGATAGGGAGAGGAATGATCCCAGGCTTGCCCAGTTAGCGAAAGTGATTAGTTGAGCTGAGGAAGGCAGTGGGTGCTATACCTGTTATCTGCACGTCCTCAGACTCTCAAACCAGTCTTTATATTCAGAACTTAGTGAAGAAATATTTATTAAAATATTCATAAATTATATATAAAATATATGATACATATAAATATAAAAACATTTTTTAAATAGCTTACCTTGTTGCCCGCCTAAAAGTCTTTCAACGCCCTTAATTAGCTTGTGGCGGTGTCCATATGCATTGATGCCTATTTCTTTCAGTTCTTCATGACCCATATCAGCCAACACATCTAATGTAATCTGCAAAATGAAAGAAATTGCATACTAAATCTGTAACAGCTCTTTGGAGGATATAAGCTCTTGCACCTGTGTATAGTGCTATGACTACCACGCAAGTTAAAGAACCTGTTTCCTTTTATAAACATGACCTTCAAGCTGCTTAAGAAGACTGGCAGCCTTCTAGCTCAGTAAAAACACTCTGCATTTGCTTCAAGCAGATGAAGAATTAAGACAGAGACCCAGTGTGGTGGGAGACGAATGATCACTGCCATGTTTTTTTTTTTTTTCCTGATTTCAATTCTACCATCTTCTGTTTGCCCTCAGATAGATGGGTTAGCAGCTTGAAAATGGGAAGATCCCAAATTCAGTATCATGTGGGTAGCAGAAATGGAGAGCAGAGGGAAGGGAGAAGCATTTTAATTAATCACAGTGTGGCAAAGCAAGCCTACCTTAGATAAGAAAATTCCCAGTGCCAGGAAGTAAGCAAGCCAGTAGTGGCCTCAGGAAGTAGTTAGACTTACAGTTTAGGTTTAGACCACAGGTCATTTTTATAAAGAAGCGACATCAGAAACCCCAGTTTGGAAAAAAGAGAGAGATGGTTTTTAAGCTCATAAGTTGTCAGGTTAGCAATCCTTTTGCCTAACACATTCGATGTTTGCACAGAATGGTGGCCTTTGAGTTCTGGTGATTCATCTCAGATGACAACAAGCAGGAGCTTGCTGATTTCCTTATAGCTTTGTGGGCTGTAGTAATTGTGACTCTGCCTCCACCCAGTGGCAAAGTTCTGAAATCACCTGTGGCCAGAATGGCACTGGTAGTTTTCCAGGACAGAAAAGGCCCTGGGATAAATATAGGTCTGTTGCTCCTCGTTTTTTCTTTCTTTGGAGAACTGAAATATTTTTATAGGCTTTTAAAAATCTAACTCATACAAGATTAAAGAATCATAAGTATCCAATCCGAAGAGATGGCTCAGAGGTTAAGAACACTGGCTGCTCTTTCAGAGGTACTGAACTCAATTCCCAGCAACCACATGGTGGCTCACAAACCATCCATAATAAGACCTGGTGCCCTCTTCTGGCCTGTGGGTAGAACACTGTATACAAACTAAATACATTTTTATATGTGCATAACTTTCTCAATCTTTACACTTAAGCACAAAAGGACAAATCAGGCCCAGAGCTCTGATTTTTACTGTCAAAATGAAACATTACACAATGAGTGGGATCATCTCAGGGCAAGAAACACCACTGCTCATTCTCTGAAGTAATTTAGCATATTACTGCTAAGTGGCCATTGAGAATAATTGTTTCATTCTACAAAATGGGCAACTCACTTCTAATCACCCAAAGCAAGTTTTCAACAGAGCTTTCAAAAGACAACAAGGCACTAGATGAAATATTCATCTTTGAAATAGAACAGTTTACAAAATAGGAATCTTTATATTTTAAGTTAGAGCTGACTAACAATTTGTGAACAGTGCTATCTTTCTCATCGATATATTTTATACTTCAGTTTAAACACAGATGACAATAGAAACATGGCCTCATATATAGGTGGTAACTTTAGATTATACACTTCAAAATCTTTTTAATTGATGCACATAGTATATAGCTGAAGGGTGTCAAAACCAGACTAGAAGTCAAAAACCAAACTCTAAAGAAAGAATATTTATAATCACATTCTAGAGAAAGAAATGAAGTTTAATATATAGACTTGCAGAAAAAAAAAAAAAAGGATGTAAAACTCCTTGCCCAAGCCCCTTGCCTGAGCAAAGGAACCCTGGGGTTACTATACTCCAGTTTACAAAGCAGCCTCTAAAATGGCTGCCAGGGATCCTCAGCCCCTAGCATTCCTTCCCTGATTATAATCCCCTCCTTGAGTGTGGGTGAGCTGCCCTCACTGACCAGTTACTAACAGTGATAAAGCGGAAATGACAGAACAGTACTTTTTCCCTTACATTCAATCAATTCTTTTATTATCTTTAAACCTCACTGGTATGGGGGAACAGTCAGAGAACATGCTTAGGTATTTGGAAGGAATCACAAGTTTGCTTCCCTAGTTATTATTCGCTGGAGGGAGAAAGTTACTCATGTCTACATCAACAGAAAATCTTTAAAGTAAGTTTTATTCATTTACGAGATAAAAATAGGTCAGCATGCAAAGTAAATGCCACGTCTCCTAAGATTTATGTGAAGAGAAAATTATTTTAACTGAAAAAATCTTTTACTTGGGTGGTGGTGGTGGCAGTGACTTTATAATCATATTTACAATGAATTTATTTAAGTTCAAGCTTTGTTTTATCACAATTTGAAAGAAAAACGCATATGATCACTTTCTGTGAAAATATATAGGTTGACTATAAATGCACCCAGTTATAGCAGCTGAGCTCCAGAAATTACAACATAAATCTAAATTTTCTTTATCATAGACATGAGCACTCTAGATAGGAAGCTACATTTTAAGTGGGAGTTGATATTACACAGTGTTAAAGTTAATTAGAAGGGAT
Source organism: Neodon shergylaensis (assembly GCA_025134845.1). Lineage (NCBI taxonomy): Eukaryota > Metazoa > Chordata > Mammalia > Rodentia > Cricetidae > Neodon > Neodon shergylaensis. The sequence continues at coordinate 13,639,972 of JABTXL010006712.1, forward strand.
TCTGGTATATTTTCGGAAAGTATCTATATGGAATAAGAGAACAGATTTCTGAGCAATGAATTGAGCTGAAAATATGGTACAGAAAAGCTCTTCCAGCACCGGAAAAAAATATCTCCCACCTCCCAGGGAGAGGGGTAGACACATATATGAACAGAAAGAGCAGCATACAGCATGTCAGAGTCTCAGGAAACACATAGGAATTCAGGGGACACAATGCATGTACTGCACACTTCCACACTACACACATTACTGGGCTGCTGTAGAATGCTCATAACAGAAAATTCTAATGGTATGCTATGGAAGAATTAAGTGGACTTACTATTTTATAACTGAGGACTAAACACCTGCACTTGCTACAGTAAATACAGCAGCACAGAAGGTGGTCAAACATGGTTGGGCACTAAGAAAGGCACAGCATTGATCTAGAGGAGACGGCTACAATAGCTAATATACATAAGTGCAACAGTTAACATCTGGACTATGAAAAGGACACAAATTATTCTGGACAAAAGGAAAATCAATAGAACAAAACTTCAGGAAAAAGGAATACTAAAAACATGAAAACGCCAAGCAGTCAGAAGAAGTTATTGAAGGCTGAATCATCCAACTACTAAGTCAATAACCCAAGAGAAACACACCCCAGGAGGTCAGGCACTGACAAAGAGAATCCCCACGAGAAGGAAAGAGCAAACAGAGCTGCACATTACAAGGCAAGCTGACAAAAAACGTACAACTACAGTTCGAGGAAAAGCTCTCAACAGGAGGCAGAGTCACTTGTCTGAATTATGGTCTTTGGCTTATTAAACCAAGACAATTACTTCAATCATGATTCAGAATGAAGGGATGCAGCTGTTCATGTGGCTATAGCAGAGGATGTGGTCAAACAACGTAAAGCCTCACTCTTTACAGTGCTCTCCCAGATGACCAGACGGCAGGGAGAGGAGACCCTTACAGTGGAGTGTAACCTCTTCACCACAAATGAAGACCCATAACAAAGTATGACTTCAAAGTTGGCAAAAACACCCAATTTCACCAGGAATTTTAAGCATTCACATACTGTAGATGTGCTTAACTGACTGGCAAGAGAAGTGGTAGGCTAAATGCCTCTTAATCCGCTTTACAGTCAGAGAAAAACAGACCAAGGTGTTTAGTTAGTTCAATTTTAGTTCAATTCTATTTCAACTATTTGAGTCATTAAGGATGAACTATAATAAATGTAAAATTTATTTAACCAAAGAAATAAAAGCATAATAAAATCTTACTATAAATCATATAAAAACATAACAAGAACAACAAATAAGCAAACAAACTGCCTTCCAGATTTTTTTTTTTTTGGTTTTTCGAGACAGGGTTTCTCTGGTTTTGGAGCCTATCCTGGAACTAGATCTTGTAGACCAGGCTGGTCTCGAACTCACAGAGATCCGCCTGCCTCTGCCTCCCAAGTGCTAGGATTAAAGGCGTGCGCCACCACCGCCCGGCTCCAGATATTTTTTGAAGTAAGGTTTCACTAAAGCCCAGATTATCTTCTAATGGTCTAGGCTAACCTCAACTTTGTGATCCTCCTGCTTCATTCTCCCAAGTGCTAGTTATGAGTGTGCCACCTACCTATCGTAACCCAAGGTATTTAAGTTAAAGACGACTATAAGCTTACAAAGAATAAAAGTCAGTGCAAGCACCCGTGAAGCACATTCTAGCTATGTCACATACTGAAATACTGGGTGAGTTTATTGATTACAGAAGGGGGTTACCTATAGAGGCTGATGGTTGGAAAGGGAAAGTCTATGACAAATTGCCTAGGTCTTAAAAAAGATATGAAAGCTCAGTTGGGTGGTAGTGGTGCATGCCTTTAATCCCAGGACTTGGGAGGCAGGGGCAGTCGGAGTGCTATGAGTTCAAGGCCAGCCTGGTCTACAAAACGAGTTCCAGGACAGCCAGGCTGTTACACAGAGAAACCCACTCTTGGGAAACTGAAAAAAAAGAGGAAAGTTCATATATACATACTTGCTGTGAGTTGAGCTGAGCCTTCAAAAAGGTAGGCCCTAGTTGGAGGTAGTGGTACACACCTTTAATCAATCTAGCACTTGAGAGGCAGAGGAAGGCAGATCTTTGTGCCTGGTCTACAGAGCTAATTCCAGTACAGTCAGGACTACACGAAGAAACCCCGTCTTGGAAAAACAAAAACTAAAATAAAAACAAAACAACAACAACAACAAAAAGGAGGCCCTTCTCCCTAGAAGGGATAAATTCCAAACGAGTTAACGCTTTTTGCAGCAAGTTGTCTCTAAGTGCTTAAATTGAGATCTTGAGACCAGGAAACACCCAGGAGGACCCAAGTTTAAAGGAAGTGTCCCAGTAAGAGGCACATGAGAAGGCAGACACAGCACAAGGCAATGTGGCAACAGCAGCAGAGACTGGAGTGGTGAGACCATAAATCAAGGGTGCAGGAAGGGCAGAGAGCAGACTATTCTAGAATGGCTGCAGCGGGCGCACCTTGACAACTGGATTTCAGTCTCCTGAGAAAAGAGATTCCTGTTAGGCTACCAAGTCTGTGGTCACCTGTCATGTAGCTCTACTGAACTCGGAGCACATACCTACTAAAGAACAGACTTTTATGCATGGGGCAGATTGTGGACCACAAGTCACAAAACAAGGAACTACGATAGTCTATTTCCCTGCCAGAAAGGCTGACATGGTGTAAGGAGGTAACTCTACAACTGGGACAATGATGTACTGGGCTCTAAGTGCCTCTCCCTTTCTCCAGCAGTAACACTAAACTCAATTTCATCTTCAGCGTTCTCACGGAACACAGCAGTAGAAACTTATTATCTTTGACAACACAGTCCAGCAAACAGAAGAGTTCTCACTAGTAAACACACGAGATGAGGACATATAAGTGCCAGTGTCTTTTGGAAACAAAAAACTCAAGACAAAATAAAACAGTATTATTGAGGCAGTTTCTTGATCTAAGTTCACCAAGTGTTCTCCCAATGGCCTGTACCCTCACTTCTCAGAGTCTAACTTGACGTGACAATCCACTGAGAAAGACTGCTCATAAAGAGAAAGGATAGGTCTCCCAACTGTCAGATAGATGGAGAGATGCATAGAGTATTGGGTTCCCTGGCTTCTCCAGGAACGTCACAGACAGCTAACATAGTGCAAACATACCTGAAACAAATAGATTACGCATGAGGCAGATTGTGGAACACGTTAGGCCACAAAATAAAGAGGATATGTAATACAGAAAACAAATAGCTGCAAGTTCAAATAAAAAAATGTGTGGTAATAAATAACTCAATAGCTGCAAAAGTATACAAGAGTTTACCTGCTCTGTTTCAAAGATATCCCGGAGATGCTCAAGGCCAAGGCTTTTAAGGAATTGGCTGATATTCATATCAAGACCCGCAACTAAAACAGAAACATTTAAATCTCTTAGAATTTTCTAATTCTATGGAAGGTTTCAGCATTTCCATATAACTCAATTTCTTTATTTTCATTCATTCACTCACTTACCCATTTTCAAGACAGGGTTTCTCTGGGTAACAGCCATGGCTGTTCTGGAACTCACTCTGTAAACCAGGTTGGCCTTGAACTCACAGAGATCTGCCTGCCTCTGCCTCCCAAGTGCTGGGATTGAAGGAGTGTACCACCATTACCTGGCATAATCCTATTTCTTGACCTTTGCTTATACAGATGATTTTACATGATATAAAATAATGCCAAATGCACATATTTAACTTAAGTACTTCAAGTTATTCTGAATTTTATCTTTGGCATAGCAAAGCAATAGAATAATACTCATATTAATTCTAAAACATACAAAATATAGAACTAAAATATAGGTTTATAAATTGTAAGATATATAACAAATATATTAATTTTTAATATAACAATATTATTTTATTATACACAGGTTGAGTCCAGGTGTCGCTGGAAGCTGTAAGAGGATACTGAAGTCCTCAGGTGAAGTAAAGGGGGTTGTGAGCTACCCAATGTGGGTGCTGGGAACTAAACTAGGTCCTCTGGTCTAGTTTAAAAGCAACATCTGTACTCCAGCCCATATCTGATAAAATACTTTTAATGTATTAAAAAAGAAAAAGTCAAAAGTAGCAGCTATTGTTCTGATTTATTCTTTTTAAAAATTACTTTATTTCTGTGTGTATAGTATATGTGTGTATACATGTTTGTGTCTGTGGAGGCCAGAGGTCAATGTTGAGTGTCTTCCTCATTATCTATCCATCCATCCACCTGTCTGTCCGCCCGTCTGTCCACCCACCAGCCCACCTGCCTGCCCATCCATCCATCCACCTATCTATCCATCCATCCATTTTCTAGAGAGTCTCTTATTGAACCTGGATCTCGTTTATTCATCCATCCATCTATCTATTCATCCATTCACCCACTTTCTGGAGAGTCTCTTACTGGACCTGGTTCTAAACTGGCTGGCCAGCAAGTCCTGGGGATCCTCTTGCCTTTGCCTCTTCAGTACTGGGACTACTCAGCCACTGTACCCAGCTTTTTACGTCGGTGCTGGTTATCAAGTCCTTATTTCCTTACTCCTTCCCTTTTCCTCTCATACCCCACCCCCATCTTTGATAGGGTCTTACCATGTAGTCCAGGATGTCCTTGAACTCATAAAGGTTAAGAGAGAGACTATCTTTAAGTTTTTAATAACCAAAAGAAAAAAGTAACTGACCCACTAAAAAATTTAACCCAAGAAGCACTACCCACCTTCTCCTTCTTTCCTTTCTGCACCGGCAGCGCCATCCCCAGCATTGGAGGCCCCTCCTACAGCCAGCTCCGCCAAAGGGCCAGTCAGGTTATCTATGCTGCTGGCAGCAGAGAGGCAGGAGGGGGTGGACGCTGGTGAGATCAGAGAGGCACTAACCACAGTTGCTTGAGGTTTAAAACAGGTAGGCAAGGCCTCCGGGGGCATGGCATCTATCAGCAAAGCTCGGATATCATCAGCCTAAAATAATAATTAAAGAAAACACAAAAACATTATAAATGTTAAGTCTTTCACTAAGCACCAAGCATTTTGTGATTTTTTTTTTTTAAGACTACCAGGCACGGAAATTGACACTTGCTTTTGGCTAGAGGCATCTAACGTTGAGTGGTGGCTGTGAACGAGAGCTGCAAGTTAGGCAACTGGCGTAGAAAGCTAAAGGGGCTGATGACACATGAGATATCCCAGAAGTACAAAAGGAACCGAGGGCACATGTGGCTTCAGCTAAGATTTTCAGGAAGAACACCAAATCTGCCAAATGAACTGCCAGGTGAGCACTGGAAGGCAATGTCAGGCCTGACATCCTAGTGAACAATAACCACAGCTGCCACAAGCACTTACCGTTGCCAGATCTAAAGGTGTCTGACCTTCCTGGTTCTTCATGGTTGGGTCTGCGCCATGTGCTAGGAGTAGGGCACACAACTGTGTCCTTCCTTTCTGGGCCGCTTCATGAAGCGGAGTAAAGGCCCACTTGTCTGTTGCGTTTACACATGTGTTGTATTTTATCAGTAGCGCCGCTATGTCAACATGCTGGGAAAATCAAGATAACACAGAGGCTTAAGAAAACCACCAGGTAGAGTTCCATCAAGTATCCTTGTTTCTATTTAACAATTCCTTCCAGGCCTGTGTTCTCATCCTTAATAGAAATTTCTTCTTAAAACAAACACACACCCAGCCCCTCTACTGTGTTTTGGACTTGTCTTCCCAAAACGATTCTCTTGCCCTTCTGTTTGTTTTTGTTTTCTGAGACTGGGTCTCATGTAGCTCAAGCTGGCTTAAAACTAGTTTTTCCGAAAGTAAAGATCAGGTAACTCCTAAGGAAGGCTTCCTTCCCACTGCCAATAATATGAAGGGGAGGGACACAATGAAACCAGGGTTCTTCTGAGATCAGGCTACTTTGAAAACCCTTTGGGGATTACAAGAACATTATAAAATTAATTTTGCAGTTTATGTGCAGACTTCTAATATGAAAGCTATGATTTTATCAAAATCACTTCAAACAAAATAAAACCCCAACTGTCTTCTTTCATTCCAAGGATGTGTTGGAAAAGCACTTCTATCCAGTCAATCCAAAACATGGGATAATTTAAAGCCATTCCTAAAATCATATAAGATACTTAAATTGTGCTTCCTGTGTTTTATTAAAAGAGTAATGCAATTTGGTAGACTAATTGGCAAAGACTTCCAAAATTATATAGTCCAAGAGAAGTTATAGTTTGTAAGTATGTGGGTGTATAAGTGAGCTGTGTATTCAATATGTATTGTTAAACATTCTTCCTATTGAATCTACAGTGTGTGTTTAGTGAAACCAATTACATGCTTGCTAAATTGGCTGGCAAATGTCTAAAAGACCAATTAAGAAGAAGGAGTATTATCCAAACAGAGCTGAATTACAACTCTTAGGCTTTTCAGTTCTTTTTAGGTAGCTATACCACTAGGGCAAATAATAGTAACAAAAAATGAGGGTTAAATGCACAAGGAGGCTGCAGCTTAGCTCTGGTCTCCTGTGACAGCAGAGGACTGAGTGAGGAGCTTAGACGAGGGGCTGACTCTGCCGCAGAGTGTCTAGTTTGATGGGTTTTAGCTTGAGCTGCATCACAAAATGCTGCGAGTGACAAATGGCATAAAGACAGGGGACTAAATTTTAAAAAGATGGGAAATAGGAGAGAAATATGAGCTATAGCTAAAGCCATTCAATTGTATGTAGTTTTTACAACAACGATGGCATGCAGCCTTCAAGTACCATCCCTTTGAGGGAAAACACTGCAAAATGAAAAAAGAAAACAAACCAGCCAAATGACTTACTCTTATAAAATCACAGGCTTTGGGTAAGGAAAAAAATACCAACACTTTTATATTTATTAATAGTACAGAAATTAACTGTCCTTTGTATGTACAGATTAATAATACCTAACACATTATAATATAAAGGATATTAAGAAGAATAAGGCCCAGTATCATAAAAAATTCTCATGAAACTTGTAATTTTCCTTTAAGCTTCTTAAACATGTGTTTGTCTCTCTGTTTGAAAAAACTGAGGTGGCTTTTTAAAAAAATGCAGATCCAAAGGGCAGCCGGAGCTCAAACCAGGCATTTGAGAACAGTGTCACAACAGAAACAGTAGGCAATGCTCTTCAGTTTTCTCTTTTTGCAGAAAGAAAAGGAAAGCAGGACTGTGGGCACTTACAAAGTAGGTTGTATGAAAATGAACAGTGGGGGTCACTCATCACCCAAGAACCTGGTATACAGGAACTGCTAGATAACTGGGGATTTATGTCCAAGATGGAGATGTGCAAAACCAGACAGGCACGGGAGCATTCTTCACGTCTGACTTATTTCTACTGCGATGCACCAGGCTTGAGCACCTCCTCTTCCCTGTGAACAGTTACAGTGCCTGGAAAAATGGCTGCGCACTTTCACTTGGGAGGGTACTCCCTCAGCAGAATGCTATTAAACTATGTGTGAATTGCTTAACTACTTGGCTTGACACTTTTAAGATTCTAGGGATAAGCGTGAGCAACTACAATAAGTTCTAAAATCTGTCCGAGGTAGAGGTAAGATTTATACATGACCCATTACACACCAATTACTGTGTTAGATAATGTGCTAGAGACAGAATGCTTGCAAAAGTGCGGGTATTCTTCAAAAAGGAATTACAAGGGCAAGTGTCACAAAACTTACATAGATGGTTAAAACGCACTCAGCTATGCTGCTGGTTAGAAATCTGTTCCTTAATATGTAATGCATATTTAGCAAAGAATTAAGTGCCAGGGAAGGTTTCTAGATGTTCACTATGTCATGCTCACCCCATAAGATGCTGCATTGTGAAGTGGAATTAAACCTCCTTTGTCCTGGGCATTAACATCAGCTCCATGCTCTAGAAGGTACTCAGCTACTTCCAGGTTATTGTAGCCTGCTGTTAAGAGTAAGAAGGGATATGTCAGGTCAAGAGAAACGATTACAACTCTCACACATGAATAAATAAAGACCAGAAAAATTTAAGATTTTATTTTTTTTTCCTCAAAGGCTAATACTATCTTCACATAATTGAGTCTTTACTAAAGTGTACAATACATGCCAATCTCTTTCACAGGCATTGCAGGCACCAAGCACGAGTTTGGAGTTCTTAGAACATGACAATCTACAGTGTTGATTCTCAGTTGTCCACATGAGTTCTGGGAACTGAACTCGGGTTGAGAAGCTTGGTGGCAAGCACCTTTACCTGATGGGCTATCTCACCAATGCTCTTTCACCATGCAAGCCAAGTGGTTAAGCACCTGGCACACATTTAGCAGTGTTTAACTGGATATTAAAAAGGACCATGGGATGACACACAGTGACGCTTACCTGCCAGGTGCAGAGGAGTTGAGTTTCTGCCCTGGGTGTCTCTGCAGTTGATATTCTCTGGGGTACAAAGCTTCTGTACTCTGGCCAGGCAGCCCTTCTTGGCAGCATCCAACAGTGCAGCATCCCCCCTTAGTAGGTCCTGAATATCTGTGTCTCCTTCTTTGACCAGATCTAGCGGTGTATTTCCATCTCTATTTTTCTTGGTTGGATCTGCTCCATGCTGTAAGACAAACCGAATGGTGACTGTGTGTTTGCAAGTGGGCAGGTACCATATACATCATTTAATTTGCTATCTATCCCTGGCTTGTCAGAAAAAAATCTATTCTACATGCACCTTGAAAACAGGAATCTAAATTCTGCTTATTTTGTAACTACTTAGAAAAGTGACCCAAATCTTGCTAAGTACTAACTAAAGTCTCAGGGTCCAGGGTGACAGTGAAGCTGGGAGGGTAGTGGGTATCTTCTGTTCTTTTGTGACAAGCTTTCCAAGAGACTTGATGTTACCTCTGAAATTTCTTTCACTTTTTATAATTTTATAGATGTTAATTTTGGCCAGACTTAATTGTAACATGCCCACTTCCACAAACAAAGAGTTTTAGTGATAAAACTAGGGCCTTACACTTGGTAGGCAAGCAATCCACCACTGAATTATAGCCCTAACTCAAACTGCATAAAGATATTTAGGCAGCATCATTAAAAAGAAAAAAAAATACAAATAGAAAAAAACTATTGAACTCTAAATGACATTGGTTAAAAAAAGTATCATAGCTTTAAAAATGTATTTCATGATTTATTTACACCTGAGGACCAAGAATTTTTACTATAACCCTGACACAGACAGCTGCTGACTTACTGTGGAAATCACAGGTGTGGTGGCACACACCTGTAATCCCAGAATTTGTGGGGCAGAGGCGGGCAGATCTCTGTAAGTTCCAGGCCAGTCAGGGCTATAGAGTAAGACTTTGTTTTAAACAAATAAACCCCAATATTCAAGTAGACAATGAATTAATAATGAACTAAAAGTGATTTGCTTTTTAAAACTAATTAGTGTTAATATTTGCCATATATATTTATGGTATTAACTGTATCAAATAAAATGTGCTTACATGTAACAGGAATAATGAATAATTTTTCTCTGGTTAAGACGGGAAACCACACAGTTGTCTTCCATGACGAACAAGTGTATGTGATATTTAGAAAGGCTGAGTTATCATTAGCTTTGAGGGTAGCAATAGTAACTGTATTGCAAATAGCAACATGAGTGAAGAGGTTTCTAGGATATTTTTCCTAATATTGGTGCTATTTTAGATAAGCCATGCAAATTAAATCAGCTCTTCCCCAAACCTTCTTTAATAACATGACCTCTAATGAATCTACTCAGAAAGGACTGTCAAACACTATGTAAGTATCATGACGTCACCAGGAAATGGATGGCCTCCTCAGCACTTGTTTTCAATAGATCCCAATACTCTTAATTTCAAGCAATAACTAAAGCCAGGCAGCTGCTTCATATCTACATACTTTTAGAAGGAGCTTGCAGATTTCATATTTTCCCTTGGCTGCTGCTTCATGGAGAGGGGTAAATTTCCACAAGTCTGCCACATTTACGGAAGCTCCATGCCTCACCAAGAGCTCAGCTACCTCGTAGTGTCCATAGGAGCAGGCATTGTGAAGAGGAACCAGGCCACTAAACAAAAGAAAATTAGAGTTATAAAACAGATCAGATCTTTCAGCTAAAATAACATAATAAAATGCTCTTTTTCTGGATGTGGTGGTACATGTCTATAATCTTAGTACTCGGGAGGTAAAAGCAGGAGTTCGAGGGCATCCTCAGCTAGAGATGGGTTTTCAACCCAGCACAGGCTAAATGAGACTCTGCCTCAACTCCTCCTCTTTCTATGGGATTGGGTACATTGAACATCTGCTCAAAAAGAAATGCTTCCTCTTTGGTCTCTTAGATATGGGCTCCCATTTCTAGGCAGGACTAACATTTTTATTTACTGTGAAGTAGGTATGTTACCATGGCACATGTGGAGGTCAGAGGACAACTTTGAGTCAGCTCTCTCCCATCCCCTTTATGCATGTTCTAGGGTTTGAACTCAGGTCAACAGGCTTGCACAGTGGGTGTCTTTACCTGCTAAGCCACCTCACCAACTCAAACATTAATAATTAAAAAAATTCCAATATAAAATCTTATATTACAGCAATCATTAGTCTTGAAATACATGTAGATACATACACTCACAGAATAAAATGTAATCACAATACAGTATTTTGAGTAGTGCTGGGATAAAACCCAGGGTTTCATGCATGCTAGGGTACTCAACCACTGAGCTACACACCTAGCCTTTTCTATTTTAAGATAGATATTCTTGAACTCATTCTATAAACCAAGCAGGCACTGATTTCAAATCCTACTGCCTTAGTCTCCCAAGCAGCTGGGACATTGGGCCTGTTTAACATAATCCTTTCAATTCTTACTTTCATCCTAGCAATGCAAAGCTCTGTACACTACAAAGTATCAGCACAAATACTAACCAATCTTTTTTTTATCATCTCTCAGATTTTCTTTGACTTTGATTTTATTAATGAAAATTCTTAGCATACTTATATGATGTATAATATGCAATAATGTAATATGCAATACATAAAATATACAGGACATCCACTTATTTAGTTGACAAGTTTCACCATTTGTTTTAGTTATTTTTTAACTCATAATGTTTCAGTAATGGTTTCTCTGTACAATTTAAAATGTTGACATACCAAGCAATGAAAACTCAAATTTGATCCCAGTGGTGGTTCATACCTTAATCCCAGCACTTCGGAGGCAGAGGCAGAAGATCTCTGTGAGTTTGTGCTCATCCTGGTCTACACATAGCAATTTTCAGGGGGCCAGACTACAGAGAGAAACCTTCATCTCAAACTCTAACCCTTTCCCCCATAAGAAGAGAATTCACCAAGGGAAATAAAGGCTCTTTGTTATAAATTCTACTCAGGTAAGAGAACCTAGCACCCTTGTTTCCTAAGGAAACTTGTAGATGACCACATTTTCACAGAAACCAGGTGACATTCTCAAAGGTAGCTCAAAAAGACAGACTTTCAAATAAGTGCACTGAAGGATCAGTTTTAGTTGATGTAGGACACAGTAAAAACAAGATACCAGTGCCGTTCTAGCTAGAAACCAGTGTCCTCTGAAATGATGGTTTTATTGAAATATGCTGGTACTACAATGAGTCATAGGAACACACTGGCTGCTCTCCAATGCACTACAGTATTTTGGAACAACTAGTGATGATGTTCTCATCATGTCTGGTGCATTACTTTAGAAAGATAAACACCTAATGATTGCCTGAAGCCTAAGTCATGCAATTTCACTGACAGCTAGCTCTATGCAGAGCAAGTGCACAGAACACGGCTGGTTTATCTGAGCAGGTGCAAAATTAACTCAGACTATGGAAAATCTTCTGGATAAAATACTCTTCTTACATTTCTAAGCAGCTATTTGAAAAGTTTTACCTGGTTTATCAAATAATTTGTCTAATATAAAATTACAATTTAAACTGGTAGAAATAGAATTATATTTCTATTAACACTGGTGATTCTGGCATGGATTAAATTTTTGGAAGAAATCATCTATTTTTCATAGCAAAAAGATATGAGAAGATGAACATAAATTACAAATTACATGAAAACATTCACAAATGAAATAAAATCCTACACACAGGCATGAAAGGGATGCACCAAGTTAGACAGCATCCCATACATATCTCTACTGGGAAACCAGGTGAAGATCAAAGCAGACCATTGAACAGCACCCTCGCCTATCTACTGCACAGTGTAAATTCAGAGGTGCTAAGTGCGCACAATCCAAGTGATTCACAGTTGGTGTACACAACCAAAGATAAAGCTGGATAATTACAGGCAAACTGCTCACTTTGCATCTTTAGAAGGTGGGATGAATGATCCTTGTCTTTCTATACTGTGTGTTTGTTTAAATCATGATTTAAGTGAAACATGTATATTGTTCAAGTGGGGAAAGCACCTACAACACCAAAACACAATGTTTCAAAAAGAAGTATCTGTCATTTGTAAATTTTCTTGTTCTAAAGAAAGCAGTTATGTTCTGTAGGTAAAAAATATGTAATTTTATGCTAAAAATATATAAATAGATTAAGTATGAGGAAAATGAAGCCCAAAGACCTGGATTTGAACACATACCCTTTGTCTTTGGCATGGACATCAGCTCCATGGTGTAGAAGGTACTCCACAACAGACACGCGGTTATAGCCTGCAGCAAAGTGTAGGGGTGTAGAATGCCGGCCCTCCAGATCTCTGCAATTCACATTCTGTGGGCTGCAGAGTTGCTTTTGTGATGTACACAGACACAGAGACAGAAACAACACCATTAACAATCATTCACAGATTTTTCTCTAAAATTGTGTAGCATTTAGATCACTATTAGCAAAATTCTCGGGATGAGGCAATTAAAACGTTAAAAATCAGCACCATAGCCAGACATGGTGAAGCACACCTAAAATCCCAGAGCTGGGGAGGGTGAGGTGAGAGGATCTTTAATTTGGGAGGTCCAAATTAAATCTGGGTTACACAGTGAGTTTGAGGACAGTCTGGGCTGCATACTGTTTCAAAAAGGTCCAAAGGAGAATCCCCACTCCGTTTGTCAGTACAGTGACCACAGACACTCTCAGTAGATAGATAGATGATAGATAGATAGATAGATAGATAGATAGATAGATAGATAGGTAGATAGATAGATAGGTAGATAGATATAGATATATAGAGGAATTTAGTCTTTGTCAGCATGCCCTAGACCAATCAGCAAATGGAGCCTCCTGCCTCTTCTGTGTCAATCTCATCACACATGAATTTTTACAGTACACCTAGCTGTTCTTTGCTCATATCAACTTGACCACAAGGAACTAGAGAAACTAAGTCTCCTTGAATGTGGGTCAAGAGAAACTTGCTTTTTAGAACCTACAAGCTCTTGATTCTATTCTTTTCTGGCTGAATGCCAAAGAAACTGTATATCCTGTTTTTCAAATTTTTAACACATTTTATACAGTGAACAACCTTTTCCTTCCCTTCTCCCTCTAATTCTCTCTCTCTTCCCTTCCCCCCCAGGAGGTGGTGGTGGGGAGAGAAGAGGTAGAATATCACTCATATAGTGCAGACTATCCCAGAACTCACGGCAATGCTCATGCCCCAGCTTTCCAAGGGGGTGAAAGGCATGAGCTACCACACCCAGTTAGCTTCTAATAATTTCTTAGTCTTTTCAGAAAGAAATACACCAGATTGAATTTTCAATTTGTATGTATTCTTTAGACATTTACATTCCACTATCAAAATTAAATTTTCCTTTATTGTGAATGTATTGTTTAGAAACTTGAAAGCACATACTGCCGACCTGCATACAAACAGATAAATTTAAAATTTATATTCCAGGCCAGCAAAATGGCTCATGGGGTAAAGGCACTTGCCACCAAACCAGACAGCTTGAATTCATTTCCCAGGTTCCCCATGGTGGAAAAAGAAAACTAACTCTAGAAAGTTGTCCCTTCCACACATGTACCACTGCACATGTGCACACATGCACACAGAAATTCTAATTTTATTACATCTGATGTAATAAAATTGTATGCATGCATACAAGGCACAAAGTGGGAAAATCTTAGTGGCAGAGAACTCTCCTGTCTAGATATACCGTCAATTGTTTTTAATTTTTTTTAAGTCTGTTTTGAGTAGTAAATGCATACAAATGAACTGGGTAGAAGATTCCAACAGTAAGAGTAAAGGCACTATTTTACCTTCACAGTTTCTAAGTCCCCAGCTTTTGAGGCCTCCAGGAGTCGATAGTCCACATCAGAAGTGCGGATAGGAGTACTCTCTGTATTCAAGAAAGAAAGATTAGGTTGGCTTTTGGGTTACTATAGGAAGTTATGGAAGGAGATTGTTTGGTGAGGGAAGAGAGATTAAGAATGGCTATATCTGTGATGGTTACTTCCCCAACTTACTCAGATAATTTACACCTTACTGACATCCAGTTTAAATAATTCTAGCACTGGGGAGCACTTTGATGCTCCACTATTCAGCCATCAAATGTTCTGGTTAAAGACTGTTTCAAAGGGGAGCAGGCAAAGCTGGAGCAGGAGATCAAAAACATCTCCAAGCCGGGCGGTGGTGGCGCACGCCTTTAATCCCAGCACTCGGGAGGCAGAGGCAGGCGGATCTCTGTGAGTTCGAGTCCAGCCTGGTCTACAAGAGCTAGTTCCAGGACAGGCTCCAAAGCCACGGAGAAACCCTGTCTCAAAAAAAAACTAAAAAAAAAAAAAAACATCTCCAGACTTTCCAATGCCTCGATAACTGGGAGATATGATAACAATGCTAAATAGAACATACTGAGTTTAATTATTACATTTAGATACAAGTCAGATATTTTGATTTATCAAATATAACAAAAATTTATTCAACACTGGTCTTTAAAAAATTCAATATGCTCATGTTAAATGTGGTTTTCAGAATGTACAAACATCAATACAAAAGAAGTGTGTGGCAGGAAATCTGACCACAGGCCTGGGCTCTATGTGAACTTTGGAGGATACTTCAGATTTCTGATATTTTTATTTATTATTATTAGTGTCTAGAATACCGTGCCATAATACATATGGAAGCCAGAGATCAGGAGTCAGGTTTCTCCATCCATCGGGTTGTCAGGCTTGTTCAGCAAGCACCTATAACCACTGAGCCCTCTAGCCAGCATATTACCTTAGTTTTTGCATTTCAAGCGTGAGAGATGCTTGTCCTCAAAGTTCTTTCCAGTTTAAGATTACGTTATGTCATGATCAGAGATACTGAGTTCACAGGCCAAGTGGGAGGATCAAGTGATGCTACAAAAGGCTTCAGATTTTAGAAGAAACACTTTAGTTTTCCTACAGTGCTTTGTTCGGCAGAGTGACTTTTATAGATAAGTTAAAGAATTCTTCCATAGAAGACAAACTATTTGATCATATTAATAATACTTAGCAGATAAAATACTAAGATTAAAGCAGATAAAATACCAAGACTGAAGAGGAAAAAAGAATCTCAGACAATGAAGTACATTTTAAAATTATTTCCCCTTAAAGAATGTGCTATATTGCACTAGTTAGTCTGTGGAGATGCTAAGGACTAGAACCAGATCCTTGATCTTATTTATATTTCCCTTATATAAATGCAACTCAAAAAATATTTGCCAAGTTGATTTTGGTCAACTTCATATTAGAATCATTGTGTCAAACCTAATTCTTTTGGCTACCTGTATTCGCCTCCTTTCTGGTCCCCCATCTCCATCCTCACAGTGCATGTGTGCTACACTTATAGGTGAGTGAGGCTGTCCTGCATCTCTATGAGAGTGATTCCAGCAACAGAAAACTCAGCAAAGCATCCTTTGTGTCCTTAGGTTACTCATCGCAGCATGCTGATGGGGATGACTAGAAAAGAGTCGTTTTCTAGTCAAGCAAAATATCTTGTGCACCAGCTAGAATGCTTCTAAGAACTATGGAAAGGTCAAAGAGTAAACGTTAAACATGCTGACTTATAATGACAGCAGCTGGGCAGCTCTGCATCTGCACAAATCTAAAAAACTAAGTTTAGAACAGACTTGTTTCGGGGTTTGGAAGGCAAATCCCAGCTCCCAAAAAAGTAGGTGAAGCATGAATATTACAGATAGAGGCCTGTCGAGGTTACAGAGTGAGTTCAAGACCAGCACTGGCAACTTAGACTGTGTCTCGAGGTTAAAAAGGAAAAAGAGATCTGGGAATGTAGAAATACTAGTATAAAAAAACCCTCAAACAAAACACAAAGAAAACCCAACATTTCTCCATGGTTTTAAAAGGCCCTACTTTAGACAGTTCTATTTTGCATTATCTTTCTAGATCAATAATGAATATGGCAAACTGAGTCCTACCATTTCCTAAGTTAAGCATTTAATTAACTATATGTATCACAAATCAATTTTAGAGTAGAATTATAATAGTAACTGAAACTTTATATTTATGATTCCATATTCAATTTCATTTTCCCCAGAAATCATATATTTGAAATGTATTTGCTTTGAAGGCATTTTAAAGGCATTATATGGATCCAATTTGCTGGATTTATTTGATGTTTCATCCCCATTTTGTTAACCATTGTTAAAATTTATGTACAATATTGTGAGAAACTGATGTAGTAACTATATGTTTGTTTATTTATAGTTATAACTCACAGAAAGAAAAATTCAGTAGTGACTGATTCCCAGTAAAAAGCACAAAAGAATATTTCATGAAAATCCTAATTTATAAAATGATTACAAGTTCTTAGAAGATGTATTTCCTTGTGGGAGGTAATTATCTTTCTGCAGTGGAGAGCCTGCTGCTCTGTATAAGGCAGGTGTTTAATACTCAAGACTAAACTCCATCCATCTTCCAGGTGAAGACTGGGGAAAAGCTCAGTGAGTGAGGAAGACGAGTAACTAGATCGAATCTTTAGCGTCTAGTTCCTAAGTTTTCAGTAGGCTGTTACTTCTGATTCTGGGAGTTAGGAAGCCAGTGCCTGCTTTCCTATCAGTTTTATGCAAGATCTCTGTCAGCAAATCTACAGACTGAAGCAGAGTAAACTGCAGAGGGAGGAAAAGTAAGGTTGTAGAATTACTTCTTGAGGTTGCTTCCCACATGCAGCATTCACACACCTATCACCACCACTATGTACTTGAGATTCTGTGCTTCTCTACTGGGCTGCAATTCTTAGGAGCCCTTGAATACATCTGTGGGTCAGTTCTGGTCTTCGAACCGTGTCCTGTCCAAGCTGTTAGGTAAGAACTGGAAGGCTGTCTGCGGCTTACTAGCATTTTCCTCCTCATATGAGGATCTTTCAAGATAGATGCTTAGGAAGTTTTAATGTAGATTTTTAAGTATAGTTAGATCATGTAACTTGTATTGATAATCTTAAGAATTTTGTTTCTGGATAGAGGGTGCCTTAAGGTACCTGCTATACAGGGCGGGCCCAGTGCCTACAGAGCTTGAGTGTACTGCTTATAGGCACCAGAGGGGCCAGGCTTTTGACCACCAGTCTACAGCTGTCTCTATGTTTCTCTTTGTCTATAGTAGATGGAACCCAAGCAAAGGCCAGTGAGTGAGAAAGAAGAATAACTATATTGAATTCATTCGCATCTGGCTCCTGAGTTTTCAGTAGGCTGCTACGTCTAATGTTGAGAGTTAGGATGGGGAGATGTGAGAAGCAAGCACTCAGGTCAGGTTCCCAGCCTGGGGGTGAGGGAATGGGAAGTGGAACTCACCACTCAGAATCTGCTGCACTGCTTCATTTCCCATCTGTGCTGCTGTAAAGCCTTGCAGGGAGATGATGGAAGGGTCAGAGCCGTAGCTTAGCAGGAGGCGGCAGGTCTGCAGATGGCCTGCTAAGGCAGCTCTATGCAAAGCAGTCTGTCCAAGACTGTCCAATGCATTCATCTGAAAGAGCATTGGTGGCCATGTGAAATCAGGTATTCTTTCACACTATAGCAAATCCACTCTTGCAAGAAAAGCCAACTTCGAAACTTTTTAGTAAAATGGCATTAACTTTTGCTTACTAGTGCTACAGAAATAGCTTCATCTTAGTGGCCTGAGTGTCTATGGAAAAAATAAAATCACAACCCCCCCTTGACTTCCCTGACAGCTTCCTGCCACACTCCACTCAGAAGAGAAAGAATGGGAGGTCTTGGAGGGCAGGGACTCTCATCTGGTATTCACTGCTAGCCACACTGTGGACACCCAACAAATGTCTCAGAGTGAATGGTCTGCTCACACGCAGAGTATCAAGATAGCACAATGTAACTAGTAATGCAGTTCATTACATTTCTTTCTCATTTAGGAATGCCTTTTATTCTGGTTGGGGATCCCTAATTACAAGTGTTTTCCAAATTCAAAATCTTTTGTGTTTGAGGGTACCTGTACATAAATTACGAGATATCTTGGAAACAGAACCCATATCCCATATCTAAACACAAACTTAATTTGATGGTCAGCCTGCAACAGATACCTTAATTATATATACATTTGACTGGAAATTGCCTTGAGGATTCAATGCTCCATTTTCAAACCTTGAAGAGTGTATATGAGAAACAGTAACTTAATTATGTTAAATAAATGTTCAGCTTTTGGGTTATGTTCATAATTTGGTCAAATTTAACTAGTCTAGTATTTTAGAATGTTCCAGTAAACGCCTGTTACTCCAGTCAGATAAACTGTACAGCTGCTTTCAGAAACCCCTTCTCCATGTCCTCCCTCATCTCAAGGCCTCAGGGACTAACCCCTTTCTGGATACCTATGCTGACTCAGCACTTACAAATTACACCATTTGGGATCATTTTTTCGACTTCAGTTAATGCTGTTGAAAATACTGACTGTCTTCTTGAATGATTTCAATAAGGGAATAACAGTAAAATCTCAGATTTATGCTAGTTGTTCAAAACATTTTTATACCTCCCACAGCAGTAAGGTTAGGGTTTAAGAGACTCTGTTTCTAGTCCTTTATCATTACTGGTAAAGCTGCAGCACTTGTTCAGACAAAGGTTCACTTAAACTCTTAATGGTCTTCAGAAAACTCACCAGAAAATGATATCATAATTTAATTCTATCACATTTTCCAGCAGGAAAAACTGACCTTGTACATAATAACAGTGAAACACTGTCATATTTACTTCTTAATGGAAACACAAGATGCCAAACTAGAGTTTTTGTATGAATGTTACTTCATTATGGAAGAATACACCCCAAACTGCAAACACCCTAATTATTCACACTTTTCTGGAAATTAGATGAGACATACACAATTCTGCAGCTGTAAAGATGAATGGAAAGAATGAATTCCACTTTAGCTTGTTAAATCATGTAAATGTGGTTGGAGAGTTATTCTTGTGAAATACAGATCTTACCAAGTTAAGATCTTAAATTAATGTCTCTAGTCCTTCAAATAAAGCTGAATCCTCAGCAAACAAATATTATGGGCAAGAGAGAGTATTCCATGGTTTTCTGAAAATCTAGGATTTCACCTGTACTCCTGAAGCAGATCAACAGAACACAAAGAATGCACTGTATCTTCTGTAAAAAATGGTGGAACGGAGTGATATGGAAAATAGCTCATTCACATTCCCATTGCTCACTTACTCTGGGGAACTTCATGTCTTAAGGAATAAAAAATTATGTATCAATGGTTCTCAGAATAATTTGTCAGGGAATTTTTAAGATTTAGTTTAAAAAGTTTCATTTGATAAGGACTGATAGATAACACTGAAAACTGACAAGCTGGTCATATATTGAAATTTTATGTTCTACTTTCTGTCCACACGAGATATTCACTTATTCCTTTAAGTGAATCTTGTTTTTCTGATACCTTAGAAATTAGCAGTTGGAGACCAAGTCCTAAGTCTTGACTTTCTCAACAAATATTTAACATTCAATGCTAAGATTATTTTTATGTCTATTAAAGTACAGAGTTGCATTCAAGAAGGAAAATGCTTCATTTAACGTTACATACTCAACTGTATTAACAATATTTAAAATTTTCTTATTTAGAGGCTATGATGGTCAATTTTGATTGTGAACATGACTGGACTAAGGAAGTGACTAAGTAGTAATTAGTAAAGGAAATTGTGTGTGTGTCTATTTGTGAATGCTTTTCTACAGATGACTAGATTCTAACGGTTTCAGTTTAAATGAATGTGTTAATCCGGTGACAGATTCCAAATCTGGGGGCTACTAAAAGATGGAACTGCAGAAAGTCCTAGTTTGACTGGAGGAGCAGGTCACTAGGGTTGTGTCCTCTGTGCTTATAACCTGCTCCACTCTGCTGTCTGTGCGGCATGATGTGGCTATTCCAGCAACACTCTCCTGCCATGATGGACTGAACCTCTGAACCACGAGTGAAACACATTTTTCCTCCCTTACGGTTTCTGTCAGGTACTGGATCGTAGGAACATGCTCAGAAAGTGCTACTGGAATCAGATAGAAACCATGGGTCAGCAGCAGCAGCCAAGACAATTTTTACTAATACATGAAAGGCTGAACGCACCAACCCTTTGTGTGTGGGATTAACATCCTGCCTTGGGGTCCTGGAATGACTAACAGGGAGTTGACATAGATTCTTCCTTCTTTCTCACTACCCCCCCACCCCCGCCCCTGGTTTGCGTGGAGCTTACTATGCAAACCAGGTTGGACCCAAACTCACCAGAGATCTACCTGCCTCTAGATCCTGAATGCTAGGTTTAAAGGCATCTGTCACTACAGCTAGTATGATATGGCATTTGAGATCCATTGATAACAACTTGCATTGTCTTTGTCCTTAAAGCCGGGCGGTGGTGGCGCACACCTTTAATCCCAGCACTCGGGAGGCAGAGGCAGGCGGATCTGTGTGAGTTCGAGGCCAGCCTGGTCTAGAAAAGCTAGTTCCAGGACAGGAACCAAAAGCTACGGAGAAACTCTGTCTCGAAAATCAAAAAAAAAAAAAAAAAAAAAAAAAAAAAAAAAAGGAACTAATAACAACTTACTTGCTGCAGTGGAAGACCAGAAAGGATACACTACTCTAGAAGTCATTCTGCATCATTGGCAGAATGTTTTCTTTCTTTCTTTCTTTTTTTTTTTCAACACTACAGCAAGCCAACAAGGTAGTTTTTTTTTTTTTTTAAAAGATTTAATTATATTTATTATGTATACAGTGCTCTGTCTGCATCTACATCTGCAGGTCAGAAGAGGGCACCAGATCTCATTACAGATGGTTGTGAGCCATCTGGGAACTGAACTCAGGACCTCTGGAAGAACAACCAGTGCTCTTAACTGCTGAGCCATCTCTCCAGGCCCTGGCAGAACGCTTTCAATCAGAAGTCCACTGCTGAACTTAGATGCTGACAATGAAAATGCATTATACACATGAATGGCTAAGTTAGGACTGAGAATCTTAGACCTACACAATGTCAATGAGACAGACCTTAACGTTATTTTTCATATGCTTTTCTGAAATAAAATGCCTTATTGATGATAACAAATAAATAATATCTTAAAAAATTAAGAACATTATTCATAGTTTGTATGAGTATTATAAATGTTATAAAATACTTACAAACTCAGACCAGTACAAAAATAATGCTTACAAGTATAGGAGAAAGCCCACTTAGATTATTGATATTTCTGCTTGACATAATATATTTATATAACAATGCCATAGTTGTAGCTACAAAATAGGTAATAAATCTGTACAACTCTTCTTTTTGATTCTAATTCATCTTGATTTTAATTAAAAAACCCACTAAATGCCCGTTTAAAGAAAATTTTTGGATCATATGTACTGTAAATGAAAACATTTAATACACATAATCTTATTTGTAAAAGTATACTCAAGTAGTGCAATACTAAAACACCTAAACAGATCTGAGGCTGACGTAATGCAAGGGGAAATGCAAAAGGCAGGAAAGATTAGTTAAAATGGAAAGAAGCCTTTCCTTACTATGATGTAAAATATCATTTAGCTCTAGTAAGAATATTTTAATTGTTTTTAAAGCCTATTTTTAATTGCGTCTATTTTATGTGTCTCTGTGTGGGAATGTACACATAAGTGAAGGTACCATGGAGGTCAGGAGGTCAAACTACCAAGATACCTAGAGCTGGATGTATAGGCAGTTGCAAGTTGCTCAACACGGGGCTAAAGATGGAACTCAGATCCTCTACAAAAGATGAGCCATCTCTCCAGCATCCAAATCCTTCCATTTTACAAAGAATTATGATGTAAGGACTGAGAGTCTGGTCACTGCTTAGTTGTGATACTTGGTTTCATCTGCTATTATTAGTGGAAGAGATTTCACACACATGTGGAGCCCATCTAAGAAACATATTATCAACTATGTTTACTAAATGGTATTGTTTTTACTTGTAATGCTATTATTAATTACACTAAAGTTTTCACTGAAAAATATGACAGTCAAATTTTGTCTTTCCTTATGCTCTTGCAAAACCCACCTAAACACAAAGCAGGAAACATTTATAAATACGTTAGAAGATTGTGTTTTAACATTTTTTTAATTATAAAGTTATGATAGGTGGATATGCTGGTTAGTTTTTTTAGGGATGGGTCAAGTTAAAAGTTAAGAGTCGTCTGGGAAGAAAGACCTTCAGTTAAGACTGGCCTGTGGGCAAGTTTGTGGGGCATTTTCCTTACTAATAATTTTTTTTTTAAGAGGGCCCAGGCCACTGTGCATGGTACCACCTGGGGCAAGTAGTTCTGAGCTGTATAAAAGTGTAAGCTGAGCAAGGCACTACAAAAACAAAACAAAACAAAACAAAAAATCAATTCAACCCAACCCAAATAAGGTAATTTCCATGTTTTAAAAAGTGTCTTAGAAAGTGTCTATTTTACTTATGTGTATATCTGTGTGGATATATGCCACCTGTGTGTAGGTCCCCACAGAGGATGCTGGATGGGTAGCTGTGAACAGCCTGATGAAGATGCTGGGAACTGAACTCGGGTCTTTTTCATGGTTTTGATATTAAGTGCCCCCCATCAAGGCTCATATCAGGGGTGTGGTTCCCAGACAATGGCACTATTCTGAAAGGTTTGAGAAGATGGGATGTGATTGGATGACATAGATACTGGGGATGGATCGTTTAAGATATCTTACTTCTGGTCCTGTCCTATCTTGCTTTCTGCCTTCAACAAAGTGACCACCATGCCTTTGTCATATGCTTCCACCACCATGGCGTTCTGCCCAAGTGCACAGGGCCAACGGACCACTAGAACTAACCCTTCTAAGATCATGAGCAAAATCATTTTTGAGTTGTTTCTGCCAGGTGTCTAATCATGGGGATGAGGAAAGGAACTAATAGAAATGGAAAGCTGAATGTATTTCAAAATACAGCAGTCAAGCAGCTGCATACTGCTTTCTAGACCAGGAAGAAAGGACAAAGAAACAATTTCTTAGTTAAAAAAAAATTAAATCAACTTCATTGAACAACCTGTGACTTTAAAGATAAAACCCAGAAACTGTCTTTTCTGAAGAGGAGGAATTTCTTGGGGATTCAAGTATTGAGAGCAGAATAGCTTCCTGCCTAAAGCTGAGCTGGGCGTACCTTTGCTCCGTGCTTATGCAGAACTTCCATGACGTCATTATGAGCTCTTTCAGCTGCGACATGCAAAGGGGTCATGAAACTATGGAAAGGAGAAAAAGCAAAGAGAATTTTGTAACTTTTTCTGTAACAACAATCAGTAGCTAATGGTTGCTGACAGAGGGGAGTCATTTTCTTTAGTGGTGTAGCCACTGCTAAGTTGCCTATGCTCATTCAAGCAACCCTAATTAAACTTAGCGAGATAGAGAAAACCAAAACCCAAACAAACAGGACAAAATTGAGACATGAATCTAGGAAGGGACTTGTTGGGTAGAAGGGGTTCAGAGTGGGAAGGTGTGGAGTGGGCAATGGTGGGGCTGAAAAGGACCAAATTACATTACACACATGTATGAAATCGTCCAGTGAAAGAGAAGGAAAACGTTGGTCTGCTCTTTTGTAACTATACTTACTCCTTGTTCTTTTCGTTGACATTGGCTCCTTTCCTAAGTAGCAGTTCTGCCACTTGCTTTCTTTTGGGATGCAAGGAGGCCACAGCACAGTGCTGTAACACAAACAAAATTCAGTTTAAGAAGAGCCAACTTGCCAGGCGGATCTCTGTGAGTTCGAGGCCAGCCTGGTCTACAAGAGCTAGTTCTGGGACGGGCACCAAAGCTACAAAGAAACCCTGTCTCGAAAAACCAAAAAAAAAAAAAAAAAAAAAAAGAGCAAACTTCCATTTAAACATGAATTCCTGAATGAAATTGCAGCTGGGAGCTATTTGCAACATTGTAATCTCAAAATGCATCATGACATAATAATGCATTTTACTCTATGGAGATGGTCAATATTCCCTTTAAACATATTGGGAGCGCAAACTAAGTAAAATTATATTTTCAATTAAGCATTAAAGATACTTCATTTCTTTTTCTTCAGACAATACTACTAAGAATATATTGTATTGAAGGCGTTAGAACAACACTTTTTCAGAGCTGTGGAAATCTATACAAATGACTCGAGCCTTCCCTGGTCTATCAGCCACGGAAGTCAGTGTTTCTTCATTACTCCAACAGGAGGATAAGCTGATCTGCTCAGTCATTGGTGAAAACATGTGACCTTAAAACAATTTAAAGGAAGCAATACTCTTAGAAACTTCACATCTTATCCTCGTAATTATATAACCTTTTTATTTTGCTCCATTTTACATTTGACTGTATTAACATTTTAAAAACTAAAACCACTCACAGTTGAGTAGAGTGACTACCCTAGAACAGCAGGACAAGCCCCTCATGGTGCTGGGGATTATCCTCTGTGGCTCTTGGTGTCCTGGCCTAGCATCTGTAGACTGAAGTTATTTGAACTGGGTTTGATGGTTTTCAATTTAAGTTGGCCCATTTCAGTTTGGCTAATCTTTTAATGGTTTTCAGCAAAATGGACTAAATGGTCTTTCTGAGCCACACAGGTTTAAGGAAGTTAAATGAAGCATATTTACCAGTCTATGCTATAAAAACCACATATGCTTAAATTCTGAAGCTCGGGGCCGACACTAACCAGATTAACGCCTGTGTCTTAATGTGTTTAATAACACAAAAATAAGTGTATCTTTCTGAAAGAGTAGGAGGAGGAAAAAAAGGATAGTTTTAAAGGTAATTTATATAGTCAGGAACAGAGAGATCAGATGGAACATTTCCTTATATGAACATACTCTGTTATTTGAATGCAATTACACTAAAGGAAAACGCATATATCTATGAAACCCTATTAATTCTAGAGAAAACAGATTTAATATTTATCTAGTAAGCATACTCCTAAAGAGAAGATTCTATCAGATCATACTTTGCATTATAATGAAAGCACTGAGTACAAAAGTAATTTGTCACAATAAGCTTGCGTGAACACAGAGATAAAACAAGTCTAATCATGGCTGAGCAAATATCTAGTCCCTCACAAAGAATCATGACCGAACCAAAGTTAAAAATCAGTGCAACCAACATTAAAATGCAAATTGCTGGCATTTCAGAGAGCAAGCCACTTTCAGGTTTCCGAAATGAAAAGCATTATTTAACGCTGCACCACTGTTACCGACCTAGGGACCTATGGGTAGTGCCATCTTACCAGTGCTGTTTCATGAGACTGTGGCTGCTTGAAGTTGATGATTTCCAAAGCAAGTGTTTTCTTAACTTTCGCCAGGTCTGCTTCTCTGGCTGCTTGCAGTAAAGAATGGCCTTTAAACTCATCTGCCAATGAAATAACAGTTATTAAATAAAAATGGCTATTAAATAAAAATGACAATTTTATAAGTTATAATCAATGCTGGAAATTATAATTTGCAATCCTGTAGGTTTGCACTTGGAAGGCTGAGGCATGAAGATTACAAATTCAAGGCTAGACTGGCCTGCAAAGCGTTTGAGACCAGTTGTGTGAGAATGTCTCAAAAGGCCAGTACACACACAAATACAAAAAACAAATAAACAAACAAAACCCCTCAAAATTGTAAGTAGGAAAATAATTAACTTTGCATTCATCTCGATTTTACTTAAAATAGCGGTATAAAATCATAAAAATATAAGGAATGCAGTACAGGTTAAGGAAAAGTTTTGAACTCTAAATACTCCAAAAGGAGCCTTTTATACTCTCAGAGCTGATGGGGAGTCACACACTAAGGCATGCACTTCAGCAGTCGAATCACTAGTGCACACACACTGGCGTGCTCTGCAGCTCTCCCACACAACACAGACCTTTATAGTCTGTCAAGGAAGACAGGAGGGGCCTACTTCTTACACCATATTGTTCTTGCTACTCTTGCTGCCATCAGAATGAAATGCAAGTCACAGAACAGAAAATGATATTTAGAGAAATAGTCAAAATATTAACAGTACTTATGTCTTGACAGAGAATTGAAATGTTTGAGACCTGCCAGAATTAGAAATTTTTCAAAGAACAATAACTACATAAGAATAATTTTAGATTTTTATTTTCTATTTTACAAATTTGGTTTTATTTTATTAACAAAGCTGAAAAGCATTCTGTGAATGAAGTCTGGCACCAATACACAACCACTTCAGCTGTTCTAGCGTCTGAACTTATGCATCTGCATGATACTGTGCTGTTTCTTCTTTCCTGTGAGGGCCCCACCACACTTCCCTCTCTAAAGACAGAGGAATGTACAGAGATACCTGTTCAAATACACCGCGTGCCTTATGGACCATCAGTCATTCTTGAAGGCCTCAGTTTAGACACTTTGGACACGTCTTCCAATATATTTGCCTTCCCTGAATGCTTTCATTTAGGGTCACAGCAGTTGTGGTCAGCCTAGAACCCCTGCCATGTTTATCCTTCACTGTCTTATCACGTAGCAAAGTTTGGCACATAGTAGGCTCTCAATAAATATTAGTTGTTATTAATAAGTTGTGGTTAGTTCAGAAAATAAACCATTTTCTAGATGACCTTTTATTTAACATTTCTTTTTTGAAAAAGTATGTGTTTGTGCTCATGCACGCCACAGGATATGTATAGCAATCAGAGGACAACTTTTAGGAGTTGATTTTCTTTGTCCAAAGTCTGTTCTGAGGAATAAAACACACATCATCAGGTTTGTGTGGTAAGTACTCTTACTGGCTGAATCATCTTGCAGCCCTATTCATGGCTCTTTAACATTTGTAAATTTCTCAATATGAGACTTTAAAATTTCTGGAACAAAACACAAGGTAATATAACTGAGACGATAAAGTAAACCAGCAAATATCAATAGCAAAATTAGATGCTGTGGTTTCAATACTATAAGTAGGGGCTAATAAAGTTAGGGAATCACAGGTAGATGTGTAAAGGGCAGGATCCTGGCAACTACAAAGGAGCAGATGCATTCAGAAATGGGAGCAAGCAAACTGTAGAGCTTTGCTAGAATAAGCAGTAGAGAAACTGAAGCTGAAGGCAAGTGACACTGTCTTAAATGAAAAGCATTCTACAAACACCAACATGAGAAAGGCAGTTTGGCATTTTCCTATCATATAGTGAGAAATTGTCGTGCAAAAGAAAACAGCAAATTTATGGAAAATGTAAATATTAACACTGGAGTACTACGGAAAGCAAGAGTTGTGACACAGTAATACAAGTAAAGGCATGCTATTTCCTACACAAAATAGTCCTTATCTTTGCTCTTAGAAAAATCATAAGATCTCTGACCATATTAGTTTTGAAATTTAAAATTTTTTATTGAGGAATAGTTATGATTAAAAAGCAATAACCCAGGAAGTAGAATGTCTACCAACTATGTAATTCTAAAATTTTAAATGCAAAAGGCTAAATAAGAATTTTTTTGTCAGGCAGTGGTGGCACACGCCTTTAATCCCAGCACTTGGGAGGCAGAGGCAGGTGGATCTCTGTGAGTTTGAGGTCAGCCTGCTCTACAAGAGCTAGTTCCAGGACAGGCTCCAAAGCTACAGAGAAACCCTGTCTTGAAAAAAACAATAACAAAAACCAACAAAAAGATTTTAATTTTAAAGTTTTATTTTTATTATTTTGTGTTTGTGTCCATGTATGGGATGCTCATGGGGACCAGAGATATTGGATCACCTGGAGCTGAAGTCCTACTGATTGTGAGCCACTCCACAGTTGTGAACAGTCCCACATGGGTGCTGAGAACCAAATCTGGGTCCTCTGCATGAGTAGGAAACACTCTGAACGCCTGGACCTTCCACCCTGCCCAGTTCAGGTGTTTGCTTTGAGAACATCAAAGATATACAGTTTAAAAGATGCTAAATCTACTACTAACACTAACACGGAAACCTGTTATTTTTCATCTTTATAAAATGTCTAAAAGTTTGCCTTTCTAAATATATCTCAAGAATAAAATTCAAACTACCTCATTTATTTGGCTTTCCAAAAAGAATAAATAAAATCAAGAAAGGGAATAAATATGCAGAATAATGTGGTTGTAATGAATAATAATGGCATGGTGTAAGCATTATTTTTTCCTGTATAATTTCTTCTTTGGGCTGTGTGTGTGGTGTATGTATACCTAAGTATGTATGGAGGCCAGGTGAAGGTGTCCTGATCCTCTGAGGAAGGGGTTCTTCCCTGAACCCAGAGCTAGAGCTCACGGTAGCCCTCTCCATGCCTAGGTTGGCAGTCAGAAAGCCGGAGATTGTCCTGTCTCTTTCCCTTACAGCTGGGGATTACAGGCACATGTGAAACGTGACTGGCTTGTTATGTGAGGAGGATCATAACAAGCACTGCAAGCACTCTTAACCACTGAGCCACCTCTCCAGCCTCCTGTATAATTTTAAATTCTGAAATCTGAATGCCAACTACAAAGCAGAAAGCACGACACTGCAAGCTGCAGTTAGAGAAGATCCCTAAATCCTTCCCTCCACATAATTCCCGGTAGAATCTTATTTAATAAGAACTACTATTGAGAAGGTGTCAAACAGCTAAGAAACTGCTCCCTGTAAAAAGCTATACAAATTTAGGTAAATGTTAAGGTCTACAATAGAATAAGACAACCTAATAAAGCAGACTGTCTACACTTCTAATAAGACTCCTAATTTGTAAAAAGGTTGAGAGCAGAAGAAAAGGACAATGACGACATAAGGATAAATATGAGCCATCACATAAACTAAAGAAAGTAAATTAGCAAACAGAAAACACAATCCCAAAAAACCCAAAGCAAAACCAAACCAAACCAGGAACCTTGACAAATTAATTAGAATTGGGCTTAAAAAAACATGTCTGCATACATGTATGTATGGAGTATATATTTGTGTGTTGTTCATATGTTTATAAGTATGTGTAACATACGTGTATGTATTAAGTCTCCTGTGGAATACATGAAGCAAAGCATATGATTAGAAATGAATATGATAAACTAGTCCACATGGAAGAAGGGGAGGACATTGGTTAAAACACAGCCTGGTAATGAAGCAGAACTGAGACAGTCTCACTTATGCTAGCAAGATTAGGCTTAGGACACAAACACTTACAAGTCAGTCTTTCCCGGAGCTCAGGAGTTGGAGCCATATCAATAGCACTTTTGCCATGGCAGTTGACCAAGGTAGGATCTGCACCATGGCTAAGTAACAAAGAACAGACTTCTACACGATTCTTGGAAGCAGCTTCATGTAGTGGAGTGAACTGCCACAGATCCATAGCATTAACACAGGCTCCATGCTGAATTAGGAAAAGCCCGACATTAGTAACCATTTCTATGAGGGAAGCAAACTCAGAAAATGAATTTCACTGACAATTTCAGCTATAACTTTTGGAATGTAAGAGTTTTAAGTACAGCTTTTAAAAAAGTTTAAGTTGAATTTTCAAAGTTTCTAAGCAATGGAAATATTTTTATATTTTATCTTATTGTCCTAAGAATAATACTTGTTAAAAAAATCCACAAAGTATAAACAACCTATAAAAACAAGAGGCAGGCCAATACTGTTCAATACTTTGGATCTTTCTTACCTTCAGCAGCAGCTCTGTGACCTCATAGTGTCCATACGAGCATGCATTGTGAAGAGGTACAAGTCCGCTAGATGAAAAGAGGAAATTGAAACACTAAAATTCCAAACAATCATCCGATTGTGAACTGCTAAAACAAATCTAATAAACTATTTTTAAAAAGCATTTTAAGAACTTATGGAAAGAACTCAAAGCACAGCTTATATCACACCTTTATTATCTATCTGTGGTCTTTATGCACAATTCATAAAAATAACGAAAACTCCCAATCAGAAGAATTAAAGGAAAGACTAAGGCACTAATAAAAAAGTATCAGTATGTAACAGGCATGGTTACTGGCAGGGAACTAATTACTAGTCCTACTTTAGTCCACTGTCGTGATACTTTTCAGAATAAGAAATATCCAAATTATTAAAGCTTCCCTATCAGACTGCCCTTTCTGATTGAGTTTAGAAGCCACTCTTTTCTGGTGTGTGCTTCTCAATGGCTGCCTATTGTACACCCATCTGTTTTTAGATATGCACGAGGAAACAGGTTTACAGGGGCACCGGGCACTTGTGCCCCACTCTCTCAGAACACATGATTCACAGGAGGCATAAACTTGACAAGCAAGAAAAAGACAGCATGGGAAGGGGCTGACCTGAAATGGATGGATTCTCCTTCTTGTAACTGTCTCAAGTACTGAGTTCATTTCTATGCTTCCTGACATGAATGTGAGCTGAATGAAAGAAGTCTCTCTCTAGTGCATTTGTTCTTTATGTTGTCAATCACAGAAGTTTAACATCATCTGCCTCACCTGGGTAGAGTCAATTATCCTTGGCATCTTAAGGCCAGATAATGAGAAATGTTAGCTTTTCATATAGGACAGAAAGCAAATGTTCATAGGTCGTTTGAAACTAGAAGGAAACGGGTAATCTTCCAATATTTATCAGTTCATAAAAAATGACACTTTGTTCCTAGCCATTACTTTACTAGGCCAATCAGTTTATAATTAATGTAGACCTCTGTGTGATTTCTTTGGGACTTAACGACTGCGGGAACCGGGTAGGACAGAAACGTCAGTCAACATTACTTCCTGTACCAATGTTTATCAAGAGCATCCAGATTGAATTAGTTTAAGTGGATCAAAGAAAAATCCAGCTTAAAAAAATTACTCATTAATAAAAGGAAATTCTCTTAATAGCTACTATGCTAGATAATCACAATTTTCAGTACTTTTAAATAGTTCTGAAATGCAGTTTAAGAGATAAAACTGACTATAATTGTGAAAAATAATTTTAAATAAAATCACAATAAAATTAAATTGGTGTAACAAATGGTTGTGGGAAGTCTATAGTATATACGTAAAATAACATCTGACATCAAGTCAAAGAACATTATTTTTCAATTTATTATTATTCTATGTGTATGGTATTTGCATATTTATGTACCGGGTGTCCACAGATGCTAAAAGAGGACACTGAATCCTGTGGAACGGGAGTTAGACATAGGTGTGAGCAACCCTGTGTGTGCTAGGAATGAAACCTAGCCAGTGCTCTTAACTACTGAGCTTTCTCTTTCCAACCCCAGCTGAACATTCTTAATGAGTTAAAACCTTCAGACTATCAAAAGATGAAAACAGCCGGGCGACGGTGGCGCATGCCTTTAATCCCAGCACTCGGGAGGCAGAGGCTGGCGGATCTCTGTGAGTTCGAGACCAGCCTGGTCTACAGAGCTAGTTCCAGGACAGGCTCCAAAACCACAGAGAAACCCTGTCTCGAAAAACCAAAAAAAAAAAAAAAAAGATGAAAACAGCATAATCATCCATCCATGAAATCCTTAAAAGGCAACAAATGGCTGCACCTACCCTTTGTCTTTTGCATGAACATCAGCACCATGCTGGAGAAGCAGCTGAACTATCCGAACTCTGTTGTACCCTGCTGCCAGGTGTAAAGGAGTAGACTGGAAAGGAGAAAGAAGAGCTCGTCATCTCTTCAGGTTTTGGTTTCAAGATGGCCTTGGTCCCCACTCAGTTTATAATTCCCTTTCCAATGTTATCTGCAATGGCTTTATTCTGGTCTGTCCACATCAAAACTCATGTTACTTATAAGTGTATCCAGGTGCTAGGGCCTTCAAGTGAGGGTACTGCTTTTCTCCAGAAAGTGAGTTAGGGCTCTGGAGGCACTGGGCTGATTTCACAAAAAGGAGCTTTTGCGAACCAAGTCCTGCTTTGGCTTGCTCTCTTGTCCTCTCCCCGTGTGACCTTGCCCTCTCCTCCTGGTCTGCTTCACTTCTCTGTCACACATTCACTCACTCATTCCTGCCATGATGAAGCAAGGGGTCCTTGCCAGACGCTGGCCACATGCCATCTGGATCTTCCAGTCACAAGAGTTACAAACCAAGCACACTTTTCTTTAAACATCCCTCAGATCAGTTTATAGCAGCATGAGGCTAACAACCTCATCCATGTCCCTGCTGAACCTCAAGGGCTTCAATAATCAAGCTCTCCTGCAAGTCCTGTGTTGCTTCTTCCTTCCTTTCCAGCATGAACCATTCTTGTTATGCTAATTTAAAGTCAGTCCCAACAACTGGACACATAAAGACCTGACTTTCAAACTTTGATGGAAAAGACTGAGCGGCATCCATGAAGAGCTATTTGAAGACACTCTAGTGGAACCCAAAGACAGCACACTTCACCATTCCTTATGACTTCTAGCAGTAAGGCAAAACTCCACTGTTCCATTGGCTGCCCACTATACACGGCTTCTGAATCGGGAAGCTTCCTCCAGAGACAGTCCTACTATGGAAGACTGCTCAGTAAGCTAGTAAGCTGTTATTTGGCAAACCTGACATTTAATATTTTGTGGAAAAGGTGGTAATTTAATTGACTATGAGCAAAAATGATTTTCCTTTTTTATAATGCTCTTTACTCAACTTTATTTGCTCATAGTTGACTCAATACTTCCCATTTCCAAAAATGAACAAACTTCTAAATAACAATATATACACTTATTTTAAATGTTTATGCAAACAGTCAAAATGTAAGAAAAATCAGCTTCCTACTTCTCAGATTTTTAAAAAATTCTTTGAGTAAAATTATATTTTGAAAGTGGTAATATGCTTAGTTTACAAATAGTTGAAACAGTTATGAAGCTCAGATAAATGAGGAGGCTCTGTAATTGATCAGGTTAAAAAAAATAAGAGGATGCCTGATATAAACTGTGAAAAAATAGAGTTAAGGAATTTCAAAAGTTTTTACAAATTGCTAACACTGGTACCTTGACTCAGGAAGACAGTGAAAAAATGCCAGTGTCCAGTTTGGAAAGAACCATTAGAGAAGGAAGCAGAGCCAATGTGGCGATGGACAGAACTGGGGGCTAAGGTTATTGAATTTATAAAGCTCCCACATGTTACGGTGTCATTTTATGATATGCTTTGAATGTGGATAGCATCATTTTCATCAGCTGACACCTGGACTGGTGCAAGGAGAATGAGCTGAGCACAGGCATGCATGCATTCCGTCTGCAGTGTAGATGTGACCAGCCGCTGTTTCAAACTCCCACCACCCTGACTTCACAACGATGGACTGTACCCTGTGAGCTAAATGAACCCCTTTCTCACCTATGTTGCATTTGTCAGGCTATGTTAGAGCAACAGGAACTCAAACTAAAATGGTCATGACCCTGACATTTAACCATGGGCAGTGTGGTATTCGATGTATTTTCCAGGGAAGACTGAAGCCATAGCTATGAAGCTCTGGTGTAAGTCACCAGAGAGTCATCTAATTCATAATGTATATACAGGACTTTTATTTTCTTTAAGATGAAAATTCAGTGTGGCTGATATAAATCCCCTGTAATTTCTCAAGCAATGGTGACCAACTTGTTTTGGTCTGTCCAGGACATTTCCTGGCTCCAGGAAACTCACTGTTGTCAGGACTCCAGGCAGATTTAATACTGGTCAAATTTCTTAGTGTTAAGAGTTACCAAAGTCAGAAAGAGTTTGTTTGTGTATGCGTGTGCGTGCGTGTATACACACGTGTGCATCCTTACATGCGTGTGTATTCCCAGGAAGACCTAGTACTTTAGTACATTAGAAGACTACTACAAAGAGTTAGTTCAAGACAATGAAGGCTACCCATTTTGTCATCTACTGCCTTATTTCTTCCAGGCATGGCCTCTCTTAGCTCCATATACTTCACAATATAGGATGCTATTTAAGTTCTTCCTCCAGATTCTTGCTCTACAGTTTCAACTACAAAATGATTCTGTAAAATAGCTTCATAATTTTTCAACATACAAATACGAAACTTCTTCACTAAAAACAAGTTTAGAGAAATTATTAAACACCAATGCATTCATTTCCCATATTTTAATAGTCACTAGTTAATATGACATTGTTCCATGAACTTCTGTCATCTCTCTTGACTACATCTCTTCCCCACCTCCAAAAGTATTCTAAAAGCAAATTCTTTCAGACTTCCAAGTTACTATCAAACCCAACAAAATAGATCTCATAATCCAATGTTGATGTCAATATCCCGCTTTTATGGATGTTCCTATAAAACTGCAACAATCAAGGTTAATATAATTGGTTACTGTGTCTTGTAAATTTCTCAAATTCAAAACAGTCTTCATGCACCCTGATGAAATACGAATTCCAATTGGTCTTAATAATAAAAACCCAGAGTCAGCTATGAGGGGCTGAAAGCTGAGAGATCAGAGAATAAGTGTAGCCAGCCACTAGAGAGACCTTTGACCTCTACTGAATCCTCAGACTGAAGGGGTGATCCTTATTTTAGACAAAACCAGGGGAGAAAGGAATATAAGGTAGGAGGAGACAGGAGCTCAGATGTAGTTTGAGGTTTTGTAGAGATAGCATTTAGTCTGAGGATTTGTAGAGACAGGATCACCCCTTTGGTCTGAGCACTGGTAGAGGTAAGAACTCTCTACTGGGTGGCCACACTGCTTCTCTGATATTTCAACCTTTTATCTCCTAATATCTGTTTCCATGTTTTTATTATTAAGACCAATTAGAATTCGTGCTACACCCTGATTTTTGCTGTTGTTAAAATAGTGCCCCACGGAAGAAAATGCCTTTAGCCTGTCTCCTTCCTAAAGTAACTAGCTTGTGGTTATACCTATGTTGCTTATAAACTGGGACTTCACTTTCTTCCTTCAAATGAACATCTAACTTTTCTCCCCATTACTACACAGTTTACAGAGAACCAGCATCTCTCCCCTATTACTACACAAGTACCCAAGCAGGGGACAGAGTAAGGCTAAGTATTTCTGTTAGTGGCAAGACTGTTAAGTGTGTCCTCAGTTTTGCAACCATATTTCTATCAATCTATGAGTCTAGATACTGTCTTACTTTTAAACTCTGTCTTAGAAAAGCTGCATATAAATATAAACAAACACAAAGCCTAAATATTCAACTTTTTTGATCTATAAAAACCATGCCTTTCTTTAAGTATGGCTTCTAAAGTGAAAATATCAAGTATTTTCTCAATTTTAACTGGTCTCAAATTATCAGTTTCTTTATATGAATCATTCTCTTCAGGGAAGAACTGCTTTAAATGTACAGATTAACATAATCTCTCCAAAAATACAAGCAGTGAGGAAACCATGCTTGTGCTCCTCTGCAGGCCAGCACGCCCCTTTCCCAGAGGAGTCACAGGTACAGCTCAAGGGTCCTTGGAGCTTTCCTGCGTTCATGATGGTGTGTTTGCTCTTTCTAGAGTCCGTCTAGTTGCTGCTTTTGTCACACCAATAGGACCGCATTATAGCCTTCTGCGATTTGACTTTTTTCTTTCTAATGCTATCATAGAAAAGTCTGTCCTATTCTTTGTAATGGCTATACAGTATTTCTATTGTGTGGCTGTACCATGATTATTTACTCACTGCCTATAAATGAGTATTTGAGTATTTGAATTCTTGCTCTATTTTATCAAAGTCTATCTCATTTGGACCTATTATTTGGTTAAAATAGATTTGTGTTTCCCTGATACAAATACAATACTACACCAGCCATTAAGTCAAAACTCCTAGGTAAACACAATAAACAAAATCAGAGCTTTATTACATTATTATCAACAGAGACATGATTAATCTGCTATGACGGAACGCTTTAAGCTCTTTGAGACACGGATACTTAGATGAGAAGCCAAACAAATGAAAAGCCAGAGAATCAATATGGGCATCATCCCTAGAAATAAGTGCATCTTGTTTCTGAGCCCTGACTTTTAAGTAGTATAATTATGAGGATCAGCATCCTCGAAGTTTCTGAACTCTTTTTACACAGTGTGTGTGTATCAACTGACTATCAGAGTAAGTACCTGGGTTTGAAACTACTATTACCACCTTAGAGCAGATGAAGAAGCTGGGGAGCAGGGAGATAACAGAGAGAGGCGGACCAAATCAAGGAAGGGTGACATCATTCTCATTCTGCATTCTTTATTTTCCATTGACTAAAAGCTCAGACTCACAGACTTATCTTCAGAAACAGACTGGTGTGGCCGAGAAGAAAGTATCTGTGGCAAGGAGCTCATTGGTTCTAAGCATGCCAGCACTCCTCAGATTGTAACAAAGAACTACATACTCCAATAGTGAGCCCATACCATTAGAATGAGCAGCCCAGAAATGTTGGGCTTCTTCATAATAAAAGCTGCCTAGAAGTACAGCCCCAGGAAGAAGGAAAATGAACATAGACAGCAAGTTTTATTCTGCTTTCTTCCCACACCGCTGCTGAATCCCCAGAACGATGGGCACTTGCTTTCTTCAAGTAAGACCCTTCAACTACTTGCAGAACAGCTTCCTGGCTACTCTTGGTCAGTATCTCTTCTCAGATACCTCAAATAGGTGCTAAATATGGAATCAAACTGAGTTTTCAGCGAGGAAGACCTCTAAATAAAAACAACAACAACAAAAAAAAAAACCAAAAAAAAACAAAACCAAACCCTCATAGCCAGGTGGTGGAAGCACACACCTTTAATGCCAGCACTCTGGAGGCAGAGGCAGGTGGAGCTCTGTGAGTTCCAGGCCAGCCAGGGCTATATAGAGAAACTATCTTGAATGAGGAGCAGAAGGAGGGAGAACATGAGCAAGGAAGTCAAGACCGCGAGGGGGGCACTCACCCACTGAGAAGGTGGGGCTGATCTATTGGGAGCTCACCAAGGCCAGCTGGACTGTGACTGAAAAAGCATGGGATAAAACCGGACTCTCTGAACATGGTGGACAACGAGGGCTGCTGAGAAGCCAAGGACAATGGCACTGGGTTTTGATCCTACTTCATGTTCTGGCTTTGTGGGAGCCTAACCAGTTTGGATGTTCACCTTCCTAGACCTAGATGGAGGGAGGAGGACCTTGGACTGGCCACAGGGCAGGGAACCCTGACTGCTCTTTGGACTGGAGAGGGAGGGGGAGGGGAATGGAGAGAGGGGGAGAGAAAAGGGAGGCGGGGAGTAGGCGGAAATTTTTAATAAAAAAATGAAAAGTGAAAGAAAAAAAAACACTAAAACAACAAAATTCACTTAAGCATGACCTGTTGACATTATTCCCTGAAAAAGTTTCAGCTCTGCACTGAGAGGCTATTATTATGAGAATCAGTATCCTTGAAGTTTCTGAACTCTTTTTACAAAGTATGTGGCTAGGTCAGCTGTCACTTGAAGCCTATTCCTAAGATTTTGTGAATTCTAGACAGATTCCATGAAGAAATTAAGTGGGGTGACCTGAGTCTGAAGATTCTAGATGGATTCCATCAAGGAAGATAGAGGACTAACTGGTAGTTTATAGCCTCAAAGAAGATGTTCTTCCAAAATAACAGACTCGTCAACAGGAAAACATACAAATATCTGAATTCAAAGTTACAGACCTTATGAGATACTTTATAAAACAACTATTCTACATTTCAACTACCTTAAATTAAAAGTCAGTCCTGGGGCTACAAAGCCTGCAATCCCAGCTATTCGAGAGGCAGGAAGATTGCAAGTTCAAGGTCAGCCTAAGTAACTTAGCCCCCCATCTCAAAATAAAAAGAGAGCTGTGGCTGTATCTGTGGTAGAGCACTTGCCTAGTATGAAGAGGGCCCTAGATTCAAACCCCAGTAATGTCAGAAAAGTAATTTTAAAAGTATTTTTAAAGTGAAACTATAAAGACTGTATTTTATATGTATTACAAAGATAAAGATAAAAGAAATGAGTAGGGAACCCCTGGGACAACAGAGCTCTAAATGCCAAATTAATTCAATTTGAACTCAACATCACTGTTGTAGAAATCCCAAGGAGATTCTTCAGCCAGCAACCAATTTGAGTTTCTCTTTTTAACCTCAGTCCAGAACAGCCAAAGAAGTCCAGTGTGTGAATGGAAAGCTTTTAGCATCTTCTTACAGGGTGTGTGGGAGGAAAAAACGATACGCTTAAGCATTCTCAAGGCACAGCTCTAGCTCTTCAGGTCTAGTGAGAAACAGTTGGCAAGCCAGGCTTGCTAGTTTGACTGAACCTTGGTATTTTGTGTTTTAAGGAAAAAAATCTTCATACTATCTAGCTCCTATAAATATCTTTCTACTCTTACTTCATATTTGAGTGGATACGTTGGGGTAGGTTCAACCTTTCCCCCTTTCCATGTGGTGCTAGGAAATGAACTCATGGTGTTACACAAGCTAGACAAGTGCTGACGAGACATAGCCTTGGCTGTGAATTTCCTTTTGCAATTAATGCTTGCAATCTTAGGTATTCAGACCTAAACAGAAAACATTTTAAGCAACAGGGGGTGAGGGAGGCTGCACAGAAGAGTGCTTGTTGCTCTTCCAGGACCCTAGTTCAGTTCCTAGCACCACATCGGGTGGCCCAGAATCTCCTTTAATTAATTATCAATTAATTAATATCCTTTAATTTAATGAATCCCCAGGCTCAGCTCCTGAGGATCCAATTCCCTCTTCTGGCCTCCACAAGTACCTGTACAAACAAGGTACACATATATACATAAATAAGAATAAAAATAAACCTCACAAAAGGCTCTAGATAATTTACAATAGACAGACAACAAATTTAAAAAGACAAATTCAAATTGCAATTACTGGTGACCTATGAGGACAG
The DNA here is from genome assembly GCA_025134845.1 of Neodon shergylaensis. Classification (NCBI taxonomy): domain Eukaryota; kingdom Metazoa; phylum Chordata; class Mammalia; order Rodentia; family Cricetidae; genus Neodon; species Neodon shergylaensis. Next base: position 13,678,964 of record JABTXL010006712.1, read on the forward strand.
AGGGACGACTTCCTTTACAGCAGCCATGTAGGTAGTCATTACTGGTGACCTGTGAGGACACAGAGGGACAACTTTCTTTGCACCAGCAGTGCAAGTCATGCTAAGTGGATGCCAGGTAATTGGGTGCTTCCTTGAGCTGCTGTGAAGATGTAAAAAGCCTCCAAGATAGTGGAGATATGCTGCCACCTCAAGGTTCCTTCTGTTGTGATTTGATGTCTGTGCTATTCTGAGACCTATTCACATGGTCAGTGCAGCAGCATCAAAGGTAGAGGCCCCCAGCTGTCCTTAATTACAGCCTTCTCATCACCCATGGCCAGCAGGCACTAAACCCCACATAAAGGCAGTTTATTTCCTCTGGTGTTTTTAGAGTAGTGTATTAGTAGCTGCAATACAAAAATTAAGTCAGAGTTACAAAAGAAAAATACATTTAGAACTAGTCTGCTTTCAGTATTGCTTCAATATTCAGTATGGGGTGGGGTGGGATGGGAGTATCGGGGGATGGGGAGAGAAAAGTGAGAAGGGGAGGATGAGGGAAACTTGGGGAAACAGGATGATTGGGATAAAGGAAGGTTAGATAGGGGAGCACGGAAGCTCAATTCTTAGTTAAGGGAGCCACCTTAGGGTTGGCAAGAGACTTGAACCTAGAGTGGCTCCCAGGAGCCCAAGGCGAGGTCCCCAGTTAGTTCCTTGGGCAGCTGAGGATAGGGAACCTGAAATGACCCTATCCTACAGCAATGCTGACGAATATCTTGCATATCACCATAGAACCTTCAGCTGGTGATGGATGGAGATAGTCACCGAGACCCACACAGGAGCACCGGACTGAGCTCCCAAGTTCCCAATGAGGAGCGGAAGGAGGGAGAACATGAGCAAGGAAGTCACGACCACGAGGGGTGCACCCAACCACTGAGACAGTGTGGCTGATCTATTGGGAGCTCACCAAGGCCAGCTGGACTGTGACGGAAGAAGCATGGGATAAAACCAGACTCTCTGAACATGGCGAACAATGGGGGCTGATGAGAAGCCGGGGACAATGGCCCGGGGTTTTGATCCTACTTCAAGTTCGGGCTTTGTGGGAGCCTAGCCACCTTGGATGTTCACCTTCCTAGACATGGACGGAGGGGGGAGGACCTTGGACTTTCCACAGGGCAGGGAACCCTGACAAGAGGAGCGGGGGGAGGGGGAGAAGGGTGGGACGAGGGGGAGGGAAATGGGAGGCCGGGAGGAGGCAGAAACTTTTTTTTCTTTTCTTTTTCTCAATAAAAAAAAAAAATGAATATTCATACAAAAAAGGTAGAAGCCTTTTTGAAAAATTAAATTCTTCATGATAAAATGGGCACAGAAGTTAAAAACCAGGTCATGTTGACTACCCGTAACCTCTTTAAATTCCTGTGTTGAAGGCCACTCCTAAAGTGACAGGAAGTAATAAGGTTTCACTAAAGTCTAGGGTAGGGATCTGTGAAGGGACTTTTGTCCTAAGAAGAGGTAAGAGACTGCTTTTAGCTGATGTGAGCAACTGGTGAGAACGTAGCCATGAGGACTCTCATTGCAGTCAAACATGTTTGCACCCCAAATTAATGAAGATCAGATATGATTGGGGGGACACCTCCTAATAATCTTGACTACAGGACCGGTGAGTTTTATGCTGGTCCCTCTACTATGGGAACATCTCCGAGACTGGATGAGACATGACAAATTTGTTGGCTAAAGAGAGTCCTCATGACTTATTATTACATGTCATCCTTTCACTGGGCATGGACAGAGGTTTGGTTATACAGTTCAAATAAACTTCTAAAGTTAACAGATACCTTTTACTTGCTCAAACATAAAACAAAACAAAAAAAACATCTTTACCTGACTTGTGGACACTACACATTCCATACTCGTGATATTCATACATATACGTTCAAAAGTTTGCATGTTTTCAGAAAAAAGGAAAGAAAGAAAACAGACACCAATGAAGAGAGTGACCCAGGTGATCCAGCCTCTCAGAGTGCCCCTATTGTAGTTTCCTTATAATTCTGCATTCAGAACAACTTCAAAGCTGCTAGCTGAGATGGTCAAGCCTCACAGACTACTCCAGCCAGGACTTCAGAGAAGCTCAACACTTTTCCATTATATAGAGACTAGACAACAAACAATACAGGTAGCTCTCCCAGGACATGACCATTATTTCAGTTTTTTCAGGGTCCCTTAGAGATGCCCTCACCAAGACAACAGGAAGCAGAAAACACTATGTCAACATTCCCAAGAGCTAGGGTGGGTGGTTTTTATGTTGTTCGGTGGATTTTGGATGTTTGTCACTGTTTAGGTGGATTGGTTGCAAGTTGGTATTGGTCATAGTCAGAAAGGAAACTAAACAAAGAAGATTGAATTCAGGGATCTCGTTCTGAAAAGAAAAAGAGGGATATAAAATGATAAGATAAAGAGTAGGTTATTGAATCTACTTTTAAAATAAAAACAACTACAAGTCTAAAATATTTTATATTAGTATGGGTTTTTATGTTTGTTTGCTTGTTTGTTTTTGAGACAGGGTTTCTCTGTAGCTTTGAAGCCTGTCCTGGAACTAGCTCTTATAGATCAGGCTGGCCTTGAACTCACAGATATCTGCCTGCCTCTGCCTCCTGAGTGCTGGGATTAATTAAAGGTGTGTGCCACCACTGCCCACCAGCTTAGTATAAAGTTTTGTATACTGATACAAATTTAAGGTTATTTTGCTATACTGTATATGTTTCTCCTTTTGTTTATGTATTGTACCTATGCTGCTCATTTAAAAATGTAATGTAAAGGTTTAGTCCTTTATTATTGAGGATAATAAAGAAATACAGGTTAGTAGTCAGTTATCTAACAATCTGTATATTTTCAAGGTCAAACATATATTTTAGATAGACAGAAGGTCTTCAAACACTTCAGAGACCTCAGAATATAGCACTTAAGATGTTTTAATAATCTAAGACTTTTGGGCCGGGCGGTGGTGGCACACGCCTTTAATCCCAGCACTTGGGAGGCAGAGGCAGGCGGATCTCTGTGAGTTCAAGGCCAGCCTGGTCTACAAGAGCTAGTTTCAGGACAGGCTCCAAAACCACAGAGAAACCCTGTCTTGAAAAACCAAAAAAAAAAAAAAAATAATAATAATCTAAGACTTTTCATGACAGTAAGACATGTCTGCTCCTGGCAGCACCAATTTACTTAAAAAAAGAATGCTGGGCACATAGAGTTTGTTTTTATTGTGGCAAAGTTAGCCACTGGGCAATAAACTGCCCTTACCCTAACTGATGATAATATTCTGTACAAACTGGATAAGCAGGACACAAAAGAAGGAGAGTGCTGAACTTTACAAAGACAAGGTAGGACAGTCCTTCAAAATTTTTTTGCTTCACAAAAGTCTGTCAGATATTCTAGGCCTGTAGGCCAAAGATGGATGCCCCAATGTTGTAGCGGAACCTTGGGTGACTGTCCAGGCAACCAGTTGTCTGTCATTTCAATAGTTTTAGAAGTTGTTTGCTCTGCACTTCCTGTTTACTCAGGTAATACTTTATCCTTCTCGGGTCTCTGATGGGGATTGAAGACTAGATAGTTATAAAGTTTTTCTTGTTACCAAATAAAGAAAAAACTTACAAAAATATGTAAAGTTTATAGGTTGAGAACATAAAATCTTAAGTTATTTATCTAAGAAGATATTTCTAGGTCTAAAAAGGTATTTTTAGGATGGTACTACAAGTTATCATAGAAAATGGTTTAGGTATAAACTTTGGACTCATCAAGATAAGATAGATAATAGAGAAATTTTTCCAAATTTGACAAATACAAATGGAATGGACATTGTAAATGTTAATTCTTACTACATAATTGTTCTTATTTATATAATTGTACTATTAGAGTTAAAACCTTTCCCTTTATTTAGACAAAAAGGGGGAAAGGTGGGATATTTGTTCACTGTGTGTAAATGTATTGCTGTGATTTGTGTAATAAAAAGATGAATGGCCAATAGCAAGGCAGAAGGTATAGGCAGGACTTCTGGACAGAGAGAGAACTCTGGGAAGAAGGCTAAGTTGCCAGCCAGATGTGGAGGAAGCAGCATGGGTAATGACAGAGAGATGAGGTAATAAGTCACACAACAGAGCATAGATTGGTATAAATGGGCTAATTTAAGTTATAAGAGCTAGTGGGACTAGCCTAAGCTAAGGCTGAGCAGCTTTCATAATTAATAAGAAGTCTTTGTATGGTATTTGAGGTTTTGTGGTGGACAAGAAACTACTACTACAAGAACATCAGTCAATTTCTCTACAGGGTGGCTCAACACAGCATGACTAGGCAGCCCTCTTTGTCTCAACTTAAAAAAAAAAAAGAAGTGAGGTTTGATAGCACACACCTTCAATCCCAGCATTAGAGAGGCAGAGGCAGGCAGATCTCTGTCACAAGCTAGTCTGTAGTTTCAGGTCAATCCTAGAATAACGATGAGACAATGGGTTTACACTACAGCTTCCACAACAAAATTCTTTTTTCTTGTTCTGTTTGATTTTTCTTTTAAATTTTGTTTTGGGAGGAGGTTGCAAGAGGGTGAATTCGAGGGGACAAGACAAGTGGGATTGGATGCATTATGTGAAATTCATAAAGAATCAATAAAAGTTTTTAAAAATCACTTTGAAATCACCAACCCATTTGCTATTCTTTTATTACTTTACTGTGCTCTTTTCTGTCTTATAAAAATTCTTTTCTTCATTTTTTGAGACAGGATTTCATTATGAAGTCCAGGCTGTCCTTGCTAATTTTCGATCTCCTTGCTTCAGCTTCCCCAAGTTGCTGAGAGAACAGGCATATACCATAGCGTGCAACTTTAAATGTATGTGGTTTTGTCTTTTGGTAAAAATGAAAGCAAAGTACAAGATAAAGCAGAAAGAGCCTTACTGTGTGTCAGAATTTTCCCAACTCTAGAGGCTAGACAGACAGACAAGACAAAATATTAACCACTCACATTACTTAACTAGATCGGCATCAAGTCACAGCAATGAAATACAAGACAGTGAAAACCCCACATACAGCATTAAGAATACTAAATCTCATCCACTACACATCTTTAAGTGATTCTCCACCCACAGTGACTGTTTAAGGAGCATTTCTTTCTAAAACTATCTGTGAATTTACATTTCCATGGGCCTTCAAAACACACAAAACCAAGAAGTGTAGTAAAACCAAGACAGAAACCAGTTCAGCATTAGCAGTCTTTTGGAAAGCCTCTACAAACAGGATTTGGTTCTATGACCTGCTCTAATATAAAAGCCATACCGTAGCACAGAAAAAGGAACCTTTTATCTTTTTATAACGCAAAACCAAGTTCCCTCATTCTAGTAAACATATGAGAATGTCTTAGAAAATATACCAAATATCTGAGAAACTTGTACTTTATCAGCCTGGATTGGCTCCTATGTTTTCTTGATATCTACTGCAAGAAAGCAAACAACACTGTCATAACTAGAGGATGACACCAGTCCCCACCAGCACAGAGAACACGCTTGTGTCTTAACAAAACTGGTGCATGCTAGTTAGTAAGAACCACTCCGCGCCACAAATGAGTATAAAAATCTAGACATAAACATTACCAACTTTAATGTATGCAATTCTATTTGTGATCTGCATACAGATGACAAGTTTGAATGATTCCTTCCAACATATTAATATATGTTCTATGCAATAAGCCCTAATAAATACCTATTTTTTGTTACCTTATTTAAATCAAAAAAAGAAACCCTGATAATCTACAAGCATGTGTGCATTATTTTAGAATATTACTGTATTATTTAAGTAGAAAACCTTCATTATGACAGCTCAGGTATGTTCCTAAAAATGTCTATATATGAAAATAATATAGTTCCTCCTCATGTTGTAACTATTTGGAAATCAACAGAATATAAAGTAAGACTAACAGAAAACATACAATCTCTCACTCACATCCTATAGATTTAATTTTCGAAAAGGCAAGGGAAGAGACGATTTTCTCATTCGGGGTTTGTCAGAGAATCAGACTAATAACTCTAAAGCTGCTGCTAGATGCCAAGCTTGATTCTGTGCAAAATACAAAAGACACAGAACAGTAGGAGCCAGACATGTAAGCATAAGCGGAATGGAAGTCTACAGCAAAACCATATGGCTAATGCAGAGAAAGCCATGGAACTGGAAAAGTGCACTGGTTCCAGTTCTAAGGAAGTGAGTGTACACCCACAATAGAGAAGAAATGGAGCTGTCCAGTGTAAGGGCTGAGGACTGGGGATGAAACTGGGATAGGATGGTTACTTCAACTCCTGCTATTTAGTTAATTGCCCATCAATGTCCCAGAACTAAAATGGTTATGGAGAACTCAAGGAAGCCACAGTTGCACTTGCTACAGAAGAGAAAGCTTCCACTCATACAGTAAGAGAAGTAATTCTACCTACTGAGATGATCCAAATAAAATATGCAGCTCAAAGTACTCATGGGGTTAAAATCCCAAAACCCAAAAAAAAAAAAAAGAAAAGAAAAGAGAGAGGGAGAGAGAGCGCAGTTACCCCTTAAAAATCACCTTCCCAGAGTGAGGAAGAGTACTCAGTGCAGTAGAGAGGGATCTGGGGTTCTTTCAGTCTACCAGGTAAATCACTGCAAACTTCGCAGTCATTTCCACAGTCTGAAACACATCACATTTCATTCTATATGCAGCATGAGTGCAGAACAGAGTGAGGCTGCTAGCTGCGCATTTTATACAATACCTTACAGCTACGACAAGTGTATCTTTATGGAGATTATTTCTCTTTTAGTCTATTTTCTTACAATATTCCAGAATTATTAAAAAAAAGCAGAACTGATATGGAGATCTAAAAAATCATTAGCAGTTTCTCACCTTTAATGGAAGAAGTGCTGATATCTAGCAGACAAATCTACCAAATAAATAACAAATGCATGCAGCCTAACAAAGATAAACATCATTTCCATCATGGCACACAGGACACATGGTGAATTTTATTTGCTGAAAGCACTGTGTGCAAACAGCTCATGTAACAAACAACTTTCAGTGTCTGCCAGTTCAGAGGAAAGCTTCTTGAAGATCCACGCTTCCCTAGCTAGTAGCTCCATGAGCCTGTCACAACCCCTGGTAAGAGAGCAGCATTTCTCTCCACAGTGCAAAGATGCCAGGAAAAACAGCTTACAAATGTGTACGTATAAACACAGACACAGACCATTCGGAACAAAATTTCATTGTAAAGCAAGGAATTACTGGAAGCATTTGAAACAACTTACCTTTCGCCCATCACTTGCATGACAATTCACATTTAGAGGCGTCAGTAAAGCCATTAGTTTTTCTTCATTACCACTCCTATAAAAAGGTAGTAAGTCAACTTCTGTAAAATCACTGGGCTTCTTAGGAATATTTATGGATGCTTTCATTAAGAGTGGAAAACAGCAAGGATTTTGTTTTATTTTTAAAATATGGACCACAATGCATGCCTTACAATATTTATTTCAGTTAACATAATTCCTGTTAATTATGTGGTGGTATGCTATCTTGAATAATGCAGCTTTCTATATTTAAAAATTTATCTACAGAGTCATTTTAATTACAAACAAACTTTATTGTGAAAAAAATCTAAAACTCTAGAGTTTAAAAATACAAATTCTATAGAGAGGTAATAAATTAAATCATAAATGACCATTACTACTGCCACCAACAACAAAATAGCTGAGGGTTTGAACGTTTACTTTACGTCTCTCCTTCAAGCTTGGTCAGGAAAAAAAAATCTTCAAAGCACAAGAAAGCCATAGGCATATAAACACCCCGAGAATATCTTCTGAAACGTTTGCAGGTAGTACCCTCAAGACAGGTTCCAAATAAAATCAGCCTTACAATACTCAGCATAGTGAAGGGTTCTGTCATTATGCCCACTAACAATGTAATAAAGTGCACAAAGACTTAGTAGATCTTATCCACACCATCCCTTAAAACCCAAGCAAGACAAGAACAGGTTATAAATCTTTACACTCCTACACCTGCCCTCCCCCTTTTCTCCCTTAAATGCATTATACTCACTTAAAATGAATGGAATCACTTACCTAGCAGCTTCTAGGAGTTCGTCTTTTTTGTATTCACCTAGATGATTGCAAAATATCATGCTGTTAGCATTTGGCAGAAGACAGATTAAGAAATGCAGTAGGCAGCAAATAGAGAATTAAATAGAGAAGAACAGAAAAAGAGAGTCCACACCCCGCTGGGTGATGGAGCCGTGACGTTAGCCAGCTTGTGAAGGCAGCATCACCAGTGCCTTGGAGACGGGCAGCAAATTGACGCAGCTTCTTGTCCAATCCTCAGATGAAATAGCTTTCTTCAGACAACCAATGAATGCTAAATCTCGCGTCTAGGAACACATTCCCTCTGATAACAGCATGCCAGCTCAAGACAATGTCCCTCCCTCCCACCTCCCGTTTGTATTCAGGCTGTCACAGTATACTTGTAAAGCATAATACATTCTGAGACAAAAGCAAAATAATGTGGCTCTTTAAAGGTACAAATTACTAGCCTTCAAAAACCCGTCAGTTTTATTTGTAATGGCAAGGAAAGTTTTTTAGTTTTTGCTTTTAATTAACTACCATCACTGCGCTTTATAGCAGGGGAAAAAAAAAGAAAAAGAAAAAAGAAAGAAAGAAATGTAAATATCAGAACCATGAATCCTTTCTCGCCCGATAGGGAAGGTCTGTAGACTAGAAATACGTGAACTACGTACCAAATGTTATGAGCCTCTTGGAGGCAGTGCTCCAAAACAAAAACAGAGAGCACATTCTTTAACTGGCAACAATAACCTAACCTGCATTAACCTTTACACTTGGTATACCAAATTTTACCAGTAGTAAATCTTATTAAGTAGGCATCTCAGGAAATGAGCAGGTAATCAATTATTATGACATGGGTAATTTTACTCTATTTTTCACAATAGACTTTAAAAAAATATATCAGAGTGAAAATAGAAATTACAAATCTTTATATCAGATTCCTTAGCGTACTCAAGATCCAACAAGTTTCTTTTGTGAGCTCAACTGAAGGGCAAAGAACCTTAATAATAACAACACAGTGTTTTGTTTTTTATTAAATAATAGCTAGGATTATGATTCAGATATAAGGCAGTTGGGAATATCATTAAAGAAATAATTATACAAATTATTTTAACATATCATCTGTGAAAAAATCAGGTATACATTAACAAAAGAAAACTTTAAATAAAAGTTAAACAATAACCTTATTTTAAAATACTTGTTTGCGGTCATACCTTTCTTTATGTTTTCTTTGCATTTCGCTATAAAACTGAGCTATTTCAAAGAAAACACTACAAAGATACCAATACCAGCAGCTGTTTAAATCCTATATTCCACTATTAATAAATACTATACAACCTTTTCTTTGTCTTGTCTCTTGGATTAGAACTAGGCTAAAATCTAGAAACTATAACCACGTTTTCAAATAGAAAAGTTATTAAGGGACTCTTATACCAATGAAGTCAGATCTATGCATCCCCCAGTTCCATGTGGTAGATTGAACAATTTCAGAATCACAGAATTATTTTTTCCAATTTCTTATAAATTAAAAATGAACTGCACAAAAGTAAAATTGTATCTTCTGGCCAAAAAGGCTCAAAGCTAAAGATTTCCCTTTATTAAACATTTTTTTTAGCAATATGGAAGTTTAACATACTAGGAATATGATATTACAAAGTCAAATTTAAAATAAAAAGCCTGGATAATTACAATCTAATAATGCAAATGAGTGAATATAGCTATAGAAGCCTTTTGTATACTCAAAGGCAGCACTGCTATCTCTGACTTCAAGAAATATTACCCTATTAAAGAAGAGAGAGAGAGAAGTAAGCAAATGACTGCAGTAGATTGTGGGGAAATCTATGAAATACTATTAGGGGCTTATTGGCTAGTTTAAATAGGATTACTAACAGGCTAACAGTGGGTTAAGGAGGTATTTTGGGAGAAAGAAACAAGCAGCTTTTAGGTGATAACTGTGGGAGAGAAGGAAAGGCCTGAGATAGGAAGGGACATGCTGGCTCTTCCTAGACAAGCCAAGAGCATCAGGACAATGAGGCAGACTAAATCAAAGGGCCATGGAGGGACTATGCTTGAACTTGCTGAGAAAATGTAGAAATGTTTTAACAGGAAGAATGCAAAATACATTGTATTTAAGTATCTTCAAGTTTAATGACCACATAAAATATTTCCAAACTTTACTCCAGTAAACTTTTATTGGGAAGAAAGGCAGCCAGGACATGGGGATGAGGTATTAGGTGCTGAGAGCAGACATTCTAGATTGTGGATATTTACACTGTGAACTGCAAGTGACTACTAAAATTTAAGCCATGGTGAAATTTAATTCCAATAAGCTAAGTAACAAAACTGCAAAGGATGCAGGCTCCTCAAAGTTCCAATCGTTCTACCTGCACAAAGTCCTAATCATGCACAGCTTGCTATTGTCACCAAAATGCATATTTTTGTAATAATGTTATTCCTTTCTGAATAGGCGGATAATAAGGCAATACTTTCAAAAGAAATATGTAAGTATGCATTCAGATGACTCTACTGTTCCTGTTAAATCCTAGCGCTTTAATCGGCTTTTCTGCAATACATTCCAGCATCCACTATCTGGTGCCCAAGGACCACAATCAGTCAACAGCTGAAGTCATTTCTCACACCCTGCCTTGCAGGAAAAAGTAGCACAATGAATTAGAGTCCTTTGTACACTGACAGCAAACCCGAGTTGCTTCCTAGCAGCCAAACCACCAGATCTGTTTCACTTTAGCTGAGACCATGGTGCTCTGTGGAGCATTTGTATTCCTTAATAACACCCAGCAAAAGCAGCAATAAATGAGCTAGAGAGCAAATGAAGACAGAGCAGCCTGGATGAGGAAAATAGGAAACTTCAAATATCACTTTTTCATTAGAATAAAGCTGGATGAAAACAAGTAGGAACAATAATTGTTTCATGTTTAATAGTCATTATTATCAACTATTGACACATGTAAAATGTGCCCACACAGATACACAAATTAATGTTTTATAAATGTTATCAGAATGAAGGTTATAAATAAAACTTCATATTTCTCTAAGGTAGTCAGAAATAACTTCTCTTTCTCTTGGTATACAGGCAAATTTTTCTTTTGAAGAAATATATGGAAGTCATGATTATTGATTTACATCAATTTTAACACTGTGAGGGGCCTTTACTTCCAGTAACTAGCAGGATCAAAGCAGAATGCATTGTAGAAATGAGCCATTTTGTTTTGTTAGAAATGGAATAACAGGGAAAGTTTATGATCAGAGAATCACAGATTTTTAAAGCAGTAAGAAACTGAAAAGGAACTCTGACCTTCTTTCCCACCACACAGACTGCCCAGCAGTGATGGCTCACTTTATACACGAAATGCAAAGACTGTAACTGGACAGCCCTCTGTGCTACCTCACCCTACCCTGCAGGCCCCAGAACAGACCTAACAAGTTGACATCTTCCCCAGACACAGGGCTGGCCCTGCCTGTGTAGCCTAGGTTGGCCTTGAGCTCACAGCAAGCAGTCCCTTTGCCTCAGCCTCCTGAGTGCTAGGATTAGAGGCACGTACCATGATGCCCAGTGGCCATCACTTTCTTAGTTAATGAACTGGCCCTAAAACAGTCAAACTGAGTGTCCAGTTTCACTGCTACCCAGCAGTCTACCAGGCTCTGGAACCAGGCTAATGTATAGACACAGAAGTCCCAAATGGGAGCTTTGGAAGACAGGATTACATTAGAGGAAAGAAACTAAATCAGTAAGAACATTCTACAAACCAAAGAATTAGTAACTTTAAATAATAAAACAAACCAAAATTTCCCATCAGAACGACTTTGAAGCATTGAGTTTATAAACATGGACCATTGAGCCACAGGAAGAGAAACAAAGAAAATTCTTCTGCATCTCTTCAAGTAATCGATGCATTTCACATTTCCACTGCAAGCTTTAATTCTTGAACTTATTAGAAATCTCAAGGGAAGAGCTTTGTAAAGACTTCAGTCTCCATTACCAAGTTAATGGACTTGCCTTACTAGTGCACAGCAGCACCCTGAGCTGACAATTCTGATACTCCTGGGGAGCGCAGAACAAGACCATGAATTGGTAAGTTGATAAAGAAATCTTTGCACTGAGATACCAACAAATACAAGAAAGTGATTCTTTGAGCCAAACCCACAGCCTATTTGGTAATAAAGTGTTAGTCGAAGTGATGTATTTCATTATGTCTTGGTTTGGAGATTCAGAACTAGTTAAGTGGCTGCAGAAAGAATTTAGCTACAAGATCAGGAAACAATCTATTCTCAAGTCACTAAAGCTTGATCCTCAGGCAAACCAATTTTCCAACAGACTGATACTCTACTATATAGAAAACAAGGTCTTAGCAATAATTAACCTATTGTTTTCATTCTAAAATCTTTCATGAATATTTCTGAGACAACAAGGGGAAAACTTCAAAGGTCTTAAGTTTTTAATGCCTTGTTTCTATTCTTGAGTCCTATCAAATCTTCCTGTCTCCTCTGATGTGGCTTCAAAGTTGGCAGTACCATCAGCTAAATCTAAGGTTGCAATCAAACGAAAAACTCCACAATTTTTCCAAACAGAGCACCTGAGGCTGAGAAGAGTATTTTTTCGGGTGGCGATCCTTTACTTCAATTATCTCCTAAAAGCTAACATTAACTAGCTAGAGTTAACCCTCAATAGCTAACAGCAGTCAGCATTAAATATCAATTGTACTTAATACAATCTAGGTAGGCTGACCAATATCATAATCAATGCGCTCATGTGGTTACTTACATTAAAATAGTTAAAATTGGACAAAACCAAAACCTTCTGCTGCTCAGTCATACCATTGTTATTTCAGTAGTGTGCAGGCATAGGAAGCAAGTGCCTGTAACACAAACAGTGCAGACAACAATACATATGAGAGCCGAAAACTTGTATTGCAACTCCAGGGTGCTCTGATAACTGAGAAGCCCCCTTTTAGCCTTATTCTTAAAATCTTGCAGTCAAAACTCTAAGCTTTTCTTTCCCTAGGATGACTTTTGAACAAATGTTTCATCCCCATGAAATACAGGGGAACACTGAGCTGGAACCGATCCTTCAAGCATCTGAGGGGACAACTATATTATAATTGGTGATGTAAATACACACTGATGAAGAGGGGGTGGTATTGTGAGATATATATTCTTTAAAGTTGGATACCAATACCCAGGGATGTTTTCCCCTAGGAAGCTGTTAATCAGTGAACTGTCTACAAAGTACATCGTAATTTAAGAGAAAATGACCTTTTAGAACACTCTGCAGAGGAAGAACTCTTGGAAACATTAAGAAGATGACAAGGAAAGAAAGGAAGGAACAAATTCTCATTCTAAACAGGACACATTATAATGCGTAATAGAACCTGGGAGCTCAGACTGCCCACTATTTCTAAAACATCAAATACCTATCCGATGGCAGCTGAGGGACTCCATAATTAAATAAAAATATAATTATAATGTTTGCACTTAAAAACATAGTTTAGAAAAGTAAATTGCACATTTGATCCACTTGGCAATAGTTTTGGCTACATCGACATTTCCTTCCTTCCTTCCTTCCTTCCTTCCTTCCTTCCTTCCTTCCTCCCTCCCCCCCCCCCCCCCCCCCCCCCCCCCCCCCCCCCCCCCCCCCCCCCCTCCTCCTCCTCCTCCTCCTCCTCCTCCTCCTCCTCCTCCTCCTCCTCCTCCTCCTCCTCCTCCTCCTCCTCCTCCTCCTCCTCCTCCTTCTCCTTCTTCTTCTTCCCTTCTTTTCCCTCCCTGGGCTCAAAATGTTGACATAGGCTGGTCTTGAACTTGTGCTGATAATTTCCCACCCCGACTCCCAACAACGGGATTACAAATGTGCACCAGCAGGTGGGGCTATAGAACTTCTTTTGGGGAGCTGCTTTTGTTTGTGGGGACAGCGGCTCACTGTGGCTGGCCTGGAACTCCCTTTATAGAGCCGGCTAGTCTTGAACTCACAGAGATCTACCTGCCTCTGCCTTCCCAGATGCTGGGATTAAAGACATGAACTATCCTAGCCCCTTTCTAGACCTACCAATTCACACCCCCTCTTAAAGTCTGAGATGGGTGCACATAACTAGTACATTTCACTGACAACTATGAATGCTACAGGGGATGTTCTGTAAGATGGTACAATTGTCTTTTCATATTATGTAGTGATGTACATTTTACCCAGTTACATTCATATTTTTTCAGAGGGAGGAAGGCCTTACTATGTAGGCTAACAGCCTGCTTCTGTCACCTGAGTGCTGGGATTAAAGGAGTGTACCACTATGCAGATGCATTCATACTTTTAAAATATTTTTAAAATTTTTACTTAGTGCATCATGCATGTGTGTACATGAGTAAGAATGTGCTGGCAGAAGCGAGAAGTAGGTGTTGGACTTTTCTGGTGCTAGAGTTACAGGCAGTTGAGTTTCCAGTGTGTGTGTTGGGAAGCTAAATCCAATCTTTTATAAGAACAGCAAGTGCCCCTAACCACTCAAATTTTCTAAGATACTACACTAAAGACAGAGATTACTTCTGTTGTCTGCCCCCCCCCCCAATTCCTCATGCTTTTGTGAAGCTTCATTTCATGGCAACCATGGGCCTAATTTCTGTCCCCAATGTTTCTGTTTGTTTACTTGACATTTCTCCATTTTTTCCACTGTTGGAGACTGAATCTAATGACCTGAATATGTTCAAGCCCTTACTTCTAGCTCAGTCCCCCAATGTCCTTATACTTTTAATTCCCAGAATGTCATCTAACTAGAACTGCTAAACACATAAACTTTTGAGTCTTTTTTTTTTTAACTCAGTGTAAATGCTTTTGAAATCTGTATAGACAGATTAGGGTTTTCCTTTTTTTAATTGTTAAGCAATATCATTACACAGACATACTTCAGCTTGATTATCCTTTCTCTAGCTGACAGAAATCCGAGGTTGGAGGTTTTGGCGGTTATAAATGACACTATTATAAACATCTATGGAAACCATTTTGCATAGACATAAAATTTCATTTCTCTTCGGCAAACATCTAGTAAGGCTGATTGCTGGGTTGCATTTTAGATATATATTTAACTTCGTAAGAAGTGGTCAATTCACATCTTTTTTTAAAAATCTAAGAAATTAAACCAACTCATCAAATTCCAAGTTCTACCGCCATGTGATCCATTTAATGTCTTCTCTCTACATGAAATTCTTTTTGTTCTCACTGTCATTACATTTATGTACTTTTTCCTCCCAGTACCTTTATACAATAGTTCTCTAACTAATCCTCCTTCATGTCTTCAATTCCTAAATCACAACTACTACATTCATTTCTATTTTAGTTTACCCCATTGCTCAACGAGGTCAAAGTCAGTTCTTATAGCACTAGAAAAATAGTGGACTTCTACACTGGCCTGCAATTCCTTAGGATTAAACTTGTCACAAGACGCAGGGGTCTGACAGTTCCCAAACAGGCATCTCACCAACTCTGGGCCTTAGTAGGCTGATGCATTCAAAGGGCAAAGCTCCCTGATAAGAGCAAGGACTGCAGGGAAGCAATCTTCTTTTCAAAGATAACAATATGGTTCCTATCGGTCACAACGCACTGTGTTCGCACAGCTCTGAGATAGCAGGCACTACACATCTTTCAGTTTCTTATATGAAGAGATCAATTTTGCCTACAGGTTTAAAAACGAATTTTTTCAAATAAGCATTGTAATACACCTCATATAAAAATAATACAGACATTAGGAGACAGGGCTGAGAATTTTAGTATTTCTAGTTCTTTGATGGACGTACTTTTTTCTCATAAACAGATGAGTCCTGTTTATGTAAAATTAACCACTGGCATTGCTA
This sequence comes from Neodon shergylaensis, assembly GCA_025134845.1. NCBI lineage: Eukaryota > Metazoa > Chordata > Mammalia > Rodentia > Cricetidae > Neodon > Neodon shergylaensis. Next base: position 13,694,885 of record JABTXL010006712.1, read on the forward strand.
AAAAATCTGGTACCACACACACTAACTCTTGGAACACTTAAAGACTACAGCAGGATAGATGGCGGAGTTTTCAATATAACTGCTAATTTAGCATTTTAAGTTCTCTGTTCTTGACAGAATTCCTTTTTGAACTATATTATATACTTTTATACATTCAATAGGGATTATGTGAAAAATGATGCTATATTTTTCTTGGTAGTTCAAGGCCAGTTCAAGGCTAGGAACTTTCAACAGACTATCATAATATAAGCTGCGGGTCTATGATGAGCAGGGATATCTGCACCTGTCCAAATACTTCTAGAATGCTATACATTTTGTTATTTCAAAATGTTTTTAATTCACTTACTTTTCTCTTTGTGTTATCAAATGAATTTAATTTTGAATGGGTAAAAGTATAGATCCTAGTGATTCAAGCTCTGGATAAGCAAGAATTGGTAGACTCTTTACAACTTCCTAACTTAATGTGGGGTGGGGAACACTTGGCTTTCTAGATAGGAGAAAACAATATGGCCTTGTAGAACAGAAGGTGAAAATTTTGGCAATTAATGGCTGAACATTACCTAATGACAATAGAATGCATGAGGAGGCTACATGCAATGCTTTGCATCCCTGGATCCAGGAGACTCTGAGGTCAAACCTATATTCTCTTAACCAGTGTCAGGATAAATGAGGATTCTTTGATTTGTACTTAAAATGTGTTCTGTTCAATTCCCTTTAACTTCTTTCCTCTTCAATCTCCTTACTGCAGGCTAGCATTTTGCTTCTACTTTCACTTTTGTCATAAGCTAAGAGTAGCATGTGCCCATGGCCGTGGAAAACTGAATGAAATCCTCCACATGTCTCTTGTAGGACAGGACAGGGCCTGGGCTGACTTGGAAGTCACCGAGGAGTTCTAACAGAGAGCGTCCATCACTTTAGGGCCAAACATTTCAAATGAATTCGGGCTATGCTATTATTGACCCATGTGAGTTTAACCAAGTAATTAAACCTTCCTCCAAATCTCATGTTTCTCATTTTTTAAAAAGAAAATTTACTTTATGGGGTTGTTCTGAGGTCAGGGGTAATACAAATAAGCACCCAATACTTCCTGACTTAGAACACCCCAGATAGTGAAGGGAAGAAAGCGATTCAAAGTTTGAAGCACTTGGCTTTCACGGCAACAGGTTTTTTTTGGTTCTGTGTAGCCAAGGACAGAGAGAGTCCATCGTTTCTCATTAAACCCCTTGAAAGATTTTCAAGTAAAAGAACCGACACAAAATACGAGAAAACAGTTTTTCTTACACACCCCACGGTCCTTTTCTATAACAACATGCCTTTCTTTCTTTCAGGGAAAGGAGGGTGGCATTTTATAGTACTGCACTTTCGAGGGGGTGGAGTCCCCAGAAAGTTGTAATCACAGCAAAAGAAGAGAAACTAATAAACCCCATTAGTAAAGCAAAACAAAAAGGATGGTTTTAAATAATGACCAGAACACTGTGAAAGCTTTCAAAGGAAATAACTGTAAAATGATGTGGGTCAACTTTCTCTTCTTCTCTATGCCAAAAACCCCTCAAACCTTAGCATCAATGACGGAACCTTGCCAGGAGTTAAGAATCTACTTGCTTTTAAAAAGTTTGAGAAAGAAAGAAGCATGTATCTGTAGTAAGTCCCTCCCCGTCACACATAAATGTGATGGTCACTAATATTCTAGCTGGTGATCTACCAACAGCTGCATGTATATTCACAGGTCATCAGTAATGATGTCATAAGATAAATGTTTTGCCATTTCACACATTTGTTATTTTTAAGATAGAACTGGCTTTAAAACCATATAATGGTTTCACAAAATAGATGCCAAATATAGCTATTTTTATTACACGTGAATATACCAACCAACCCTGATACATAGCAATCTTTATGAAATGTGACTGAAGTTTAGTATGCATATTAGTCAACATGTTAAAGCATGAGGTTTGAAACAAACTTTAAAATAACACGAACCTAGAATTAGCACTATGTTTAATACTGAAGAAATGAAAGTTCTCCCTGCTCATAATGATAGGATGAGAACACAGAAAACAACGCATGGCCATTAAACACTAGAAAAGTGAACACAATCCTTTCTTAGAGTGACTTGCTTTCTAAGCAATGACATCATCAGTCTGGCTTCACTCCTAGAGCCAGCCTAAGTCTTGAAGAGTATTTCTGAACTATACTGGCCCATTTCTTTCTTTTTTGAGATGGTTTTACTCAGTGGCCCAGACACATCTTAAACTTTTGATCCTCCCAAGTGCATGTGTGTTATGCTTGGTGGGCCTCTTCCTTTAGAACACTAGTATACGTAAAAGCCTAGCCCCTGTGGGAAACCTCCTCTTCCTCCCCAGAACTACCCTCAAAACTCTTCTGGGACATGCTCTGCCTGAGAGAGCATGCAAAATATGCAAAATAATCTTTGAAGATGCCAAGGCTTTTCTACTCAGAGTTCACATTTCTAAGTTGGGTCCCCAGTATGGCGATATTGAGAGATGGTGGGGCTAAGTTGAGAAGTCTTGGCAGAGATGAGTGATAGTCTCCTACAGCAAGTGTCCTCGAGGATGGGTCAGTATAAAAGCAAGCCTGACCAGTGGTTGTTCTTGCTCTCCATCTTGCCATCGTGCTCTAATCTGCTCCCATCACTGAGGCCTAAGCAAAGCTAAGCAGCAGGGATTAGTGACATGCTTTGGGGCCTCCAGAACTGTGAGCTCACTCATTTCCTTTCTTTGGAAATAACCCAGACTCTGATAACTGCTCAGTCTCACATCAACAAGAAAAGCTAATACAGCTAACTAAAGATTTGTACCTAGGGGCCTTTAGAGATGGCATCCAATAAGACATATACACTCAATAAGCAGATGATCATCATTTGCTATACTATTTACTATCCTTATACTAAAATAAAAGTCCTCATGTTAATTGGTTAATTGACTGAGGCTTTTTTTTTCTGTTGTGGTTCTGGTTGTCTTTTGAAAGGTCTTACTACAGAGTCCATGCTAGCCTTGAACTTTCAACAACCCTCCCTACTTGGTGTTTCCACTACAAGCATAAGCTAGCTGAGCACACAGACATTCAACTTCTATTTAGTTATTGCATTTTACTCAAAACAAAATATGGCTGGGCATGGTGGCATATGACTTCAGTCCCAACACACAGGAAGCAGGGGTAGGAAGACTGCTGTTGTTTCTGGGCCAGTCAATACTATAAGAGAAGATCCTATCTCAAAATAAATAAATAAATAAATAAATAAATAAATAAATAAATAAAGCAAAAAAAACCTAAAAGGAACTAAATCCTATCTTTATTTTTTTCTTATTTAATATTTTGCATGATTAGTTTAAATATCAACATTTTTTTCTTCTGGATAATTTACTTTGTGGTCTATTAGTGAATTTGTAATTGTAACTCATAACACATGAAGTCCCTCCTTCACTTAAGAAATCAATTATAATTTAGGCAGCATTTTTTCAGAGGAGTGAAATTTTTTTTATAGAACATATGTCACAAAACTAATTAGTTTATTAATCGCTATTAACACTTTTCTTCACAAGCTAGTTCAAAAGTTATCTTTTCAAGTACATTTCCTGAGCTTTTAAAGGTAAGGAAGTCATTTTAAACACTGAAACTCACTGTGTAGACCAGGCTGGCCTCGAGCTCACAGAGATCCCCCTGCCTCTGCCTCCCTAGTGCTGGCATTAAAGGTGTGCACCACCACACCTGATGAAGAAAGTCATTTTAAAAAGCAGACAGCAGACCAGACTTATGCTGGAGAATTAAGTTTATATATGCAAACTTATAATAGTTTTCCACTGAATTAAAAGCATGGCATCTACATTACACTCAGATTGTCCCAACAAGCTTTGTGTTTGTTCTATATTGCAGATGAAGTCATCCTCTGTCCTAACCCAGTCCTGTTGCTCTCCTGTCCCGACTGCTGCAATGCAGTCTGTCTTCCCCCAGAGGGTATACTCCTGAAAAACTTCACCTACAGTTTTTGGTTGCTGTTGCCTTAGTAATTTTTTATATTTTTTTTGAGACGTGGCCTCACCTTGTAGCCTAAGCCAACCTCAACCTTCTGACCCTCCTGTTTCAGTCTCAGAACTGGAGACATGTGTCAACATGCTCAGCTAAGATGACAATTCTTTTACAGCAAGACCGGGCGGGGGGTGGAGGGACAGTCAGAGAGGGTTGTAGGGAACAATTAAGAGCTTACTGTGAAATAAATGCATTAACCAAATCAAACAAAGGGGGAAACGACAAGTGTCCCTTAGCTAGTTCTCAATAACGCTCCAGCACTGTTCCTATGTCTGTCAGAGGTGCCATGTGATCAGAGTCACGTGAAGTGTCTCTGTACATATATGTCTTCATATTTGCTGGTTTGCTCATTGCAAACTTACAGTTATACCTTGTACAGCTAGTTAACTAATATTATGAATTCAAAGAAGGGCAGAAATATTACTAGAGGAAAATTTCTGTCTGTTTTAACATAGGCCTTTTTGCTTTGTCATTATTCCTGGAACACTATTGTGGGGGTCGAGAAATGCAATCCCATTTCCTATCTTACCTGACGGTCAGAGAGATTGGGGGGAATAACAAGGCTTAATCACACCTTCTAGCTCAGAAGGTGGCTGCCTGGCCCCTTTTTAAAGTTAAAGTTAAGTAAACTCCTGACAAGTGGTTAAGCGCCATCCTGACAGGTGGCCAGGATATGCCAATGTACTTCTGCTCCATCCATTGTAACTATGAAGTCACCTGGGGAGAAGGTGTTTCCTGCCTAGTGACCAAGTGTACATGAGTAAAAGGTGACTTGAGTCAACCCATTACCTAGGCTGATGGGAAGTCTTGTGCTGTCACGTTAATAAAGCCTTTGCTACCTTCTCCACAATTTTTTTGTTTGGTAGGTATAAAAAACTGTGGAAAAATAAATGCGGGTAATTTTGGGATCTAAATATTCCGTAAAATTCCCTCCCAAACTGTCCTGTGCTTTCAGTCTTATTATTTTTATGCCTCTTTGTATCTTTCACTTATATTTCTTTAATTCCCATGCCTCTACCCTGGCAAAAAGTGTTTTTTGTTGAGGCCGGTCCTCAACACACTATAGCAGAACCACTATTTACAAACCATGTATCGTAGTGGGGCACTGTAAATAAACTGGTGACATAAGGCATTTGGGGAAGGAGTATGCAAATTATATGCAAATAATTTGTTGTCTTATATTAGGGTATTGAGTATGTTCAAGGAACAGCTATGTAATGATGGAACTGTGTCCTGGAGGTCTGAAAGCATCCCTTTCTTTAACTTAAAATTCCTAACATATTATCTATCATCTTGTCACTTGGAAGTTTAGGAAATGGTGTTTTCCAGATTCAACTCATGCTCTGCTTTATTCATCTCTAATTGTCTCCCTGATGTCACACACTAAAGGATATAAAATGCATATATAACCATCTACCTTAAACTACATTCTTAGAAGCTAAAGAAAGCATACGACCATATAGTATAGGACAAATATCTTCATAAAAATTCCAAATTTACTATTTTTATTATGATTAAAACATTGGCAACATGCATGTAATAATTAGAAACACCCTGGTCAGTCAGAACATGTGTAGTATCTAAAACGTAAGAACAAAACCCGTTTTTGTGCTATACAGTGTAAACATTAAAAACACACATAGTTACCCATTTTGTAGAGAACTGGAATAGGACTTTTAAAACTGCATGGTAACTCTCTCCTAGTACTTGAACTGTCAGGGCACAAACTGTACTCATAGGACTCCAGTGGGTAAAATTAGGACTACTGGAGAAAATTAAGATGTGGGGCAAGTCACCTGACAGTAAAAGGTTAGTACAAAGCATCAAATCCCAGAACGACAGAATTGACTTGGAAATGCAAAACTTATTTGTGTACTGATATTTCATTTGTATATTAATAAATATAGCCTGCTTGAAGATCAGAGAGTAAAGCAACCCCACTGTTCAGCCTTACAGACCAGGCAGTGGTGGCGTACATCTTTTATCCCAGTACCCACACTAGTTTGCCGTAGAAACTGGATGCCTTCAATCCCAGCCCTAGAGAGGATGGGAGATGGGAGGAGACAGCTCTCAGACAGTTTCATTCTGAGATTCCTGGAGGCAGGATCGCCATTTCAGCCTGAGGTAGAGGTACAAGCCAGTGGCTGGTTATTTTGCTTTTCTAACCTTCAGGGAAGCTTTATTTATTAAAATACAAATGAACTATCACTACACATACACATCAGCTCTCCCATATCTGTGGTTATAACTTCTATGGTTTCAGTTAATCACAAGATCAACTGTGATGTGAAAATAACAGATGATTCCAGAAAGAATAAATTCCTAAGACTCAAATCCCTTACTACTCTGAATGGGTTCAGCCATCCTGCTGTATCCCAAATACAACAAACCATCTTCTTGTCTAGTAGATTCAGTGTGTGCTAACTACCAGTTAGCTGCTGGCTGCTTGCATATGCCACAGTCAGGCTGTTATATTGGTTTTCCAGTCGGGGGGTGGGGTGGCTGTTTCTCTCTGACTTTATTTAAAAAAAAAATATATATATATATATATGTATAAAATATTTGAGAAAAAGTCTCACGATATAGCTCTGGCTGGCCTCTAACTTGCTATTTAGAGGAGGCTGGTCTAATTCTGCCTCTGCCTCCCAAGTGCTAAGATGAAAGGTATACACTACCATGACCAGCTTAGCAATGTTTTATTTGCAATATAAACCAAGGTTTATATGCCATGAAGAATTATTTTTACTAGGAGTCTTAGCACATTTTGTCTGTTTATAGACAATCTTATTAAACGGCCCAGGATGTCACTGAACTTGCCATCATCTTGCCTCTGCCTCCCAAGTAGTTATCAGGCCTTTATCATTAGGCCTAGCTTAATTTATTTTAAATAGAACTAAAATAAAAATAATTAGGGACAGCAAGTTGGCTCAGTGGGTAAAGGTTCTCGCTGCTCAACTTGAACTCCCATAAGTGATCCTCTGACCTCTATTTGTACCTGTATATGAGACACACATGCCTCATGTAAATAAATGAAATTTAACTTTGCTAATTAATAAAACAGCTCTATGTATCAACAGGAAAGATGATAAATTAGGGCTAAAATTTAAAAAACATTTTAAAAACTAAAATTTTATTTTAAATCAATATTAAGATTTTACATATTTTTAAATCAAAATTTTCTAATTTTTGAGATATTACATAATTTTCCCCTTCCCTTTCTTCCCTCCAAAACCTCCCATGTACCCCTGCTCTGGATCTCTTTTTAATTATTGTTACGTATATGTATTATATGTTTTATATATATGTGTGTGTGTGTATGCATCCTCAGTACATCTGTACAATGTTACTTGTATGTATGTTCTCATGGCTGACCATTTTGTACTGGATAACCAATTGGTTAGGAAGACTATTTTTCTGCTCTCAACATTCTTTAGCTGCCTGTAGTTCTCTGTCTAGAGGTGAGGCTTCCTGGACTTTCCTCTTCCTATGTCAGCATGTCTGTTGGGTGTTGTCTTTGCTCAGGTCATACTTAGGGTGACCATGTTGAGATTTCATGGGTATAATTTCTCTGGCACTTCTAAAAGACATGTTCTCACAACAAATTTCCTGCTTCTTATAATCTTTCTACCCCTTGTCCACAAGAAGAGCCTTAGGAACAAGATTTGTGTTATAAATGGTACTGGGCTCCTAAATTCTGAATTTTGATTGGCTGTTGCTTTCAGATAGTCTCCATATGATGCAAAGAAAAGTTTCTACACTTATCTGTGGGTATAAAGATAAATACTTAGAATGTAGTTAGGTATTATATTGGCTCACTAAATGGTGGCTGTAGGTTTTCCTTCAAGATCCATGACTTCACTAGCCCTGGGTAGCTGACCTGGTTTCCGGTACCAGGTATGATTTCCCTTTTTTATTGAGGCAGTTTTAAGTAAAATTAGAAGACTTTTGGTTACCACAAAGCTAGGTATGCCATTAATTCCCCCTTAAGTTATCATACCATGTTGGTTGCTGTGGTTCACAGTTATCATAATGGGTATGACCACTGGTTGTTTTCTTCTTAGAAAGCTTGCATGGCGCCTTTTGGTATCATGAAAGCGAGTCTTCAGGAAGACTGCAGGTTAGATCCAGCTCAGGTTCTCTGTCTAACATGCATGGTGCCTTCAGCAATGGGGACTTAATTTGTTCCTCGGGAGCGGGGGGTCAACCAAGGGCAGCAGCAGTAGCCTATAATGTTTAGGGAGTCTCCAACCCTGACAAATGACTCAAAAGAGGTCTTCTCATACCTGGTGTTGGGGTTTTGTTAGATAGTCTACAACTCAAGCGAAACATTGCCAACCAGAAAAGGAAATTTTCATTCACATGTATCATGAGTACTTTTAGATAGTTAATAGTGTGATTCCTATGACTTTTCAGCCATCCTTACTGCTATTTTTACCCTTCTTCTATACTTATATCCCTTCTCTCCTTAATTAAAGCCCCCCATTTCCCATTTCCTCATTCAGATCACTTGGATCCTACAAGTCCTGTCTCAATTGCTCCTCTATGCTCCTGACTTCTCCCACACTCCAATTATCCCTTTTTACTTCCCTGACATCTACAGTTACTTCAGATTATATATTCATACCTGAAGACTTCGAGAAAAAATTGTATTCTGTGTCTGGGTTACCTTATTCGATCTAATTTCATTTACAAATTAAATTCCATTTAATTTCATTTACCTGCAAAGTTCATGATTTCATTTTTCTTTACAGTTGAATAGGTATCCCATAGTATATATGTACCAGATTTTCACTATCCATTCATTAGTTGGTGGACATTTAGGCTGTTTCAATTTCCTAGTTACTGTGATTAGAGCAGCAATGCTCATGGCTGAGTGCATTCGGGTATATGATGAAGTGTGGTAAAGATGGTTCATACAGATTAATTTTGTGTTTTGGGGTTTACCCGTGCTGATTTCCAGAGTGGCTGCAGCAGTCTACAATTATACCCACAGTGAACATGGGGTCCCTTTCCTCCATATCCTCTCCAGTATTTGCTGTATGTTGTTTTGTTGATCTTTGCCATTCTGACAAGGGGAAGATGTTTTACAGCTAGCATTTCCGCTGGGAATGATGAACATGTGTGATATACTTCTTAGCTGCTTTTACTTCTTCCTTTGTGAACTCACTGTTCAGAGCCTAAGCCCATTTTTTTTTTGAATGGGTTGTTTGGTTGATGCTTTATTCTTTGAATTCTTTATATAACACAGATATTAGGCCCCTGTCACTGTAAAACTGGCAAAGATTCTCTCCCATTTGGTGGGCTTTGATTCAACTGTTTTTGCTGCTGTTTTTTAATTCTGTAAAGAAGTGTTCTAGTTTCATAAAATTGCCTTGCCAATTGTCAATTATTGGCCTTAATTCTTGGGCAACTGAGTCCTATCAGAAAGTCCTTCCCTATACCTATACCATGCAGGGTTTTCTAGTTTGTTTTTTCTTCTTTAAGCAATGAAAAATTACACAGCCAGATAGTTCATGCCTGGTCGTATTTATAAGGGACAATATTCTGGTTCATCTTGTACCATTTCAAAGTATGTCTCCAGCCCAAATAAATTTAGACACAAAATTTGAATTATATTATGTGTATATATGCATATATATAAAAGCTAATGTGACAAAGATAGAAACTATTTCAAATAAATTTACATTTTAAACAGCCATACATTTTAAAGAACGCGCTATGCCAGAGACTGAAAACGTTTCTCACACAATCTCTCATTCCATTTGCAATAGGTACTATACATTCATTTGAGTAAATGTGAGTCAATTGATAGAATCAGTCATTTGTGTAATAGCTTCTGCATAGAATTATCTAAAAACAGTGACAAAGATTACCTAAGAGCTTTGTAATTGGTATAAAATCTCAGCAGGCTATTTTGGGATTCTTGGCAGCCTAATGTTTTATCATCTTGATAACTTTAATAGATTTAAGTAAAAAATTTGTTTGAAAGGGTAAAAATTTTAAACCCAGGATCCAATTATTTCCTGGGCACATTTAGTGTCTTCCTCTACTTTGTGAAAATCTATAGTTTTTAATGACAGAGACTGAACTGAGAAACTATCACATCTTAAAGAAAATTACTTTGGAGTCAGGTCTATCTGAGGGCAGATGATGTAACTAACAGTAACCCATAAGTTGCTTCAGGAAAGACACATGACCAATCATCCCAACTGACCACCAGATGTGTGTATGAGTGTGACTGTGTGAGTGTGTGTAATAAATCATTACTACTGAGTGTATCAGTGTGTAACTGCGTGTGTAATAAATCATTACTGATTTTCAAAATAAAATTTATGTGTTTCTTCTTGTTATAAATTAGCAGAAAAAAAGGAAAGAAAGTATACTCAGAAAAAAGATTTTAAAAGTACATATATAGTGTTAGGAATACTCCATGGCACTAGAGTTCTTGTGAATATATTTAATAATTTTTTTGTTGAGGTAAGTAGTTTCATATTCCATGCAAAGTAAAATTTCAAGAATCTATGCCTTTTATTATACTATGGTATAAAGGAAAGAGATTTGTGCATAAAGCAGACTCACTTTGTTAGTACATGAAGACATACCCTAGAAGGCAGCAGGGCTTTCCATTCTTGTACCTGCACCAACCACCCAATACCTCACATCCCAGTGCTGACACACTGAACTGAAGAAAAATAGTTCTTTTGTACCTATCTACCAATCCACACGAACAAAATTTAAAAAACATTCAACACCTAAATGCTGAAGGAAGAATTTGTGTTCAGAGAAATACTTCTGAGTGTCCCACCAGCCAAACACCGCTGCGACTGTATCAGTGTTGAACAAACACGGCTGACAATTGCAGTGAGGGAGAACTTAGTCTGCGGGTTAATTAGGTCATGGTGCCCAAGTAGAGAGTGAGAGGGTCTCCCAGAACTCAGGCATGGGCTGGAGGATGGAGTGAGACGTCTAAGGAAGAAGACTTTTGCTCTAAGTTGGTTACAATTACAAAATGGGGACAAGTCCTGGGGTACAAAAGGCAGCTGTCACTCAGATAAGCTGGGAGGAGGAAGTCTGCAGCGTGTGAACTACATAGAGACTGCTCACCTTTCAGTTAGCAAAGTTCTTAAGGAATCTTTGTTTGTCCATTTGATAATTTTTCAAGTGCCTCAATTTGAAGCTGATGCTACATGAAATTGTTAGGTCTGAAAGGAGAAAAATATAGCCTACTTCTGCCAAGAAGTTCTCACATTGCATCTTTCAGATGTTATTGGGCCAGCTGTCCTCTGACATCCACATGTGCACTGTGGCATGTTTGTGTGTGCACGCGGGCACACACGTACACCCGCGCACCAATTTATGTGCTTTTAACCACTGGACCATCTTTAGCCTCTGGGCTTCAACTCCTCTCCTTTAAAAAAAAAAGATTTATCTATTTATTATGTATATAGTGTTCTGCCTAAATGTCTGCCTGAATGCCAGAAGAGGGCGCCAGATCTCATTACAGATGGTTGTGAGCCACCATGTGGTTGCTGGGAATTGAACTCAGGAACTCTAGAAGAGCAGTCAGTGCTCTTAACCTCTGAACTATCTCTCTAGCCGCCCCCACATCAATTTAAAAAGCATACCATAATAAAAATTTTAAAAATGCTAGTTTACTCCTCAATTGGTTGGACATAATTTCTTAAAATTTTAACATGACAGCTTGCCCCCAGAACACTATTTCTATGCCCAGTTTAGTTCTCAATCATTGCTAATTCCACCATACCACTGAACAATGGCATCCCAAGGGCGAAGTGATGTTAGGAATCTTGCATGACTTTCTTTGATCCATAGGAAGGAAGTCTGTGATGTCAGTGGCTAAGTGTTAGTTTAAGTGTTCATGCCATCTACAAAGTTTTCAGAGGCTCTCACTCACTTTGTTCTCTGAGTAAAGTTTTCAGAACATTCCTATATTCATTTCTATCTCTTTTGAGCTTTTTGTTTAAAAAATGGATAATGTGTCAATATCCTTTTGAATCTTAAAGCTTTTGTTTGTTTTGTTTTTATGCTTTTTGAGGCATGGTTTCACTGTGTAGACCAGGCTGGCCTTGAACTCAAAGAGATCCACCTACATCTGTCTCCCTCCTGAAAGCTGGAATTAGAGGTGTGGTCTCTACCACCTGGCTTTAAGGCTTTTAATATACTTAAATTTTTCTGTAAGGCTCTTAATACAGTCAATTTTTTGAAACTATTTGTTGGAGAAATATTACTTTCATTTTTGTTTAATCTATTAATTTTAATACTTTTTTCCTAAAAAGTATCACATAAAGACCTAAAGGTGGGAGAGGATTGAGACTAATCTTTCATTTTTTTTCTTTCAGAAACAAACCATATAAATTATTAATTACTCAGCAACATTATTTCATTTGTCCTAGAAGAAAGCCATATTAAAGTGCATGTATATATGGATGTGACTCATAACCCTTTTCTCATTCAGGAGACTGGTTTCAAAACTTATTAATTCAAATTATATCATATAATATTTCAGCATAGTATTTGGCCTCCAAATACTTGCATTACCTGAGGGCAATCCTGACATAGGCACCATGGCTCAATAACTAAAAGGAAACAGAAAGTGGTCCAGGAACTTTCTGTGAAAGTATTTGTTGAGTTGCTAAGTATCTCTAAGATTCGCTGAGAACACTGTGCAGGAAATACAGCCTTCCGAGCCAGCAAACAGAAACACAAACTTCTGCGATGATGACACTAAAGAGGTCTGAATATTGCTTCCACTCTTAATTGGGTTTTCTCCCCTCCTCTATTCCTAGCTGGCCTTTGCTTCTAGACATCATCATTCATATTTCTATTTGGGATGTTCACTTTTTTTGCAAAAAGTATAAGCAAGAAGCTATTTTGGTTTTCCTTAATATGTTTTGAAAAAGAAAAGAAGACTAATTTTGCAAACACGTGCACGATGGCATTCCTCTTCCGGAGATCCCACATCTGCCAGTTAGTGCCCCTGGCATTCTAATAACTTCTTTAAAACAAGTCATTTTGTGTCCTGTCAGAAGCAATACATCATTCACTCTCAGGGCAATAGAGGGTAGTAGAACAATAGAAAAAACAACCTATGGAAAGATTGAACATCAATAGAAAAAAAAGATTCTGTTCATTCACCTGGGGCCCATTTCCAAATGTTGAAGCCAAATACATATAACTAGAATTATAAAGAGCGATAGATTTTTTCTCACAGACGAGGAAGAAAAGAAACTCAGAGGGAAAAGGCTAAAGCTAATCCTAAGAATTGGTTCGTAGACAGAGTACTTGTCTCCACGAAGTAGAGTGGTGTGCTCAGACAGGAGGGTGTGCCTCAGAGCCCACAGATCCACTCACAGTCTTGCCACTGAGTAAGCTTCTCTTAGCTGGGGCTGATTTTCTATCCAATTAAGCTCTTAAGTACTACTTCCTTTAAAAGAAATTTCCATATATAAAATGATCCAGTCACTTCAGATAATTACACAGTTACTACTTTCTCTCAAAAGGAATTGAAGCACACCATCCCTGTTCTGCTCCCCATTCAGGGGAATCTGTCAATTCAGATGACATCCAATGTCCACGGGTGGCAGGGGGATGAATTATTAAGAAGTGTAGCAATTCCAAACTGTCAGAGGGTTATGATCAAATGTATAAAATCAAGATATTCCAAGTAGGCTTGATCCATCCCTTGAGAAAATACTGCTCAGCCCACATATTGTAGCCATTCCCACACAAAGCTAAGATGCTAATTTGGTTAAAAAGCTTCCTGAGAAGTAGTTAGTGTATCTAGTGTGCAACTATGGTAGGGTATTCTTCAAGAAGGATGGGAGCACATTGTGCTGTCACCCAGTTAGGAACACAGTCTACTGTGGTCTTGTAGAAAAATAAATAAGACAAAAGGTACAGACAGCATTTGCTTCCCAACAACTTCAAGAAATTAAATAAATGCCCAGTGGTCCTCTCCAAAACAAGATAAAGAAAGAACTGGTAACTGTGACAGCGCTCGTAAGTGTTCTGGCCTAAAATGACAAGGGAAGTTTAAACTTCATTCATAGAAAGAAACATTTAATCTTGAGACAACAAACACAAAAAGACCACTGATGTGGTTGGAAAGAAAATAGGAATGAGTGTGGGGAGGCTGAATTCCTCCTAATTAGCAACTTAAAAAGAAGGCTGGAGTGGAAAGTAGGGAAACCAGCATACACACCTGCGATATAAACTCGTTAGCTCAGTGGCAACCCCTTTCTCTTTTTCTGTAGTAAAACTTAAAACCCTTTCCATGGAAATAATTTCAAACAGAAAATTTACGAAATCAGTAGAGAAGACTCCTGCCTGCCAGGCTCACCAATTTGTACTGCTTTGCCCTTGAGCTTTCTATGTTCTCTGCATGGATGTGTTTGTCTTTAATACTTCAGTGTGCGTGCCCCAGACACATGGGAACTGTCTCGGCTCGGGGGTCTTCTCAGGTTTATCGTTTACCTGACTTTCTCATTGGTGATGCTCATTTTGAACCCAACAAAGTACTGCTTAATTTATGGGCAGATAGGCAGAAATATACAAATATGTTAATAGAATGTAGTCCCCCCAACGTGACATTTGCCCATACCAGTTTTTACTGCGATTGAAGCAATGGTTAATTTGCTACTTCTAACAGTCCCTCCAAACCGATGAACAGAAAAGAAGACTAAGATCTTAAGGAGCCCCCTTTATTCATTCACATACTCAGTTATTCCTGTTTTATCCAACTCACTATATAGTATAGCACTATCATAATTTATTTTGATTGTCAAATTGTCCTAAATTTGGCCATTAAGAAACACTTCATAAGGACTTTTCAGTTCTTACAATGCCTCTTTTTCCTTCCTTCTCTCCCTCCCTCTCTTTCTTTTTATCTTTTGAGTACTTGCCTATTGCTTATAGCAGTGGTTCTCAAACTTCCTAATGCTGTGACCCTTTAATGCAGTTGCTCATGTTATGGTGACCCCCAACCATAAAATTATTTTGTTGCTACTTCATAATTGTAATTTTGCTTCTGTTATGAATCATAATATAAATATCTGAGTTTTCCAACAGTCTCAGGAGACCCCTGGGAAAGACAGAAAACCACTGGCATAGAACAAGTTATTCCAGCTCATGTGAAGGTTTCAGTCTCCTGTTCTCCAGAACCCTTTATATCCCATTTCTTCCCAGGGCTCTGGTCTCTTCAGCAGCTCATGGAGGCATGGCACGTAGTCACTCAGGCCCCGGAGGTTTTGCCTCACTGCTCCGCGGTGCTTCCTCTTCTTCCTAGCACCCGCCTTGCTTATACATACTTGCTCAATACTACAAAAATGTAAGTCTCAGGATTATTATATTACACATATTTTTAAAAGTATTAAAAAAGATCTGCTTCAGTTAAAATCCTTTTTTTCCCCTTGTTCTGGAGCATAAGGTCAAATATGATATTCCAACGTCACTTAAATGTGACTATTTGAAATACAGACGGCTTGTCTGTCTATATTCAGGGCCTAGGATTTTGCCTCCATCCTTGACTAACTTTCTTGGTAAGTGTGACAGACTTCCTGCAGTTATGCTTGCACTGAGAAGAGTACTTTCTAGGAAATGCCCCTGAATTTGTTACTTTGCTAGATTTCTCATTTTTCCCCTTTATATGCCCCACCCTCCCAGGCTTCTTTTCTGAAACTTCAGCTTTCTTGAATATAACCAACTTTCATGCTTTCTGGTTCATTCTTTCTGTGTTTCATTTTACAAAAAGACAGTTTAAAATAAGTACTTTAAAATGCTTCACTCTATACTAGAAATCTATTTCTGCCTAAATAATTCACCTCTATGGTTGGTAGCTACAAGAACATTATCTCATACACTTTCTGGAAATGGATAGCTGAATGATTCTGACTCAGCATCACAGGGTTGCATCCAAGCTAAAGGATGGAGCTACAGTAAGTACCTCAAGACTGACTGAGACTGGAAATCTACTCCTCCCCTTGTAGGATGTGGCTGACAGTTCTCAGTTATCTATTACTGACTGTGGTCAGATGCTCCAGTACCAGCTTATGGCCTTCTCTAGAGTCGCTCACAACACAGCAGCATAATATCCAAGAGACCAAGAGAGAGTGTCAAAGCCACACAGTAGTGACATACCATAACTCTGATACATGGCGGGGCTAGAAGATGACAAAGGATGTCAAAATCAAGACATAGGGAGCTAGCTACTGCATATTATTTCTTATAGAAAGAATGTCACATAATATCTATTCATACTCATGCCTTAAAAGTACATTGAGAACAACAATCAGTAGTTAACAGAGAACAATCACTTTGTATATGTGAAACACTCTACTGGACATATGTGATACAGATCACTAGCCATTTAGGTAGATTCCAATAATTTGTAATTACAAACAATAGATAACCCATTCTTACATGTTTTTATGATTCAAAAGTAAAGTGTTATAAAAATCTAGTCTGACTCACCAATAAATTAAGTCTGTTCAGGAGTGCTAGTTGGCATGCTTTTGAAAGGAAGTCTTACTGTGCCTTTCTCCTGGAATTCCCTGCTATGACAGCCTATTACCCCAGACTAGCCTTGAACACATGATTTTTCTGCTTCATTCAGCAAGCTACTATATCTGGCTCCCTTAATAGAACTTTTAAAACAGCTTTATGATGTATTTTTTAAGGACTTGATGTAAGTAATACACAATAGTCTATGATTATCACCTGTATCCCACTAAATCTGAGGAACAAAGAGATAGCAGTAACAGTAAGCAAAAAGTAGGTGCTAAACGGGGGTAAGGGAACAACTGAGGAGAGTGAGACAAATGTTATGGTAGAATCTGCTAAAAAAATAAAAAATAAAAGAGGCAACCACTAGGTAAAAATAAAATAAAAAATAGGCCATTTTTAAAATGTCTATGAAAAGATTTAAAGTTAAAAAGTTATTTAAAAAAATTCAGTTGCCAGGTAATACTGGAAAAAGTCATAGGCCTTACCATTTCTATAAAACAGTAGAAAGATGAATTGAATTACACTTGAGATAATACCGTATTAATGCTTTATTTCCCAACTACATTTGGGTTATACAGGCTAATATCTTTCTTCTTAGGAGAGAGTATATGCTAAGGTGTTTAGCCATGAAATACCACATGTCTGCAACTGCAGAGACAGGTGCACAAGCATCTCCCTCTCCTCCCTCTCTCTCCTCTCTCTCCTCCCCCTCCCCCTCTGTGTGTGTGTGTGTGTTCCTGTGCCTACAAAACATAACTAGTAAATCTACATAAATTATAAAAATTGACTTTCTCAACTTGATTGGGTTTGGAATCACCTAGGAGATGCACCTCTGGGCATGTTGGTGAGGGCATTTCCACAGAGATTTAACTGGGAAGGGATGAATCCTCCTGGACCTAAATCCAGGCTGCATAAAAGAAAGGGGAGGAAGTGAGTTGATCTTTAGAATTCGTCTCTTTCTGTTTCCTGACTCACACAGAATGTGAACTGCCTCCTCACACTCTTATGGTCTTGCCTTGTTTGTCATAAAAAACTACTACACTGTTAGAATAAATCTGTTCGAGTCGATCAATAAATATTCATCTGACCGATCATTCATTTTACAGGTATTTATTTAGAGTGCTGAGATCATAACAACAAGCAAAGAGAATTCCACTTCTCAAGAATCTAATACTAGGAGGGATGAGAATCAGGCAATAAATAAGTAAATGATTTCATTGCATACATGAACAGATGGGTGATGGAAAGAGTAATGAGCTGTGGCATGCATGCACACATTTCCTTTGATAATCAACTACTGCCTCTTCTAACCATTTAACCTCCACCTCTTTAGACATAAACCTGTTGCCTGTGGTAAGATCTCTTTAACAGAAGGTTTAAGTTAAGAGTACCATGCCTCCTGGGGACCATCAAAATGGCAGGCTAGGCAAATGGTGTAAAGGAGTCAGCCGTCTACGCGCAGCTGACACTCTCCTCACTGATACCTAGAGCAGGCTGAGAGGTGTTATTACACGGTGTTACCACAACTATCCCTGGACACATTCAACACAGAAGTCGGGATTGTTTTAAGGTGGCTTGGTTTTCAGGGTACCATAACGTTTTACATCATATTCTACTCCAGATTCCTTAGCTGCTGGGTACCACTACACAGCAATGCTGGGACTGTGTACAGCAAGGCTATGGCAAAGCAGGAAAGATGGTATTCTGCAAAAGTTCCACTAGCAAACTCTCCAACAGTGAGCTACTTACTTTAATTAGAGTTTAATTATATTAGTGTGTAATTAACAATGCCTCCTCAATCCTAAGTGATCTTTCCTATAATTTCACCATTCAATAACATCAATTTGTTTAATGACAAAACTTTCATGTCATATTTTCAGTGACTTTTAAAAGTCTTTGAAAATTCTTCAAAATTAAGAAAATATTTGCTGTTGAGCTATTCCAAACTGACAGCTGAGCCAAAAAGTAAATGGAATCAAAGAACAGCATAGGAAGATGCTATGTGGTTGTGCCCCCAACACTGTTACCAACTGATAAAGCATTAGGCTATTGACAATTTTTGTTTTCCATCACAATAAGTCAATGGAATGGTTAAAAAAAATCAGAATTTTACTTTTATTTCACTTCAAAAGCTAAAACTTTCAATAGTCCTATTCTCTATACTACCTACCAGTGTTCATCATGATCCAGTATTAACTCCTTGTATTTCAGTTGCTTACATCTTGCATTCTAATTGGGAAACAGATTGAGAAAATCAAGAATATCACAAAAAACCATGCTGCTTATTCAGTTTTACATAAAGCTTAAATACTCATAGTGTCAGGAGTAACAAGTAGAAATGACTGGTTCAAAATACTTTCAGGGGACTAGAGAGATGGCTCAACCATTAGGAACACCAACTATTCTTCTAGACAACCTAGGTTTGGTTCCCAGAACCCATGCTAGGGGACTCACAACTGCTTGTAACACCAATTCAAGGGGTCCAACATCTTCTTCTGGCCTCTTCTTGAGAACTGGCATGCTTGTGGCATATGCTTACACAAGCATGCACACATACTAATAAATAAAGATGAATCTAGATGAATAGAAAGGTAAGGATGCATAGATCTGGGAAGAACTGATTGATGGTCAGGTCAGGAGTTAGGGTAAATATGATCGTAATAGACTGAATAAAATTCTCAATGAAGACAAATATTTACCTAAAAAATAACACGAATAGTCAATTGCACTGAAAATCAGAATGATGTAGATATACGGACAATGTCAAAGAAGATTCAAAAGTATTTTTTATTTTATGTTTGTGGCTGTTTTGACTATATGTATGTTTGTGCTAGTGTCTGTTAAAGCCAGAAATGGGCATCAGATACCCTGGAACTGGATTTACAGACGGTGGTGAACTATCATATACAAGGGTGCAGAGAACTGAACCTAGATCCTCTGAAAGAGCAGGAGCTAGAGTGATTAATCACTAAGTCATCCTTCTATTTAGAAAATCGAGAATATCACAAAAAACCATGCTGCTTATTCAGTTTTACATAAAGCTTAAATACTCATAGTGTCAGGAGTAACAAGTAGAAATGACTGGTTCAAAAATAATAATAAAAAAATTAAAAAAATGTTTTTAAAAATGTGTAATTATTTTAGGATCTCTAGGGAAGGAGTAAATATTATTTTTCCCATAACTATCACTGAATACACCTAGAAAACTTACATGTGACACATCAGACAAAAATAAGAGAACTTTAAAAGGTAGACAGAAGCTCAACCAACTAGGGACTTCAGTATAAAGATGACATGGCATGAAGTTCCCATCCATCCCAACGCTGATAACTAAAGAGGCTGGCAGCCTGGAAATGTCAACTTCCATAGCTAAAAGGACCCCTAAGTCTTTCTAAAGAAAGAATTAAGAGAAGCAGTCCTGTAGTCAGACTGATGAATATCTTAAATGTCACTATAGAACCTTTATCCAGCAACTGATGGAAACAGAGGCAGAGACCCGTAGTGGAGCACTGGGCTGAGCTCCCAAAGTATAGCTGAAGAGAGGGGGGAGTGAGAATATGAGCAATGAGGTCAAGACCATGATGGGGACACCCACTGAAACAGTTTGTCTGAACTAATGGGAGCTTACCAACTCCAGCTGGATGGGGGAAGGAACCAGCATAGGAGCAAACTAGTCCCTCTAATGTGGGTGACAGTTGTATGGCTAAGGCAGACTGTGGCGCTACTGGCAGTGGCACTAGGATTTATCCCTACTGCTTGTACTGGCTTTTTAGGAACCTATTCTCTTTGGATTGATACCATGCTCAGCCTAGATATAGTAGGGAGTTAGACCTTCCCCAAAGCAATGTGCCTTACCCTCTCTAAGGAGTGGATGGATATGGGAAGGTGGACGGGATGGGAGGAGGAGGAGGAGAGGGAGGGAGAACTTGGTTATGTAAAATGAAAGATAGTTTGTTTTCTTTTTAAAAAAAAAATAAAGTCAAGCAGTGGTGGCACATGCCTTTAATCCCAGCACTCGGGAGGCAGAGGCAGGTGGATCTCTGTGAGTTCGATGAGTCTGATTTACAGAGCAAGTTCCAGGACAAGCTCTAAAGCTACAGAGAAACCCTGTCTTGAAAAAAACCCCAAAAGCTACTCCAGCTAGTGAAAAGAACTGAGATTCAAAGACATACGAAGTGGCGAAGGCGTGATGAAGATTCGGACCCTAAGGCACATGTGGTGGGAAACAACTGGCTCAGCCATCTCAAAGCACAGTGTTATCTAATTACCAAGAGGGTGAATGAAAGTGTTAAGAATGAGAAACTTTTACTTGAGTGAAAACCTAGTGATCAAAGCTAAGCAGGCAGGATCATGAAAGTCCTTACCTGAAAAGCAGTGGAGTAAGATTCCACACAGATTTTGCTGATTTAGCAAGTCAGTCTCTCCAGGCACACCCTAGACTCCTCAACACTGACTGAGATGATGAGCCCTAGTTGAGTGCTCGGCAGCCCTAGGGGCCCGCCCAGTAACCACAGACCAGGATTGCTTTACAAGGACAATGAATTCAGGTTAGTTTCTTTGTAGTTTTGGTTTTGTTGTTTTGACTTTGGAGAAAGGGTATTTGCTCTGTAGCACTGAGAAATCTGGTAGCTCAGCTGACCTCAAACTCGTGAGTCTCCTGCCTCAGTCTCCCACGCGCTGGGGTTACTTGCATGAGCAAAGTTTATTTTGTTTTCAGGCACCTTTGTGCAAAATACCGTTCTTCCTATTTTTGTTTCCCAAAACCAACTAGGAAGCTACTAGGACCAATAACCAGGCCAATCCTGTTAAAAAAGAAACTCATACACTCCATATTCTACATATCATTCATTGATCCTGCAAAAGATAAACATTTCTTAGGCCATCTATCCTTCCCTAAACTCTCAATCTTAATCAGTTTTCACCTCTGCCTAATTCGGTGTCCCACTGATACCCTCCATCCTTTGTGTTTCATTTTACATGGAAGACAAATATACTCCTTAGTCCTGTTAACAATGCCTTTCAACACACATTAGGCATTCCTATAATTAAACCAGTGTAACATACCCAAACCTCCACATCCATCAACGTCAAGAACAGAAGCACCTGTTTCTATGTGCTAAGCCTGAATATGGTAAAGAAGCACAATTTTGGTGAAATTTATGATCTCAAAGTCACAAAGATGGATGAAAGCTAAAAACAGAGTAGTGCTTGCCTGTAATGCACAAAGCCCTGGACACAGGTGAAGGTCGTTCAAGACTAAAAATGGGTGGTGGTGGCACATGCCTTTAATCCCAGCATGGGGGGGGGGGTAAGGTGGGGAGACAGAGACAGGTGGATCTCGGGAGTGTGAGGCCAGACTGATCTACAAAGCGAGTTCCAAGACAGGCTCCAAAGCTACAGAGAAAGCCTGCCTCAAAAAAACAAAAACAAAAACAAACAAAATAAACTCAAGGCTAAACACCAAGTTCAGTGACAACCGGGGATATATAAGACTTTCTCTTAAAAAAGAGTAGAAAAGAGAAAAGAAATAAAGGCTAAAAATAATCTATCTAAATGTTAAATATTGAGGGAATTCACTCAAAGAACTAATATATATCCATGGGGAAAAAAAATCACAGAATTAAAAGCTGATGTTAAAGACTATTTATAGTCTTCCTGAAATTATCCATGCCACTAAATCAAATATTGTATATTATGAATATCAACCATTGGCAAAATACAACCATGTATATGTAATATTTTATTTACTACTACTAACATATGTTGCTGTATACTAATAGAAGAAGAAAGGCTATATACAAAAATACATGAATGTCATCTCTAAGAAAGAATTGTGATCTTTCTTTTTTGTGTTTTTATTTCCCCATAATTCCAAACATTTTTATACACAGAAAAAGTCCAAAATACATTACTTTTAAAAATCAATAATCATAACACACCAAATATCTTGTTCAATAAAATTTACATAAGGTTTGACATTTAATATTCTTGTTCTAAAAAAACAGCAAAATAAACAAACCCATACTGGTTTCAAGTCCTCCAGGTGATCACCTAAGAACACAGGTAATTAACAAAAGCCAAAACCCTCAAGGCTTCTATAAAACTACCACTCTCTCAAATGGTTCCTCAAATAGTCGAACCAGTCTCTCCAATTAGCCATCTCTTTCAAATGCCTAACAGCACTATCCAAAATAAAGGTTATTTGGTAGATGCCAACTGCCATACTGATAGTATATATTTGCTTTGCACAGCAGTCTTTATGCATAAAACAAAATCAGACACAGCTTTTTTAATGTTCTATATAAAGAGATTTGCTCTGTTAATTTGCTTTAAGGTATACCTGCATATTGTTTGGTTAATGCACTGAGCTCATAGTCTAAGACTATCAGGAAGATAGATACTTAGCACCCAAATAACCAGAGAGAAATCAAGAAGGAAAATCACCCTCAAAGGTTATGTAACGAAGTACGACTCATCTGGAATAAAGATGAGCCTCACTCAGAGTAAGGCTGGCTCCTCAGAGATCTTCCTTTCAAGAGTCTGCCCCCTCCTGGGGGAAGGTGTGTTAGGGACTGCACTTGGGGTTTTACATGTGCTAGACAAGACAGGACTGTGCCCTGAGCCTAGCTCCCTTTGGAAAATCAATGCTTAGTCTTTTTAAATTTAGCTTTGGAAATAATATTTCCATCATAATTTCACCAGAAAGAATTCCTTAGTAACAAGCCTGTATTGGCAGAAAAACATTCTGAAACAGCTCAGTGGAGTATTCCTTTGATGTATACTATGTAGCATAAATGTATAAGCAGAACAGTTTATAGTCCCAAGAAAACTACTGTCCTAGACTTTTAGTTTTAAGCCATAGCTTAAAGTTGTCTCAGAAAATGTTTTTAAAGGGAACAGTATCAGTAGTGGTCGAGCAATAGTAGCAGTAGTTCTGTAACTGAGAAAACTGTAGACTCTCCCCATCTAAGTATAGTGCAGTGCTAGACAGCTTCCAAATCAAGTTTAGATGTGCTGTCTGTCCTCCGGGGCGCTCCAGTCTCTGCAAGCGAGGATGCCGAAGCTCCACACTAAAACGATGTTCTCTAACCTGCATTTCAAATTAGGAGATGGCTTCTTCTTATGGATAAAGGCTTATACCTAAACTTTGTCTTTGACAAAGAGTAGAAGTAGACCTAAAGGTAATGTGCATCAAATGCACCTAGCAAACGGCCAGCAGGCAGAGAGCTAGAGAAGAGGAAAGGTCAGGGGGAGGACACTCACAAATAGTCTTGCTCGGCACTTGTCACATACTGTAGCAGCTACACTGAGTGGAACTCTTTCCGAGCTGTATTTCTCCTCTGGTCAGAGACCACTAAAGCTGCCCTATTATTAAGCATGGCTTTTTAATAAGAGGCTGAAGGTTTCAGGAACTGGGCAGGCCTGAGACAAATCAGACAGGCCCGATTCCATCATTTAAAAGCATGTATTTGTATTTAACTTTGTCTATACTGATTTAAACAGCTTTATTCCTCTAGTGTATGTTATCCTAGAGAAGAAACTCACCTAATCTTTAATTAATTGAGAAAAATCAGATTACTCTGCTTCAGCAGTGATTATACTAATTTTACCACAGTGGGAAGTTGTCTTTCCATGCAGAGTAATTAAGCAAAATTCCATATATTTTTTAAAGCTTTCTGCACGTACATGTCTTCCGTTCATCTCACAATCTCTATTAAAAGTACACAGCATGGACTGTTAAACTTTAAGCAAGACCACAGATCTCTTCAGACACAGCAAATTAAAAGGTAAAGAGTCACTTACATCCACACAACCTAAAACAATACTGCTAGCACTGCAGTGACAAAGAGGCTCTAGATTACAAAGGTCAGTTAAGTAAAAGAGGGCAAAGGCAGCAAGGCTCAAATGCTGAGAATCAAAACAAAAATAGATCCAATGCAGCACTCAGAGGATGAAGATCAATGAGAGCAGCAGCTCAGGATCTACCTGGCAAACATAATCTTGCAGACCGCGGCGAGGGGTGCATGGTACCCCAACATCACCTCTGTGCTGGTACTCGGCACTTGCTTTAATAATACTAATAAGCTCAAATCTGCATTAATGGAAGTAAGAAGATAGTCTATTGCCCCAGTTCAAAAAACTTGGCTGTCGCGGTAAAAAGTGAAAAGCTGCCTAACTGGAGAGCAGGGAGCACTTCAGTGTCGAGGAAGGCAGCAGGTTGTCTTTCTGATGCAAACTACTTCTACAGCAACACAAATGCCCTTGTCTGCTCAACAGTGAAGGGCCTCAACACCAGCCGAGAAGACGAGGTAGAGGAAAACTGTGATGTAAGCCATAAAACTGACAAAATATGAGGAACGTTACGATTTAATGCTGTGACTCTAAGTACTAGAAGCAGTAAGATTGCTACACAAACATACAACAGCACAATTAATAAGCTAGATATTCAATCAATGAGGCATTTAGTATTTCCTTAGCTTTATTTTATTCTGTACAATGAAAATCTCAGAAAATCAAAGAGCCTGCTAGCTCTGTTTTCTTACCTGTAAGGACAGCTTTTGCTGAAGGATCTGCCAGGTCCAGAGCTGATTTCCCATCAGTGTTCCGAATGTTTGGATCAGCTCCGTGCTGCAGCAGCACTGTGCAGGGAAAGCAGAAACAGTATCTTACCTCGGGGATACAGAGATTATTTACTGCTAAGTGTCGCCTCGGCATGGTGTAGGCATAAACATACATTGCACAATTTTTTCTCTTTCAAGAAAAGAAAAAGGAAAGAAAAAGCGAAAAAGCACTGCAGCAAAGAATCCTCTCTAGAGTAGAGCGAAGTTGGCAACTTATGGTACAGTATTATCACATGACTTGACATCATAAACATGAAACTAGAAGCTTGCTCTGGACAGTACCGCTCTGCCTCCCGAGGCAGCAGTTTGGGAGCTATGTGCTTGCTCACTGACTCACTGTGAGATGTGCGAGCTGAAGCTGCCCTATCTTTACTACCACTGTGACTGCTTGTTGCTGCCGCTTCACTGCTGAATTTCCTAATGCTTCCTCTCCTCAGAAGAGTTGTAATACTGTGCAGGCTTTTAGTGGTTCACTGCTTTCCTAGGAAACTCACCATAAACACACTGGCTTGCTTCCAGAAGTTTAACTGACACAGTAATGCATGCAACTCCAGCTCTTGCAGCCATACAAAAAACCCTCCAACTATCTCCTATAAATGACCCTCTATTAAAATTTTTAGAAATAGAAATTCAATCACTGTAATGCATGTAATAAAGCTATTTCATGAAAACCAAATGCAGAGAATCCTTCAGATTCAGAAGCTCTTATAAAAGAATGCCAGCTAAATAAAACATGGACATGGCATTTTGGTAAACTAAAACATTCCTAAGCCACTTCTGCTGTGTAAGAGTAGTGGAGGCTGGAGACTGCTGCCTTGGTATCACCTATCTGATATTTAAACACGTAAACAAAGCATCTCTAGTCAAATACCTGAAATCCAAAGAGGTGAGGAAAGTATCTTTCCGAGCACGTACCTATCACACAAGGAGAAAATTCCGTCTGACCTCGAGATAGACGGGCATGTAAATATAGAGTAAATCATTGCCAGGTTATGTATACACGGTATATGTGAAACATAAATGACTCTCATGGTTAGACTTGGATTCCAGTCTCAAAACATCTCATTTTTTATACATGCAAATATTCCAAAGTCCCAGGGGGTGGGGTGGGGTGGAGTGGGGTGGGGTGGGGTGGGGTGGATCTGAACTCTGAAACACTGTGGTCTCAGACATTTCAGATAAGCAATAATTACATAAGATCTTTAGGGCCTGAAACGGTGGCTCAGTTCTGATACTAAGCACCACGTAAAAAGTAAAAAGGTGAGCACAACAGCATTCATCTGTATCACAGAGCTGGGAATCTGGGGACAGAAGGATCCCTGGAACTTGCTGGGCACAGTCTAGCCAATAAGTGAGAGACCATCTCAAAATACAGTGGAGAGGCCTCCATACACACAGGTACTCTCATTATGCAAACACACTCCTAACAGGCAACTACATACAGAAAGAAGTAATTGCAAGTTTCAAAGCACACACCATTCTGAGTACCCTGCTTCATCCATCCAAGAGAGGACCAGTCCTCTGCTCAGTGTAATCACATTGCATGTACTACCTCCCCACAAGTCACTTAGTAGTCATCTAAGCTCATCATCCTAGCACAGCATCACAGGGCTGATGTTCAAGGAACCTTATTTTCCTTAGTAATAGCCTCAATGGTAACAGTAATGACGCTGGTGAGTCAAAGATCTCAAAGGCAGGTTAACATGTTTTCTTTAAGTGAAAAGACAAAGTTCTCAACTTAAACGAAGAGAAAAATGTATATTAAGATCTATGGTAAGTCCTTAGTCATCAGAGAAATGCAAAACAAAACAACTCTGAGATTCCATTTTTCACCTGTAACAACGGCCAAGATCAAAAACACTGATGACAATTTATGCAGAAGAGGTTGTGGGGAAAAGGGAACAATTCTGCATTGCTGGTGGGAATTCAAAGGGTACAACCCCTTTGAATGCCAGTGTGGCGATTTCTAAGAAAATTAGGAAACAACCTTCCTCAAGACTCAGTAGGGCTGGAGAGATGGCTCAGAGGTTAAGAGCACTGGCTGCTCTTCCAGAGGTCCTGAGTTCAATTTCCAGCAACCACATGGTGGCTCACAACCATCTGTAATGAGATCTGGTGCCCTCTTCTGGCCTGCAGACATACCTACAAACAGAACACTGTATACATAAAAAAATAAATAAATCTTTTGGCTGGAGAAATGGCTCAGAGGTTAAGAGCATTGCCTGTTCTTCCAAAGGTCCTGAGTTCAATTCCCAGCAACCACATGGTGGCTCACAACCATCTGTAATGGGGTCTGGTGCCCTCTTCTGTCCTGCAGGCATACACACAGACAGAATAATGTATACATAATAAATAAATAAATAAATATTTAAAAAAAAGACTCAGTAATACCACTTTTGGGCATATATCCAAAGAATGCTCAATCGTGCCACAAGGACATGTGCTCAACTATGTTCATAGCAGCATTGTTTGTCATAGCCAGAACCTAGAAACAACCTAAATGCCCCTCAACCAAGGAATGGATAAGAAAAATGTGGTACATTTACACAATGGAGTACTACACAGCAGAAAAAAATAACAGCACCTTGAATTTTGCAGGAAAATGGATAGAGCTAGAAAACATTATTTTGAGTGAGGTAACCCAGACACAGAAAGACAATTATCACATGTACTCACTCATAGGTGGTTTTTAAATATAAAGCAAAGAAAACCAGCCTACAAATCACAATCCCAGAGAACTTAGACAACAATGAGGACACTAAGAGAGACTGACATAGATCTAATCTACATGGGAAGTAGAAAGTAGAAAAAGACAAGATCTCCTGAGTATATTGGGAGCATAGGGGCCTTGGGGGAGAATTAAGGGGGAGAGGCAGAGAGGGGAGCAGAGAAAAATGTAGAGCTCAATAAAATAAATAAATAAAAAAAGAATAAAAAAATCTATGGTAAGGACAGATCTAATACTGAGACTGTTGAGGAAGGAGAAGGAAATCCATGCTAGTTACGCTGTTGCACCTTGGTAAGGAAACTCTGGAGCATACTTAGAACAACTTTCACTATAATATAATAATTCTATCTTATTATTATTAGTCACCACTGAAAATCTGTGATGTGTACAATATGGATTAAACTTCAATATAGATTACTTACACATAGATTATATGGAAAGTACAGACTGCCCAAGGTTTCAGGCATCCACTATGATTCTTACCATGGGCCCTGTGTCATTGGTGGAGAGGGCACTTCTGTGAATCATTTAATTCTTGAACGCAGCAATAAACACCATCTTTGTTCAGATGCTTCTAAGTTGGCTCAAGAATCAGGAATAAAATAGTAACACAGTATCAAGCTGTTGTTACTTCATCATCCTGATGGCTATTATTGGTGGTCAACTTGAATACATCTGGAATTAACTAAAAATCCAAGCAGTTGGGCACACCAGATCATTTGGGGTCAGAACACCTACCCTAAATCTGGGCCAACCTTTCTGTGGCAGTCTACATAAAGGGTACAGAAAAAGCTTTTACTCTTTGTCTGCTTGTTCATATATCCTCCTGCTGAGACATTCCTTCACTGGTATTACAGCCTGCTTCTTTGGGATTATGTATAGTGAAGACCAGTTGAGATATCCATCCGTGTGGACTGAACAATTCTTGGGACTTTCTGTTGAGAGACAGCCATTGTTGGACTAGCTGAACCACAAGTCTGTAAGCCACTCTAGTAAGTCCTCCATATATATGTAAATTCCTCTAGAGAAGTCTGACTAATCAAAATGAAGAGCCTTTGCAGAAAATTTTTTTAAAGTTCCAGATTGGTCTATAAGGCATCTCAATCATAAAACAGACTCAAGAATCAAAGAAAGGTGGTAAATACTCCTGCTTAGTTGTTGAGTGCTATGTGCAAAGAAAGAATTAGAGAAGCAAAAGAAACAGCTATCAGAAAAAAAAATGGCTTTTGTCTGTATTTGGAAACACCAGATCCTGCTTTAAATGGAGGTGAAGACATTTTTATTTAGCAGAATATGACAATTACATAATAGGAACTTTGATTCAGCAATTTTTAATAAGTGGTAGAGACAAAGTATTGAAAGCCTGACTGTGCCTCCAAAAAGGAACTAAATATTCAATCCTTCTCACAGTAAGTATCTTAACTATTATAACTTTCCTATTTTGCAAGAGAAGTTGGCAATTTAGTCTCAGTTTTATTCTGAGTTAGGTGGGTTAAAAAGTAGCAACTGTTCTGCTTGAAATGAATGGCTTTTAAACATTCTGTGGTCCCTCTTAGCTCTTTCTTGGACCCAAACACAGGCACATCCTCAGCAGAATAATGTTACAACAGAAAAGACCAGTTGAATTTCTTGAATCAACTGCTGCTAACAAATTCATATTAGAAAATATTTAACCATCTCAAGTTTACTAGACATAAGTCACAAAATTAACTCCATAAAGTTTAAGTGTAAAGGTATGTGCAATTAAAAGACCAGGGGGTCTAGATTTGTCTTTCACACTATGAGAGGAGGAAATTAAAAGATAAAATGTATACCTAGAAGCTGAGCTTGAAGCCTGACAGTACCCACTACCTATTAGCTACTTCGAATATTTAAAGCACATTTTAAAATGCAGATCTTTCAGCATGCAAGTTCCTCCAAAAGCTACAGATCAGTCCTACCCGTAACACACGGTAGCTACTCCACTACTGGGTACCTACCTCAGAGATTTCATCCAACCACACATCACAGACACCTGCACATTAGTGCACACTGCAGCACTTCCCACAGCAGCCAAGTCAGAGACAGCCTGAATAGCCTCCAACAAGGGAAGTGCAGAAAGGAAATGTGCTTCCCACATACAACGGGGCAGGCTGCGGCTACGAAAGCCATTGCTGCTGTGTTACACAGTACTCTTGGCAGGGACTTGTGTAGGACTACATTCTAATACAGCAAGAATGTTATAAACAAAAGCGAAGGACAATGGCAGCTCTCAGGAATGCCAGATGGTACTTTAGAGGTTGTATTTAAGAGTCAAATCTGATGCCTCAAAATGTACTTGCCAAGTGTGAAACCATCAAAGGTAATTTAACTACTAGCACAAAATATAATTGGGGTCCATGTTGTATGGTCAATACAAACTCAAGTCTCAGTAGTCAAACTCAAGTTTGCATTACGCAAACATAATACAAAAGTAAAATATGAATAATATAGAATATAAATTAATGAGTACTGTGATCACCCACAATTTCCTCTATTTCATTTATTTATTGAGAAATGCCCTCACTATATAGCCCAGGCCTCAAACTCATGATCCTCCTGCTTTGGCCTTACAAGTTCTTAATAATTTATACTATCTTTAAGCAACTGAGATATGATCCAATCTTAAGCCACTACATTTTGACTCTTCCCACTTTTTCTAATGATGGACATTAACCTTATCATCTCCTTTCCAAGAGGGAAGGCTAGAAAAATTACATCAGCTGACACAATAGATGGTTATAATTCAGGTAGGACTAAACTCTCAAAAACATTCCACACAAGCTATGACAAAGACATATGATTTCCCTACCCAGTTTCTATTTATTTAGGAGAATCTACTGATTCAGAAAACACGACTTTAGGCATGTTGTCTTGTTTCAACACTATTGAACCCAGGTCCTCTGAGCCATCTTTCCAACCCCAAGGACCAATTTCTTTAAGTTATTTTCTTAATACATTGCAAAGCATCTTTATCCATTGAGCTACTTCATCTGCCTTTGTTTTGATTTTCTAAGCAACAAAATTTTTCATACTTTAGCAAAGTATATACTAAGGAACCAAATGTAAACAAATACTCTTCAACGTTAGAACTCTCATCAACATACATGGGATTTAAGCAATGAGGGTGCTAAGAATGTTGCTCATTTGGTGAAGTGTGTATACCCACCATGCACTATATCTGGGTTTGATTCCCAGCATTATACAAAACCAAGCATGGTGACTGCATGACTGTAATCCCAGCACCCTGGAGGGAGAAGCAGGAAGATCAGAAGTTCAAGGTCATCCTTGGCTACAGAGTGAGCTCAAGGCCATCCTGAGCTATATAAGATACTGTCTCAAAACACATATAAAACAGAAAAGGGACAGAAATGAAGTGGTCTTTCTTTTTAACTGAAATACATAGTACATCCTTGCTTATTTACAATAATAGTTTCTTCAACAGAAGTACATATGTGATAGTGTAATATTATATATAAATATAATTAATACCATTAAAATAATGTATAAAAACCTAATTTTTCCATTCAAGATATACATTACTTACTATGGCACAAAAGTAATCAAGCTAATAAGAAGATTGAGTCTCACTATTGTGTTAGTTTTTTTTAACCATCAAGAATTGATTTACCACTAACAGTAAACATAATTGAAGTAACTGCTGCTAACGTACATAATAATGTGGCTGGTTGAATTTAAATTAGACTTAAGGGTAAGCATTTTCAGTTTTGAGAAATGGCCAACTCACTTAGGTGGTAAACAATGAAAATAAAGATATGTAACAAAAACTAAACGCTTCATGTGATCCAGCAGTTACTGAGACAACTTACTCAAGTGGCAATAACTTGAGGAAAAGGGAGTCTAGAAGAGTACGCATGGAATACACTGTTGTATTGTTGTTCTGAAGCCGGTTACTGATTCAGACAGATAAAAACCATCTTTCCTAGGTCTCATGGGGGCAAAACAGGAGCAAGGAAAGCACAGAACCTACCCCAAATTAGTGACTATAAATAACATTCTCCCCACACTATGAGGGGCTTGTATCTCTGGATGAGGACAGGGGGGTGTATATGAGGTCGGGTATATGAGGGCCCCTGAAACTTAAAAGGATTGTTGTAGCTGCTACATGTCAGGATATGCCAGAGGAGAAGAGAGCTGAGAAGAATGTTCCTGCCTCCAGAGAGCACAAATACAGACACCACTAACACACCTGCTGCAGCTAGGAAAGAGAGGCCTCCTTAGGCCACCTTAGCTAGGAGTAAAGAGCATTCCCTTGGTAAGGGTTGGGGGTTTTCAAGGTCAAAATTACTTTCTTAATTAAAATGTTATTTCCTTATTTCACTGTGTTAACATTTGCACTGTGAGTTATCAAAGTACACCGGAGATCATGAATCCTCCTCAACTATGTTCGTGGAATCAAAGGGACAAGCATTCTTTAACAAATTTTTAACGAAGAGGCAAAATTTAGTAATTTTTTTGAATCGTCATCCATAAGTGATGTGGGAATGATATTTTTGGTTCTGGGCAGTCGGGAACAAACAAGGGGCTTCTGCCAACAATTGGCATGCCAACATGTGCTGGCTAAATCACATTAAACCTGAGAGAGCTTGGAAAGAAATTCTGTTCCGGGCAATTCTATATTCTGTCAATTATGTTTTAAATAAACGCTGACTGGCCAGTAGCCAGGCAGGGAGTACAGGTGGGACAACAGACAGGAAGTAGAGGCAGGGCAATGAGAACAGGAGTATTCTGGGAAGAAAGAAGTTCTTCCTGCAGTCCTGTCTAGACACTGAAGAAGGAAGATGTGACCTACCCTGACGAAAAAGGTACTGAGCCATGTGGCTAACATAGATAATAATAATGGGTTAATATAAGTTATAACTGTTAATAAGAAGCCTGAGCTAATGGGCCAATCAGTTTATAACTTATGGAGACCTCTGTGTGATTTTCTTTGGGATTTACCAGCTGTGGGAACTGGGCAGGACAGAAACTCCAACAAGCAGGCCCTCATGTTACAGAATTCTAGACACACACACAAAAAAAAGTTTAGCTGCATTTCTTTTTCTTGGATGGGCTCTGTTAGATGACACATGCCGCAGTTCCTTTAAGAGGTCTTCCTGATTCAGTAGTAGCAAAAAAAAAAAAAAAAAGAGAAAAGAAAAATCATATGGTTTCAAAACAGCTGCTTCCTGGTCCTTGCTACCAGCACAAACTCCGGCTCTTTCAGGGGGCCGAGAACTTGAATGGGGTTTGTGGGCAGCATGCTGCAAGTTACTTGGTGGCAGCATGGGCCAACTGGTTACCAGAGTTGAGGTGGTGAGTGTGAGTCCCACCTGGCAGTCTCAGAGGCAGTGAATGGACCTCTGCCATGTTGGACTGGGCAAAGCCAAAAGGCAAAACAGCCTTGGTCCTAGCATTTAAAGCATTTTAAGAAGCGTTCCTGGTCAGAAGGGTTACAGATATACAATATGGACAAATTCAGATGAAAAAGACCTCTAAATGGGTCACAGTGTTAGATAAATATACACAGGTCTGGGAAAGAAGAAAAACAGTATAGTTATAAATGGAACTAAATAGTTTTAAAAAATAAAAGACAGTCACAAAAAATGAAGAAAAATAAGCCACATAAAGTATAAATAAAGCCACAGAGAGTCTGGATTATATATACTATTGTGTTTTCTTTACATTTTTTGTTTGTGAAGGAGCTAAGTACAGAGAGACAAATTTCATTGTACAGGCTGCTAAGCTAAACCAACATATATATTTTAAAGGTGTTTTGACTTAAAATTTGGATCTAAGGATTTGTTGCTTTGGAAAAGAGGTTCTTCTTTTGTTTCCACAGAAGATGATAACCTGTAGATTTATCCTGCTGACTATAGTATAAAATAGCAAATATATTTTATTTAATATAAAGGTGTAATAGTCTCCAAAAGTACACCGTAATGGTGCACAATAAAAAACTCCTTGATATAGCTTCAGAGTTTACACTGCAATTGACCATTAGCAACTATCACTGGTGTTTTTGAGAAGGCTCAGAAACTAAGCATTTGTTGTTCTCGCAGAGGACCGTGGTACAGTTCCCAGAACAAACATCTGGTAACTACCATCCCAGGGTATCAGTCACACTCTTCTGAACTCCATGAGCACCAGGCATACGCATTTGTGTGTCTCATATACATAAAATAAACATTTAAAAAGTTTTAATGAGAGAGGAGAGAGAACGGAGGGATGGAGGGAGGAAAGGAGGGAAGGGGAGAGAGAAAGAGAGAGAGAGAGAGAGACTACCACTGTCAGGCTGGAAAAAAAGATACCAAAAATTTCATAGAGTGGTGAAAACGTTCATTATGAGCATAGTGGTAGTTCCAAAGGGGAAAAATGTTTGTCAATAAAAAAAAGTAAATGAAACAAAATGAATATTGTAAGTACTAAGACTGAATATGTTGCTTTTATATATATCCAATAAGCTAAAAACTTCTGGGGGGTTAACTAGATTAGAAAACAGTTGATGATAAAATTTTTGAAATGAAAAATAAATCAATGGGTATTTTCACCAACAGAACAGGGGAAAGAAATTAACACAGCAGACATGGATGGAATCATATTGTCAACTTTCTTATAAGTAAAACCAAACCAAAACACAAGACCATACTTAAGAGCTAATGTCTGATCAATAATAAAGCAATCGACAGGTTCAAGAAGTTTCCAAATGACAAACTCATTAATCGTGTAGAAAACCAGAAATTTTGTCACACAGAACTCAGGAACAATGGCTACAAGTAGCTGGCACCTCATCAGAAGCCATGTAAAGTTGACAAAGTAACAGAATATAAACAACCCATAAGTCATTTTTGCCATTCTACCTTAATACAGATTAACTCTTCTTTGCCACTGTTGCAATTTCTAAATAAACCATTCACCTTTATTAGTTTTCTTTTCCAACAGTTACTTGTCTGTATACGTGTGTGTGTGTGTGTGTGTGTGTGTGTGTGTGTGTGAATATGTACATGCCATGGTATATACCTGGGTGATTCTAGGGCAACTCTTTCCTTCTACCATGTGGGTTCTGGAGATCAAATTTGGGTTGTCAGGCTTGGTAGCACGAGCCTTTAGCTACTGAGCCATTTGCTGGACCCCCTCACTAAACTCTTTAGTCAGAGATAAATGCTGTATACACCACATTGAATTTGAGGCCTAAAAAGAGAGGCTCTGCTCTCTTAACACACTCATGTTCATTGATATGCAAGCTTCTCTGAAGAACATGAGATAAACATTTCTTTGATGCTCAATGGTGTCTTTTGCACTAAGTGATTAGCGACATTCACTGGGTAAAGTAAGCTGCCTTCATCTTAATTAACACCCTCTGGAGGACCCGAGAATGTCATTGCACAATGCAGAGCCTAATGTGACCCACTTATAAAGCTCTTCCAGAACGGAGATGAAAGGACGAATATTCCAATGTAATGACTAGGGAACTAGGCTGGTTTCCAGAGAAGAGTTTTAAAGGAACGGCTGTTCTTTAGTTTGGTTTCTTTACTCATTTCCCTATATTCTTGAGATATGTTATTTCGTATGGTCACCTCTAGCACACATGACCAGAGCTTCTGAATTGTGTCTCAGGAGACTCGATCTCAACTGTTCCTTGCATTTGATTTTGGTCAATTTTAAATTTGAAACCCTGGTAGTCACTAGCAAGCATGTCATGTCCTCGTAATACCTTAGGCATGTGACATTATGTTATGAACAGCAATTTTATGAAATCCAAACACAGATTATTACTCACAAAGCTGGGTCGCACACAACAATTATCCCAGTACCTGGGAGGAAGAGGCAG
The DNA here is from genome assembly GCA_025134845.1 of Neodon shergylaensis. Taxonomy (NCBI): domain Eukaryota; kingdom Metazoa; phylum Chordata; class Mammalia; order Rodentia; family Cricetidae; genus Neodon; species Neodon shergylaensis. The sequence goes on from JABTXL010006712.1 coordinate 13,730,652, forward strand.
GAGGATTATCATTGAGTTTGAGGTTAGCCTAGGCTACACAATAATCAGGCTAGCCAAAAAAAGAAAGAAAAGAAAGGTGGAGACTGGAGAGATGGCTCAGAGGTTAAAAGCACTGACTGCTCTTCCAGAGGTCCTAAGTTCAATTCCCAGCAACCACATAGTGCCTCACAACCATCTGTAATGGGATCTGGTACCCTCTTCTGGTCTGCAGGAATCACTGTATGCATAGATACATGCAGGCAGAACACTGTGTACATAACAAATATTTTTTTAAAAAGGTATGCATATGTATACACACACACAAACTCAAGAATTTTGTTTAACTGAGATATGCTTTAAGTATAAACCTATTTCAGAACTCTAGTTGAAAAAATATAAAAAGTACCAATGTTTTATAAACATTACATACTGAAGTAGTATTTTGTAGATATTGTGTTAAATGAAAAAAAGTCAGTGAGTTGGTTATCACCTATTTTTAATGTGGCTACTGGAAAAGTTTTACCTCCATGTGGCAGCATTGTACTTCTATTGGACAGTGCTATTTGAGCAGACGTTTCTCTACTTTGAACCTACAAACACACTGGAGCAGATATTCCCTGCTTGTAAGGTACTGGCTCCATTATGCTGCTTACTTTGCACGTATCCTCTTGGGCTCACAGATAAATACAGGGACTGCAGTTAACCTGAGTGTCAGCCATCATCTTCTGATCCCTTGAGGCCAGAGAGTACGGGAAGCTGTCAGCTCTTCCACTTCACAGACATGGGAACCACTGCCTCTCCCTCTCATCTGGTTCTGCAGTCTCCCTGGGCTCTTGATATTGCAGTCATTTGGCCCTCTTTCTTTCGGTGTCACGCTTTTTGGTGTGTAGATAGGGGAAAGAGGGGCTGACAACTTGGATTTATCTTTCACCTTGCTGTCTTCAGCTTCCTGGAACTTTGTTGAAGTAGTCAGCTGTTACTTTCATCCTATCTGGTCTGTCTGTAAGGACTTAACAGTAGGGAGCTGTCCTGTTCCTTCTAAGATGTTCAACAATGACCCTGACTACGGCCCATGACGTGTCTGGTAGCAAGTCCCACCATGACAACTACAACTGTTCCTGTACACTGCTAAGAGGAAGAACTAGCCCTGGCTAGTTCTCGCTCCTCTGGTTCTTCAGGACCCCACACTCCTCTAACACACAGATACGAAGTGGAACCCATCTTCAGATGGTTTTACGTGCCCGGCTATTGTAATATTTCCTTTAAAGAGAAAAATGCTGAGGTTTAAAGCATAAAAACACAAGTAAATAGTAAAACAGTAAAATAAAATAAGTGAAATTATTAACAGTCTATCACTTTGTATTTAAGTGCCAACTTTATCACAACTATTTTATATTACAAGGAATACAAGTTATTTTAATAATAAGATTTATTAAAGAACAGAGAGACCTCATCCTATCCTAGTTAGGGTAACTATTTTTTGTGATGAAATGCCATAACCAAAATAAGTTGGGGAGAAAAGAGCTTGTCTGGCTTACACTTCCAAGACGTCAGGGCAGGGACTCAAAGAGGACAGGAACTAAAATGAAGCAGGAACCTTGAGGCAAGAACTGACATAGAGGCCACAGAGGCCATCCTGCTTACTGGCTTGCTCCCTGTGGCTTACTCGTCTGCCTCTTATAGATAGGACCAGAACCACCAGACAGAGGTAGCCTCACCCACAATAGGCTGGGCCCCTCAAATCACTAAATAAAATGCCTTATAGGCTTGCCTACAGCCCAATCTTATGGAGGCATTTTCTCAACTGGGGCTCCTTTCTCACAAATGACTCTAGCATAAAATCAGTCAGGACAGAGCCTCAACTACACCGTATTGCTGTTTCTCCTTGTTTCCCACAAATAATACGTTCATTAGCATCACCAGACTCTTAATTCCAAATTCTCACTAAAAAGAATTTTATTCATCTTGGCTAAGTATCTGTTTGTAGACTTTTCAAAGTTTGTCCAGAAAGCAGAAGGCAGTACAGTGGCAATTTGGAATTTGGAAGGAAGATTACCTAGGCTGGTATCTTAGCATGCATAAGCAAGCATGAGAACACACCATAAGCTCAAAACTAATGCTAAAATACATAAAAGACATACAAGGCAAGTCGGTGGGTTCACAAAATGAAGACTTCTATGTTGTGTGAATTTTTTACTCTTTTGGCTTTTGGGGGACCCAATACCCAGCTCCCAAGTAAATCACACGGAGGCTTATTATTACTTATGAATGCCCAGCCTTAGCTTGACTTGTTTCTTGCCAGCTTTTCTTAACTTATATTATCCCAACTAACTTTTGCTTCTGGGCTTTTATCTTTCTCTATTTCTGTATACCTTTCTTTCCTTCTTTCTCTGTGACTTGTTATATAGCTGAGTGGCTGGCCCCTGATGTCCTCTTCTCCTTGTTCTCTGGCTCCTTTTCTCCTTTTCTCCCAGATTTCTTCTATTTATACTCTCTGCCTACCAGACCCGCCTATCCTTGCTCCTGCCTTGCTACTGGCCATTCATCTTTTTATTAGGACCAATAGGTGTTTTAGACAGGCACAGTAACACAGCTTCATAGAGTTAAACAAATGCAGCATAAACAAAAGTCACACACCTGAAAATAATATTCCCCAACATTTCTACTTTATACAGTTGTACATTCTTTTTATGACAAATATTAAGGTTTACTACAAATGCATATTTTTATAAAGAGATCATGATATTTCTCCTCAAACAAAAATTATCTTCATCCATGCTGTTTTACTATACTTGCCAAAACAACACTTTTACAAGTCATAAAAACTAAAGCATTCTATCAGGTGACTAACATTGTAGGTAAAGTATTAAATAAACAAGGGAGATGGAAAATAAGTCTAACTAGATTCCAGAATAAATAATGCTGAGACTCTAGAAATAATAAGCCTTAAATTGTGAAATAGTCATGAAACAACTACCGTTAAAATTTCACAGTTTCAGTTATGCCTCTAAAAGTCTTTAATATAAAAATGGTCAAAACTTCAAGATTCTGCTAACTCTACCATACATGTGATAAATTACTTTATTTCACCCTAGCGAACTATTTACCTTCCTGTGTTTTAATACATAAATAGCCATATGTAACATTTTCCCTTGTATCTCAATGCTCAAAAATTGGATTCAACTGGGGGAAAAACATCTAAATTTACATAGAATGCTCCCATTTGTGATTTAATGAATGACATGCCTCTCCTTCAATGCTTACTGGCAGACACTGATATGAAATTTTATGATAAACAAGGTATCATTATGTGTCCCAGGCTGTATAAATTTGGGTTAAGTTATAAACTAGATTTCATATTCAATACTAAAGTCAGTACTCCTAAATCTCTTTCCTACCCATCATTCTGTGAGAACATAAGCTAAGATTACTCTAGAATTCTAACACAAGCCTTCTTCCCCTCTGTGAGTTCTCGAGGCCATTTTCTCTCTGTCCTAAAAGTCTCTTCTGTTTCTATTGCATCCAATGTCTTCTAACAACAGCAACAACTAAAGACATGAAGTCATAATTCGGGAAAACATCATGGTTCCTTCATGTTTCCAGTCTCCATACTCATGGGTATTCTTAAAAACAACAACAACAACAATATTAAGAGAATTCCAGTCTTGACCCAAAATATAGATTGTGACCAACAATGGGAATGTTTTATAGAAGATCTTATTTATACTATCATAGCTGGGAACACAATATTAAACAACTCACACTGAGGTTTACTTTTTCATGTCTGGATCCTGTTTAATGGCAAAGTCTGGCAGCCATCCAACTTGAAAAAGACTAGCAATCTTATAAGGGCCAAGCCGATACAGAGAGCCCATCTTTTTTTAAGCCTATAATACAAAGATTGTAGTTGCCTTTCTAGTTTAGTAAGAACCAAAATTCTTGTCTCCAACTAGAGCTGCCTCTGAAATCCCAGACAAAGTGAGGAATGTATAGGAACATCAGGTAGGATTATAGCAAGCAATGGAGCAGTGCCTAAGTAAATGAGCCACTTGTTGTCTCAAATGCCATTTCAAACAACACCAATCTTGAGTCAGACCCCTCTAGAACAGGCGTGTGAACTATTATGGCCAGCCTGTTCTAGAGTATCTTTTAGCAGATAAATTTCAATATTAGGCGAAGCCCAATATCACTTAAAAATATTTTTTGGCCTTATTTACTTTATTTAAATTTAAGCATCTTTATTATATTTCTTGTAGTATTAGAATGAATTCAAACTAGGACTTCCCTATGAATCTTAATAATACATAATGAGCAAATATAAGTCTGTGTGTGAGAGAGAGAGAGATGGTATAATTATCACTATTATCCAAAAGGCCTACTACATAGTACCAATTTTAACAGGTCAATATAAACACACTCATCTTCTTGAAGGCATCTGAATACCAGTAGGCAAGATGCTCAGAGTGTGAGGCATTGTGTCACAAGAGGAAATAATGGTACCTTCACTGCTGTTTTCCTTCTCAAAGACACAGTATAGAATTTTGCCAAGTGTTGTCCAAAAATGTTACACTAAAATTTAAAATACCTAAGTTTACTGTTTATAAGGAAAACTGATGCTAAAAATGAAGATGAGAGTTGTTCTGAAAGAAAAAAGAACAGAGAATAATCAAACAAATGGAATCATATTCCCAAAGCTAGGCTGGAAATGGCTCAGTGGTGAACTCAGTGCTCTACCAGAGGGCCTGAGTCCAGGTGCCAGGACCCATGTCAGGCAGCTCACAATGGCCTATAACTGTCTCTAGGGAATTCAATGCTCTCTTCTGGCCTCTGTGGTGGTTAAACTCAAGATCACATACCCACACAGGGACACACATAATTAAAAAGTAAATTCTAAAAAATTCTCAAAGTTTTGTTAAATTTTCAAATAATTTTTCCAAAGAGCATGGAAGCAAAAGGAAATGAATGTTCTCCGTAACTCATTAATGGATGACACGTGACAGATAACTTGACAGACTAAGTCAGCAGTCCTGGTGGAGTAGTCCAGAAGCTAAAGCTGCTGTGGCTCTCATTAAGAAGCTGTAGCTTTCCAGGCCATTAGCCTAGTGTGATTAAGGTTTACACAGACACTTAATGAAAGTGATGCTCTGTAAGGAAGGGCTTTCAAAGTCCTACTCGCTTTCCCATTCCACCTGAGAACTGTTAATGAGATCACAGGCACACATACATATAAAGTAGGTATACTAGCCAAACATTTACAGACAATTACAAAGACATTGACCGTAAAATAATGATTATGTACAGTCTAACATTTATTAAAGAAGAAAGCAAAGTTGCATACTAATGAGATGGAAATGACTGTTTACTGTTGCATAAGGACATTTTGCCTGAGTGGCCATGGTGGTGTACATCAGTAACCCCAATACTGGGAGGTAAAGGTTTAAAAAAAAAAATCAGGAACTCAAGGTCATCTCCCACTGGATACTATATTCAAACCCAACCTGGGCTACTGGAAACCCTGCCTCAACAAAACAAAACACAGGCATGCACAAAAAAAAAACACTTTACTTAATATCTGATCTAATGTAGCACATTGAAAACATCTTTCGGAGATATCAATATTTTGGTTTTACAAACATCAATGCTGAGAATGTTGCTTCACATAAATATGCAGTACCAAATGGCAGATGTTTAGGACCATTTCAGAAACGGAAGGAAATTGTCCTATCCTGAAATAAAATTCTTTGAATATTAAGTCAGCAACTCAAACAGAAATTTTTATAATCAAATATTCTAGCATCATATAGTTCAAGCATGCTAATTTAATGTGTTAAGGTCCGACAGTGGGGATATATTAAGGCCTTTGTTTTTTTAAGTAATTAAGTTACTGTGTTTCTATAAGAGAAAAAACTTTGCAAATTTTGTATGGACAGTAAGGAGACTATCATAACATGATAGCCTCAAATCTGAGCCATGATGTTTCAGGTAGCGCTCATGATGGGATAAACAGGATAAAGTATGGATGCTGTCGTGATTACAATGAAGTCACATGATGCAACACGGGAAAGCATAGCAGAAACATCTTAGGTTCATTATGCATTTCATTTTGAATTAATTTTTGGTTATTGTGTTCCCCAGAAACTTTCACTGATGCCAAGTTTTCCACAGCCCTCCCTATTCAAGTTATTTGGCCCCACACGGAGTTGCAACCCACAGTTTATTAAGAGGGGCTTTAGAGCACTAGTTACGAAAGAGTAAAAAACCAGAAATAGCCCAAAGTGACCTAAAACAAATGACTGATCAAAACAATACTGTCTACAAAATTATGAAAGCTCTAAAGTTACAGTGTATTAAACCATTTCTTAGTAATTTATAACATATAAATTGAAACTAAAACAATGTAGAATACATGGAACAAGCATTTTATATATAAGTGCTTATGATCATGGTAATTACATCCAACAGCACTGCCCGAGAGAACTTGTACGATAACTTATTTCTACACCTGCACTGTCCAATACCTAGATACCATCAGCATGCACCTGAAAGACAACCACTATCATTGGTAAACTGAATAGTAACAAGAACATATCCATCAAAAACCCATTGCCATTGTTCTTGAGTTCTCAGTAGTCCTCATTGTCCGCTATGTTCAGTGAGTCCGGTTTTATCCCATGCTTTTTCAGACCCAGGCCAGCTGGCCTTGGTGAGTTCCCGATAGAACATCCCCATTGTCTCAGTGACCTGGATGGAGGTGGGTGGTCCTTGGACTTCCCACAGGTCAGGGAACCCTGATTGCTCTTTGGGCTGATGAGGGAGGGGGACTTGAGCGGGGGAGGGGGAGGAAAATGGGAGGCGGTGGCGGGGAGGAGGCAGAAATCTTTAATAAATAAATAAATAAATGAAGAAAAAAAAGAACATATCCATCTAGAAAGACAGAAAAGGAGGTGTGACAATTATAAGTGAACTTTCTAATTCTTCTTTGATGAACATCTGCTACTTCTAAAGATAAACCCCAGAAAATTTTATTAGTCTTTGAAATATGACATTTAAAACAATGGGAGATAATACTGCCCAAAGGAGCCCAACACTCAGTCCACCTTCTCTCCCATCCTCATGTCAAGGTATGAACTTTGCCAAAGAAAAGGTAACAGTGGAAGCCACCAGACAATTTATACTGCAATCCTTTATACAGGGAAAGCAAACGTGTCATTCTAGATAGCATATGTGCAAACAACCCAGAGAAGAAACTACTACAGAGAAGAGTTACATAGAAACTCGGCTTGTTACATTTATTGCAGCATGCTTAACACTAGTCAGTCTAGAGGCCAATCAAGAGCCAAATAGTTTATTGTGGCACATATGCACAATGGAGTTTTAGTCAGCCATAAGGAAAAAAATTACGTCATTTGCAGGAAAATGAATGGAACATCCTTGTTATCATGTTATGCAAAATATCTAAAGAAAATTTATTTTATTTTGGCTTTTTTTTAAGACAGGGTTTCTGCGTATCCTTGGCTGCCCTAGAACTCACTCTGTAGAGCAGGCTGGTCCCCAACTCAGAGATCTACCTGCCTCTGTTTCCTGAGTGCTACAATAAAAGGTATGTGCCACCATTGCCTGGCTAGAATATATTTTACTTATACATGCATATATAACGTGAAAGTAGAAGCTAGTCTACATTGTGATGAAGGAGTCTAAAGCAAGTAGGATGGATGACATAAGAGAGAGCAATGAAATGACCAATGTGGTAAATTTTTTTCATACAGAATAGACTTTAGATAGATTTATATCCATACACATCTATATGACATGAAAGCAGAAATGGAACTATTAGGCAGAGGAAGGTGGCCAGGATGAAGAGGGAGGACAATGGAGGGTGAGCAGGGGAAATATGAGTAAAGAACAATAATGTGCACATACAAAAACGCCACGAGAAACCCATTATTTTGTACACTAACTAAAAAGAACTAATAAAAATCTTGTTTAAAAGATGGTTTCAATTTGGAAGACAAATTATAGCTGACTATTCAACAGCTCAACTAAAAGATAAAAAGATGGAGATTTAAAAGAAATTATTTTTGTGATTAAAACAGTCTTAAATAAGTTCCCACTAAGAACAAAGGAACTTCAACTCCACTCCAAAACTATTACAAGTACTCTGCATCAGCTCTACAGACAAAGGAGCAACTTTCTCCTTTCTTCCAGAAAAAAAAAAATGGTAGTCAATCTGAACCTTGAGTCTAACGCAGAAGATATAAATAGTAATGAAACTGCTCGGCCAAGTACTTTGAAAATGCTCAAGTGAAACCATAACTCCTGGGGTAGTCTCATGACCCTTTCCACTCTACTGCTGGACCTCAACTTCTCATCTGAGATGGCGACTCAAGGATTTAGAAATAACAACAAAAAAGGTTCGACTGCCCTCTTTTGTTGTCTCTCTTGTTCTGTTAGACAGCCCAGGCTGGCTCCAAATCTATTTTGTATCCAAGGCTGGCCTTGAGTTTCCAATCTTATCTCCATCTCCCAAGTATTGGATTTACAGTCATGCACCTCCACACTTGGCTGACTGCCCATTCTTTATAGAAAATTAACCACGAACAAAGTCAGGACATGATCAGAATATACACTCAACTACTTATCCTGATAGTTATTTGGAAAAATGAAAAAAAATTGTATCTGGATGTAGAATGGGTTTATACTTGAAATGTGTCTGGGTATAATGAAAATGCAAATTATTTTAAACTCAAATAAGAACACATCAAGAAATAGAAAACTCATCAAGAAATAAACTCAGTGTTTTTGTCCATAACACAGATAGATGGGGAGGCTGGGGTGGACAAACCTGATTAAGCTATCTTCTTGTGAAATGGTTTGTGACTCGTATGTACTTCCTGGCTAGAGGATCAAATACACTGAAGTAATGGGCAGTGAAATTATGAAAGTGAAGCAGATTATTGTTAGCTTCCTACTACCATGGAAAACTAGCAATCCCTGAAGGAAGGACTCTTCTCACTGTGGGACTATGGACAACTAAGAATTCCACCAGAGTCAGCAACAAAAGAAATAGCTTAAAAAATATCTGACTCTTGATCCTACAACAACAGACAATGTTCAAATGCTAACAAGAGCTATGAAAGGAAAACACAAAGAAAAGAACTAAGAAAAGAACCTGGATTAATGGAAAGATTTCAGTAACCAGATATAAAGCAGCATTTCCCTAAACACTCAAGTTTACTTCCAAATAGCAGAAACAAAGAATCTTCTCAGAAGTAATGATGCCTATTTTAGTTTTTGAATTAAATGAAGTCCAACTATCTGTAAAGTCACACAATATTAGAGTTTTCTAATACAAATAGCTGACTCATTTAAAGTCTATCCTACACAAGCTATTACAATGGAGAGACCCTCACACCAACACTACTTGCTTGCATCTCTGCTCTACAAGTAAAACTATAACCTTAATTCATTATAAATCACCTGTATCTACAAATAATTTATCAAACAAGAAACGACCATATAATTCCATGCTAGTGAAACAAAAATATTTGCTCTACATATGTCACTAAAATTAAAAACCTTTTCCTTGTCTATAGACACCAGTAAGATAATGAATAGCAAAGTAGAGTGGTGAAGGCATTCACAATACACACAGCAAACAGGCACCATAGGTGTAACACAAGACTTCTCATACCTCTAAAAGAAAAAAAAAAATTCAAGCAAAACAGTCCAAAGATCTGAAAAGACACTTCACAAAAGAATGTACACAAATGACCAATGAATACACAAAAGCACATTCAACCAGAGGGAACTGTCAGCTTCTGCAGCCCAACACAGACTTACTTACTCCTTCGGCCCAGCAATCAGTCCAAGAACGCTAGTAATCCTCCAATGGATCCATCCAAATAAATAACCACACCAAGATATACACGCCATGTTCCCAGGGGCCCTGTACATAACAGCTGCAAAGGGGAAACAATCCAGCGGCTACCAACTGCTACACCCACTCAAAGGACTACATGTAAGAAGGAACTACCATTCACACACAGACTATAAACAGATAAGCATTCAGGTTCCCAGGAAAAAGAAAGGTGACTCAAGTAACTGGAGACAAAAAATGTTAACTACCATGCGTACATAAACCAAAGGGGTGACCAAGGAATGAATGGGAAAATGAATAGCCACATGTGAAGGAATGATGTTGGAACCCTTTCCTCACATCATTCCCAAATATTAATAAATGCCCACTCAAATACCTAAATCGTTTCTAAAAGTATGTTTATTTAATCACCAACAATGATACAGTGAAAACCCGTTTGCTTGTTTTTCCAGTTTATAGGAGAGTGGGTGGGTGCAGTACTTATAATATTAAGCAAGGCCATACATACATCAATATATACATTTTATGTCAATTTTTAAAATGCTTTCTCAAGGTAAAACATGCTTTCAATGCAAAGTAAGTTCTTATATGGGCAGTGTCCTCATGTAAGTCCTCACCAGGAGACCTAAATTTCAAAGTACATTTTTCATGATATTCTTACAGAATATAGTAACACTAGACTTAGGATACTATATTCTTTAAATGAGAATTTTAGTTATTCAAATAATTAAATAAGTGAAAGATTAAACATAGGGCTAAATCAGGAGTGTGACACATGCCCACAATCCTAGTACTAGAGAATCTGAGGTGAAGGGACTGCCACAGCTTGAGAGCAGCTTAGGCTATACGGTGAGTACCAGGGCAGCCTGAATTATATATGAAGACTCCTTCTCAAAGTTCCAAGGCCAAAACAAGACAATGAGTTAAGTCATGACCTAGGACTTGTCAATGTATTTTTAGATATGATACCTAATTGGGCACTACATGCAACTAAAAAGACTTTGACATGGCAGCAACTATTTGTAACCTTAATTCTTATCTGCTCTGCAAAGCAACATACATTCCCAGGTTCTAGAAACGAAAATATGGACATTTTGGAGCCATCATTCTGTCTTTACTTCCACTAGTACCTGCAGGCAATTTGTTTCAAGACTTCCTAAAAAAAAAATAATCAAAATTCATTGGTATTGTATTTGTATATAATCTACATTCTATATATTATTTAATCAACTATAGATTACTTGTTCCTAAAATAATGCAAACACTAAGCAAATTTGTTTTAAGAAATAAGATTAAAAAAATCTACATTTTCAGTAAAAAGAAAAAAAATGGCCTCCAAAATGTTCAATTTGCAGTTAAATAAATCTATGAATAAGGAATCTCTAGATACAGAAAGCCTACCGTATACAGTATATCACTTCTTATGGTGGTCAGAAACATCTAGAAATACAGCTATAAAACATTATATAACACTCGAACAGTCCATACTATTTCTATAAAACACTAGCAAAGTAAAAAGAAATACAACAGTCTCACTATTTTCATTTGACAAAGCAACTATGCCACAGACATAATTCATCCCAAACAAAACTGCTTCCTAATGGGTGATGCAAGAGTAATCTCCAGGCCCACTAACTCCTATGTAATGGTCCTATTTAGCAGGTCACCAGTCCTTAACTACTCTGAGTGAAATCTTCACTATTACTGACGAATCCATAGTTTACCAACTGACAATTTAACAAGCCTAGTAGTTGAGTTTATGCTGCCTAATTTCATGAACATGTGAAAAGACAAATAAAATATATATAAACAAGAGTATAAACTAACACTGTTTTTTGTGAATAAAGGATCCTACTGCAGTTGAGAGTGCATTTGGCTGAATATATCTGAGCTTAGCTGGTGGAATTAAGGCATGTCAATAATTTTCTAAGGCTGTGGAATTGTACATTGTAAAGATTTGTCTCTCATATTGGTTAATAAAATTCTGATTGACCCGTAGCCAAACAGGAAGTATAGGCGGGGCAACCAGAGGAGAATTCTGGGAAGAGGATTGGCAGAGTCACCACCCAGACACAGAAGAAGCAAGATGAGAATGCCTTACTGAGACACAAGCCATGTGGCTAGACATAGACAAGAATTATGGGTGTATTTAAGTCATAAGAGCTAGTTAGCAATAACCCTGAGTTAACAGGCCAAACAGTTTATAATTAATATAAGCCTCTGTGTGTTTCTTTGGGACTGAATGGCTGCGGGCCTGGGTGGGACAGAAACTTCTGTCTACAAAAGGGAAGAAGAAAGAAAACAAATACTGAAGCTTTAATGGGGAAAAACACCAAAAAATTCTATTACACGGTAAAGAATCAACTGAAGAACTGATTTGGTGTGGAAAAATGAAAATTACAATTAATTGTTTTTATGAGTTTACTTAAATAACCAACAAAATAAATTTTGTGTTATTAAGTGATATTATGTTTAAATAGTTTGCCCAATCTCTTCCTAGATTTCATGCTTAAGGACTTTCATGAGGCCTGTATGCAGTGGTGCTCACCTTTAATCCCAGCATTTGGGAGGCGGGAGCTGGTGGTTCTCTCAGAGTTCAAGGGCAGTCTGGTCTATATAGTGAGTTTCAGGACAGCCAGGAATAAATACATAAAGAAACCCTATCTCAAAAAGACTATTATGAAAATATCACCAGATCTTATTATTTCCTTTTGCATTTTGAGTAAATATAAATACATCTGAATCGAACCATATAATGCAACAGGAAAGTTACAGGAAAGTTACATAATACTGTGTAATTTTCAAATAAGTATGGGGAGCTATAAACTATGAAAGATATCCTATTCAGATATCACACTAAAAATACATGCACATCATACTAAGGACTTTACTTGTGTTATTTCTCATTTCATCCTCACAATTGTGTGATGTTTTTACCCCCTATTCAAATCCTGAAACAGGTAACTCACAAAAAGACCTTGTCTCTTTTACTTCAACCATTATGACAAAACGCCATTGAGTCTGGAAAACAAGCCTAACTTTCAGAGCTTGAATTTGGGACTCTTAAAGAAAGAAGTCTCTGCACACAGAACAAAGAAACCAAGAACTGTTGAATGAACAAAGAAAGCCAGCAAGTAATTGTAGCTTTGTTCCAAACATCCTAGTATTTGGGATTAAAGTTTGAAGTCAACCTAGTTTACTTAAGTTCCAGGACAGCCAAAAGTACATTAAAAACAAAACAGACAAAACAAAACCAAGCATCCTGTCATATATGCTACTTAGCCTTTCTTACTTGCCAATAATAAGGAACTGCTATTTCCAAAAAGACTTACAGGTTACTCCATGTCTGCCAATAGTCTTCAGGGCTCTGGTGCTGTAAGCATTGACTATCCTATTCTCTGCGTGGGCAACTTATCCTTTCTAGACAATTCATGTATATATCTTCCTCAGTGGGTCTCAACCTGGCCTGGGGCTCATTAAGTTTTTTCAAAATTAAGACATTTTCTCATTGTCATTTATTTGTTACTAACTTTTTTTTTTTTTAAAATCAGTTCTTTATCTTTTCCTTCTGGAACTCCTATCACATGTTAGTTTTTAAAAATGTTGACCTTTCTAGATATATCTTATCCTTCAGGATTTCCGCATGTTAACTAACATGTCCACATTCTGCTCCACATTTGGGGTTATTTCTCACAGATCATCAAGACTAGCATGCTCTTTAATTCACCTGTTGAGACTGTGTGTATATGTGCATGCACATATGGAGGACAGAGGTTGATATCAGGATGTTGTTCCTCAATTGCTTCTCCGCCTTATTTTCTGGCACAAGGTCTCTCATTGAACCTGAATAGCTGTCTGACCAGTGGGCATGCTGTGATCCTCCTGCCATCTCCCTACCCCTTGAATGTTTTACTTTGGAACAAATTAGGGTCTTTGGCTCCAAAAGTCTTCTACATGTAATTTGCCTAGAGGGAGAGGTATATGTATGCATGCGTTTATCTGGCATTTTTTTTTTTTTGATTTTTTCAAGACAGGGTTTCTCCGTAGCTTATTGGTTCCTGTCCTGGAACTAGCTCTTGTAGATCAGGCTGGCCTCGAACTCACAGAGATCCGCCTGCCTCTGCCCCCCCCCCCAGTGCTGGGATTAAAGGCGTGCGCCACCACCGCCCGGCCTTATCTGGCATTTTTAAACTATCCTGGACACACATACAAATGCATAGATTATTCTGTAGATCTACTATGATTGAGACAGGCTGTTATTTTTCATTTAGCTTACAAAGCTTCTGGTCTAGATGCTGAAGTATGCAAACAGTAAGAATCCTAAATGCATTAGAAAACCACGCAGCCCTATACCCTTAGAATTCTTTGATGTCAGGAAGGCAAGATGACTCAGTAGGTAAGGGCACTTGCTATGTAAGTCCCGTGATCTGAATTTGATCCTCAGAACACATATAATTGCAGAGAACAAACTCTACCAAATGGTTGTCTGGTCTTCGCACATACCATAACACAAGATGTACATACATGTGTGCATAAACACACAAAGAAACACACACATACATGCATATGAATAAATTAAGATTGAAAAATGAATCATTTGGGGGGCTGGAGAGATGGCTCAAAGGTTAAGAGCACTGGCTGCTCTTCCAGAGGTCCTGAGTTCAATTTCCATCAACCACATGGTGGCTCACACCCATCTGTACTGAGATCTGGCGCCCTCCTCTGGCGTGCGGGCATACATCGAGGCAGACAGAATGTTGTATACATAATAAATAAATAAATCTTTAAAAAAATGAATCATTTGCTATGGAACCAGCAAGCTATCCCGCCCCCATCACTCAAGTGTTTAAAGAGGAATCTTGACAATCTCAGAGTATAATGTTAGGTGGCAAATATACAAAAACATAAAGAGGTGATAAATATTAATGTTTACCTGAAGTTGAAATAAAAGGAAGGTATAGGATTAACTTCAGAAAACAATACTCCACATAGTAGAAGGAAATTAGCTGTTCTTTAGTAGGCACACCATGGTCAGGCCATTACTGGACCTGAAGCAAAAATCTATTGCTATGAACAATTCTTTAATATCCTCACAACTCTACGGTCAGGATTCCACAATTACACAATGCGGCATCTGGCTGACAAGTCATCATTAGACAGGAACGGAAAGAAGCATATTTGACCCTACCAGTTTCTGTATTCACATGGCACATGCTCAATAAACATTTATTTAATTTTCTGGAGACTATATTCTGAGGATAGGAAGAAATAAATAAGCTTTAAAGAGAGAAAATATGCTGGTTCCTAAAGTACCTTTGGGTTGTTACATGCAGCAGAAGGTCATAAACATTCTAATGAACCCCATTACCTCTACCTTAAGCAGTTTATTTAATTTTATAAGCACTCAAAATTGAATTTAACAAAAATAATCTGTTTCTTCTTTTTTGAGAGCTAAAGAACAGCAATGAAAGAAACAGACTAAAGACCAGTCACAAGACTTCTTTAAATATCACTAAAGGACACAGGAAACCAAAGCACTTCACATATAAGTTAAAGTTTAGATCTAGTAACTGATAAAAGGCATTATTACTATTATTATTATTATTATCATTATGATTAAATGTGTACTATTCCTGCTACCCTTTCAAGTGCCACTGGTAATATTGGCAATTTGGTCATGAACAATGTGAATTATGTAGACTATTCCTGTCTGCACATCATGAAACATGCTGATTAAGCAAGTATCCGTTGGCCCTACAGTGGAAAATTAGGGAGCCAAAGATATAAAAATAGAGCCCATGCTCTTTGCATCTGCCCTGATGCTTTCCTAGGTACTCTACCCTTATAACTATCAAATGTTTGCTATTCTATTTGAATACAGAGACATATTGATTCTAAATCATCAGGGTAGCATTCTACCAACTAGGTAAAAACATTTTTAAAGTCAACTTTATACACTAGCTTCAAAACTACCAGATTCGAATAAAAAAGACAAGGTTTCCAATGACTTTGTCCAGCTGTGCCTCACAAGAATATTTCAGAATTTCTTAACTATGCTTGAATTTATGAAGTATAACATACACCATCAGAAGCTCCCAAGAGTTAAATATAGAAGAGTCTACAGTCAATATTTTTTTTTTGTTTTTGTGGAAGCCCAAAAATGTGAGCCTATTCCCACCTTGTCTGCCGGTCAGAGAGTTTGGAGGTTGCTCAAAATAGCTGCATGCCCCAACTCAGGACTGTGATTACTTGGTTCTTTTGATATTAAGATAGTTCATACAAGTAGATCCATTACATCCTGACAGGATATGCAAGCATACTTCTGCTCCTTCTTTTGTAATATGAGGTTACCTGGGGAGTGGATACCTTCAGGATACTTGGTCTAGGGTAGCTTCATTGCCTAAACAACAGAGTACTAATGATTTGATGCCTCAAAGTGTTAAAGCAATTAGCTGTTCTGAGTTGTCCTTTGTATCATGTTAATGAAGTCTTTTGTTACCTTCTTCATCCTTGTGAATTGGGTATAAAAGCATATGGAAAAATAAACACTGGCAATTTCAGTATTCACTGGAATGCCCTCCTGGTACTTTCTACGATTTCTGTTTTTATTATTATCACGTATCTTCATATTCTTATATTTCTAATTCCCCACACCCGTAAGAGGTGTTTTTGTCGAGGCTGGTCTACAACATTTTTTGCTTTTGTTTGTTTCTTTGTTTTGAGGCAAGGTTTCACTACGTAGAGCAAGTGGATTCTGAACTCAAGAGATTCACCTGCCTCTGCCTTCCAAGTGCTGGGACTGAAGGTGTGCGTCAGCTTGGCAAGCTATAGTCCATCTTGACTCCCATAGCTACAGTACATACTTTAACAGTAGCTACCCTTGATAACAATTCCAAAGGTGCCCTTTGCCTTTCAACTTTTCTGCTTCACAAGAAAGGGCAGGCAATGTGTGCAAAGCCTGTTGAGGACTGCAGGAACTGGTGGCTGCAGAGATCCATTCTTTAAAGTCTTAAAAACCCTTCATCTAGATTTTTTTCAACAGAACCAACATTAAAGAAAGCATTTTCATTATCTACTTTTTGGTACAGAGATTATAAGAGAGAAAGGATATTAACTTAAAAAAATAATGTACAGACAAAATGAAAAACTCAGATAGATACAAACAGGAAAACGGTGCAGTAGATAGAGGCTAGTAAGATGTTTTTAGAAACTGAAAAGAGCATGAAATTTTGTGACAAGTAACTAAGAAAAATCCAATAGATACCAGGTGTGTGTGTGTGGGGGGGCACAGTACTGATAGAGAAGCTGAAAGTCTACATGAGGTAAAAACAATTATCCAGTTCAAAAACAGTTATCACGTACAAAAGAACGAGTCAGAGCTTTAGAATCGGAGATGTTGGGTGTTAAAGTCAGACTTTCAGGCTTATCAAGGCAGTTGTTCAAAATGAGCTGATAGGACATGACTGTGTTAGTGCAGGACCTAGGAGGAGACAATCACCTGAATGTAACAGAGGGAAAGGCACTAAAAAGATAGTCAAAAAACAAAAAGAAAAAAAAAAAGAAGCCAAAAGATGCTAAAGTCGCTAAGAATAATGGCAGAGAACTTGACAGAAAAATTACAATTTTAGTAAAATTGAATATATACTAAAGACCAGAAAAATGGCTACGAGGGAACAGTCATAATCACTATTTAGGGAAAATTTTAACTAGAGAAAGTCAACAATGGCCTATATACTTTAGCATAAAGAAAACATTGGGCTAAAATGCTGACATCCACAAAGAGACAGAAGAACCACCATTCTGTCATCCAGAAAGAATACAAGTCTACCATGAGCTAAACACATCTCAATCATCTTAGAGATCAAGAAATTGGTGATGCTTTCAGGAGGCAAAACACTTGGCTTCTAAGAGGCTTGTTTTAGATTTTGAAATAAAAATGTTAAATGCAATAAAGCAAAATCTAAACATGTAAAAAATATATAATGAAAATCAGTAATGACTACAAATTCAAATAAATTAGGAGTTACTTAAAATGACTGGAAAGCTAAATTCTATCTGTGATTGTTTTCTCGCAGTCCTAGTTTCCTTTTTATTATTATAATAAACATCAAAGCCAACCTGGAAAGGACAGGGTTTATTTCATTTTCCAGTCCATCATGAAGGGAAATCAGGGCAGGAACTCAAGGTAGGAACTGAAGAGGAGACCACGGAGGAATGATTCTTACTGGCTTGCTAAGCCTATTTCCACATACCACCCAGGACCTCCTGCCCAGGGATGGCATTGCCCATAGTGGGCTGTGCCCTCTCACACACAGTTAATCAAGAAAATGCCCCGCATATAGGACCAGGCTGATAGAAGCATTTCTCTACAGAGGTTCTCTCTTTCTACACGATCCTAGCTTGTGTCAAGTTGACCAGAGCCAAACCAAAAACCATCACCAACACACACTATAGTACAATGGATTTGAAACACATACTCAAGGCTTGTCAGGAATAAGAAACTGACCAGTGTTCAATTTTAGCAAATTAAAGACATTTATCATAGCATCTGATGATTTTCTCTGCATCTACCTACAGTAGCCAAATACCTCATGGCTCTTTGTGACAAAGGTTGAATGCAGCTGTTTAATAAGAGACGCAAGTTGACTGCATGTGACAACAACAATTAACCCGAATTTACCTCTACACAGCTGACACAGAGTGCCCTCACTGGGAGATCTAATGTGAACCTTGTTCTTAATCACCTTTGCATCCAGCTCCTTACTTCCGTTTGATGAATACACCTTTACCTAGGCGGCACTACTTACGCCACAAGAAAAGCCCAAGAGTAACTTTAAGTAAAACTTGACAGCAAACTTAGATGGCAGCAGTGATACTCACCAATACAGACATCGATTTTCCCTTTAATGGCAGCTTCATGCAGAGGTGTGTAGTTCCAGTTATCTCTGGCATTTGGATCTGCTCCTTGGCACAGTAACAAACTCACAACCTCAGCATGGCCGAAAGAACAGGCATTATGAAGTGGGATGAGACCCCCGTCATCACGAGCATGGACGTTAGCACCCATCTGCAGCAAGTGTTCTACAACATCCTTCCTTCCAAAACCTGGAGAAAAGTAACAGAAGTGTTTTATACACTGAGTGAAGTCTTTAACAACATCCACACCTATGTACTGAGTCTGTACCCTAAGCAAAACCATGAGCTCTGTTCAAACTGACCTCCCCATTTCAAGAATAGAACTAAAGAAAGCTCTTCCCTGGTTAGTGAGCGGTTGACTCAGAAACCGTTTCTTAATCACTTGCTGTGGGCGGCAGCTGTGTCAGAAATACACGTGAATGAGGCGACTCCTGTCCAACAGTGCTGGCAACACGTAACAGATTAATTACATAAAACTTCCATGTACCTTATGCTTATAAAACTGAAAAAATTTTATACTTAAATACTTTAAATGCTGCCAACAACCAAATCAAAGACAAATCACAACGTCTAGCACTAGAGTAATAATAGGAAAGTAACAGAAACACACAGTCACAATTGGGTTAAAGGGTTCTGCAGCAGGAAATAATGGTGTCAGAATACTATTGGAAATTGTAGCCGAACTGTGTGAACAGGTGGCTCAGTGACATCATCTGAGATTGATTTATGAATCTGAGAAAAGGGTGGAAAGTGAGACTAGACACATCTGAAGATATAGAACCAGACACTGATAACAAGTACCACAGTTTCCAGCTTAAAAGGGGGAAAGGAGAGCCAGATAGGCCCCAAACAGTGTAAAGACTGTGCACACAGGCAAGAAAGGTTACGGAGGGCACCATTACAAAAGTCAGGAACGGCGACATTAGGCTGTTGCACTGAGTGTCATTCTGTCCTGCCCGGTTCCCGCAGTCGTTAAGTCCCAAAGAAATCACACAGAGGTCTACATTAATTATAAACTGATTGGCCTAGTATCTCAGGCTTCTTATTAACTCATAACTTATATTAGCCCATAATTCTTATCTGTGTTAGCACGTGGCTTGGTACCTTTCTCAGAGAGGGAGTCACATCTTGTGTCCTCTGCAACTGGGTCACGAATGCAGACTGAAACTTCCCCCTTCCCAGAATTCTTGTTGCCCTGCCTCTACTTCCTGCCTGATTACCCTGCCTATATTTCCTGCCTGGCTACTGGCCAATCAGAGTTTTATTAAAAATAATACAAGTTACAGGATAAAAGACCATTGTTCCATAGCATTAGGCAAAGTCCCATAGGAGGTGAATTTATGAGACCAAGAGAAAAGGGAAAATGGCCATTCATAACATGAAAATAACTGTACTACAATGACAAAACTATAAGCTACATTGCAATGGATTAAAAATGGAAACTGTACACATCAGCATTTAGTAACTCAGCCCACTTGTGGCTCCATGGCACTACCTCCACACTAGTACTTACTTGGCCAAATTAGAAACTGGCATCTTACATAAAGCTAAAGGGTAGTGAAACAGTCATATCTTCCTCCACTTTATACATACATTAAATAAATGAGGATCATGTGAAAATAGGGGGAAATGTGTTTTCTATGCTATCTAAAGAAATTCACTCATTTTCAGAAGAGCAAGTACTAAGAAACTCTCAAAATAAAAAAAAAATGATTCCACAGATAGGTATCACAAAGTCAGAATTAAACTTCTCTTGGACAATCCCTCAAGTTAAGCTGAAGTATGGGGAGGGGGGGCAGAAGTCAATTTATGGTAATCAGAATAGTAAAGCTATGGCGTGCAAGCTAATTGCCTCACCAGGCCATGTTTTTAGTCTGCTGTTAACCCTGGCACAACAGTTTCAGCAGTAGTTAGAGGTTTTACTTATCACACCACCCCTCCTTCCTGTACACTACAACCCTATTCTTTCACAGGCACTGTCCTTTTGGCTGTGGGGAATGTCAAAGGTTGTTTTGTTCCTATTGGGATGGAAAGGACAATGGTGGCTAGGTGAGGTCAGAAAAGTCAGGCTACTCAAATTCTTTGAGCCATGGTGAGGAGCTTGATCTTGAGGAGGGGTCTATCAAGTGACCAAATCTGTCTGCTAGCCAACATCAACAGTAGACATGCCGGGCGGCGGTGGTGCACGCCTTTAATCCCAGCACTTGAGAGGCAGAGGCAGGCGGATCTCTGTGAGTTCGAGACCAGCCTGGTCTACAGAGCTAGTTCCAGGACAGGCTCCAAAGCCACAGAGAAACCCTGTCTCGAAAAACCAAGCATGGGAAGATGAGGTCAGGAAGACAAGAAAGGCCTTTTTATAAGGAAGAAACACAGGCAGCTCCAAGTGACACCACCAAACTAGGAAAGAAAATACTTGGTTCACATTTGCTATTTGCCAATGGCATTAGACAGCATGAAAAGCCTTTTGGCTTTGGTGTTCACATGCTCATGGGTTTGTGGTCATCAGAGTGCTGCACCTATGAGCTTGATACAGGACTCCCAGGCAAGAGAGAATGCAAAGGAAGGAGGAGGTTTGGACACAGAATGTTTGGTATTAAAGCAGTAAGCCTCTTCATATATGTACAATACCTATGCATCCCCAGCCAAAATTGTGTCATCTGCCCACCTACAAAAACGGGCTGAAAAACAATCCTTTATAGTTGAGCATACAGGTGTCTCAGGAAAATCAAGCTATCTATTGGTGAAGAACTAGGAGATGAATTCAGGGAGAATAAATAACAGCATCTGCCATAGCTTTATAAGTCATAGGTAGAAATTTGTTTCATTTTTAAAGTATCTGAGAAATTATTCCCAAGAAAAATCACTTCAACGCTATTTCAGTCCTAAAAGGTTTTTCAGATAGCTGAATGTGATGTTCAGTTTAAATGTTAACTTGCCACAAATGAGAATCACGTGAGGAAAGCATGTCACCTGAGGGATGACAATTGCCTCAAGACTGCCTTAACTGAGGTGGAAAGACCCACCTGATGTGACAGCGCCTTCTGCCCAGACGAAAGGGGCTGGAGCAGGCAGGCTGTCCTGCTGCAGTGGCCTTCTCTGCTTACAGCTGCAACGGCTCATTCCGTCAACGATAGAAGAAGCCGAGTCTCCAGAACCCACCAGATTCCTGACACCAGACTGAAACTGCTTAGGAGACCCAGGTTCAAGGCCTCAGCAACTAGCAGTACTCAGCTTTTCAGGGGTGGGACAGGTGTCGCTATTTCAGTGCAAGCTGATTTTCTAGTAGTAGTAGTAGTAGTAGTAGTAGTAGTAGTAGTAGTAGTAATTCTATCTGTTTTGTTCCTCCAGAGAACTCTAATACACTACATAAAAATGAACAAATTAGAGTCAAACAAATATGGTGGCATACACCTCTAATCCCAAAATTTTGGAGCTAGAGGCTGAACAAACTAAAGTGTGGAGGCCAATCAACAATAAGGAGCTGAGAAAATGTCCAGTCAATAAAGTGCTCGGTAAACAAACATAAGGATATGAATTTGAATCTCCTACACTAATGTGAAAATAAAATGCTGGGCACTGTGGTGTGTGATGGACAGAAAGATCCCTGAAGCTCCTAGCTAAGCAAGAGACCTGGTAAGCTCCAGAACCAACAAGAGACTCGGTCTCAAAAAGTAAGATGAAGGGGGACTGAGGAGGACACCCAACATGGACCTCTGCCCTCCACATGCGCACATGAATACACCACAACAAAAATTAAATTAAAAAACAAGAACAAAATTAGAAGAGATGAAGAAACTCTTGCAGTAGTCTAAAAATGGAAACTTGGCGTGGACTCAGAAGGCAAGGATGACTGGGTCCTGGAATTCTCGTTGAACACTTCAGTCTGTGGAAATTCCATGTGGGAAAGAAGCAAGCCAACAGCTTCAAAAGGTCATCCAACTCTGCTCCGCACTAACTGCTAAAGTGAGATGATTTGCAAATTTCAACATTCTTGCTGTTAAATAATGTCATTATTTCACATGTTCAAAGAAAATACACATAAGAAAAGAATTGCACTAGCACTGTACGGAAAATCTAAATTCAAAACACATGCCTAACTGAATACACTTATCAATATTCTTTACTCTGATCTTTATATATTAACAATTAAGGTCATTCAAAATGTTTCAATACTAAATGTAAGGTCATTGGTATTTATTCCCCAGGTTTGAGCTCAAAGATGGGGTTGAAAAAGTCATTCCACTTAACATTTAGCATTTTAAGCTTGTCTAGGATTAAAGCCTGCAAGAAACGACCTTAAACCTTAACTGTGGCCTGCACAATATTAACAAAAGAGAAAAACCAAAGGTGTTTGGAGTCTTGTAAACTAAAGTTTTTTTTATAAATGGCAGTAGCAACAGATTAAAAAGGCATTTTCCTAACTGAACTAACAAAGCTACAAGCTGAAGCACAATAAAAGTTCATATTACAATTTATTTTTAATTTTTTCCTTAAGTAGTGTAAGATCCAAGAACACCCAAAAGATACTCAAAGGGACAGTAAGGTGAGTTTGCAACTGTCAAGAACACTGATATAAGTGGCAAAGACAAATAGGCAGGTGGTGATAGATGACCCTGCTCGATACCTTAGAAGGGAAACTATTGCAGTGGTCTATTGTTTTACATAATCCCAGCCATGAGGTTGGCTGGTTTGTTTTCTCTGCTGTGATAAAATATTACGACCAAAAGCAGCTTGGAGAACAAAAGGTTTATTTGGCTTACATTTCCTAGGGCACAGTCCAACATGAAGGGTTGTGGAGGCAAGAAACTTAAGAACTGAAACAGAGACCTGTGGAACTCTCCTTATTGGCATCCTCTTTCCAGGGCTACCATTTAAGTAAGAGGATGCCCCCAAACAGCTGTTGGAGTTAAGAGGCTGTACTACAATCCCACAGAACAGTACACACTGGACAGGACTGTAAGCAGGCTGTGGCAGCTGGTGTACGGATTTCTGCTGTGAGTGCTAAGACATATAACTGAGGCTCAGAAAGCACTTGCCAGCACAAAGGAGGGTTACAACAAGAAAAAGATACGCGGATGTCATCTTCCACATTAGCACCTGGTTTGGCAGAAAAATGGTGGGGAGGCGAGATGAAGGTACTAGACTGCTGTTTCTTACAGCTTGTGGGGTGCAAAGGAATAGTTAGATGTGTGCCCTTCCTAGCACCTAAAAACTCGGAACCCATGGGAAGAACCAAACAGTGAAAAGGAAGATGGCAAGAAGAATCAATACAAGATACTCCTCGGGTCTAATTTTTCCATACAGAGGAAGATGCTCTACCCTAAGGTTACTTTATGGTAGTAAACAAGTTCTGGGGACAGTAGAGTCTTTGGTAGCATAGTCTCCAAGTTGTGCAGGGCACTCTGTTTATACAGCTTTTGCGAGCAGTCACCCAATGCTGCACTGGGCTTTTCAGTAAGCAGTTGCCCAAGTTACACTTGTTCTTGCAAGACAAGCTCACAAGTTCACCAAACCAGAACTGGCAGAATTGTTTCTACAGTCTGCCCTGGTGCCTGACCTGGGGTGAAAAGGTCATACAACAACAAGACCACTCATCATCTTGCAGGGGATTTGAGAACCATCTGTTGAGCTTCTGCCAAAGAACCATAAAATCTTAGTAGAGCCCTACTATCTAGATCCCTCAGAAATAGAGACCAGGATGGTATGAGAGAAGAATCCACTGTGGAACTAACTGTCTTGGTAACTGTTATCGAGGCAAGTTTCATAAGCTCATTTGATTTCCACAACACTTCTTTAATGGTGAATTTCACACTCGCAGAACCACAGCCATTCAGACACATTGATAACTGACAGAAAAAATGAAAAGGGCATCATCAACATAACTGCTGAAATTCATTCTACTGAATATCAATATTTCCATATTTCATATTGGCAATAATAAACATGAGTTCTCAGGCAGAAGAGAAGGCTCAGTGAGTAGCTGTGTGAGGACTTGAGTTCGGTTCTCCAGCACCATGTACAGCAGAAGAGGCACACATCTGAAACCCTAGTGTCAGGCTGGGGAGACACATGGATTCACAAAGTTCAGATGCAGCCAGCCTAGACAAACTGGTGAGTTCCACCCAACATCAACTCTGACCTCCACACATGGATGCATACACATATACATACCCATACAAGCATGTACATATACCACACACACGTTCTCTGTAAGGTAACAAAGACCAAAACATTTACTATTTGTTTTTTCATTTGAATTATGGAAAAATACTCATTTCATAAAATTTACTATGTAAACCTTTTTTATCAGTAGTAGTATGTGTGTCAACATATGTGTTTGAATAAAAACAAGCATGTGCCACAACACACATGAAGA
This sequence comes from Neodon shergylaensis, assembly GCA_025134845.1. NCBI lineage: Eukaryota > Metazoa > Chordata > Mammalia > Rodentia > Cricetidae > Neodon > Neodon shergylaensis. The sequence continues at coordinate 13,755,800 of JABTXL010006712.1, forward strand.
AGTCAAAGGAAACTTTTGGGAGTTGGTTCTTTTCTTCCACTATCAGTTCTGGGTATCAAACTCAGGTCATGAAGTGTGCACAATGAGCACTTTTATCTGCTGAGCAGCTCACCAGCCCCCATCTGTACCATTTTCAGTATCATCGTGTGCTTTCAAAGAGTTGTGATTCCTATGCTTTGCTATTTAAATATTTTGTTTGACTGCTTCTATGAACTAAAATATTTAACAAAGTTTATCAGGATTTTCTTAACACTCTTTAGACTTAAAATATTTGCTAAATTTCCCTTTAATTTAATGAAGCTCTTCACTGATTGCTTACAATCAAACATTTTATATTTATGAAATAAATAAACAAAAGGGTAGGATAGTCCAGTATCCTGGCAACTCTGAGAGATGACTCAATAGTTAAGGACGCTTACTACTCTTGCAGAAGATTCAGGTTTGGTTCCCAGCACCCCTAGTGGGCAGCTCAAACTTCATTTCCAGGGAATCTACCCTCTCTTCTGGCCTTTACGGGTTCCAACATGCACATGGTGTACATGAACTTAAGCAGATACATACATACACAGAAGTTTTTTAAAACAAAAATCTTAAAAACAAACATTCCAATAATTGTAAATGTTCTAATATCCTACTTACTGAAGAGATTTATTTTAAGTGCCCAAAAAAGAATTCAAGGGACATATCCACAAATCACCATAACTTGCCTTGGAGTAGTAATATGATGGACCAATTTTATTTTCTGCACTTTCGAATTTTAGATGATTATTTTTACTATCAGAAAACCAATTTGAGAAAGTCATGACATCTCAAAATAATTTTACTTCTCATTACTATGAAGTTTCCATTTGAGCAGCCCAGACCTAATGATTTTAAGGCAGCCAGGTATACAGGTTTAATCTGTGTCACTTCATAGCTATGTGACTTCTGATTTTGACATAAAAGGTAGATTAGTATATTAAAAATTATTATTTTTAGATATAAGGAATCAGACTGGAGATTAGAACTACTAACCTACAAAGCCAACTCTTCAAATGCAAACTGAATACCAACTTCTTGTTTTCATAAAATTCCAATAGGATAACAATTATACAGTGTGTTGATACATTGTGGGTATTGCCTTGTAGGAAACAGAGGGTAAGCCAAATTTTTAATATCTTGCTCTACAAATTAGTCAGAAGAATTTTTTCACAAGATTTATTTCCTACACAAAAGCACAAGTTAGCATCTCTATTCCACACATTTTAGAAAATAGCTAACATGCAATCATTCATTATAACTCCATGACATCTTTTTTTAAAAAGTCAAATTTCCATAGTGTGAGAAGGTAAACATAGAGAAAAAGAGAAAGGTACCTTCTCACACTATGGATGAACGGGACATTCAAAATGACCCCCCTAAATACATCAGAACGAGGGCATCCAATCCTGTCAGATCTACTTGGACACAATCAACCTTTTGAAAAGCACTGTAATTTGCTCCATTATGGGAAGTTTCATTAATTTTTAAAACTGTAACTGGTGATAGGAAGACTAGCTTTTAAGAATTGTGAGTCAATCAGTAGATTTTTTAAAAAGTAAGTTTGACCTTGTAGCTAAAAGAATCATCGGTGTTAACTATCTAACTATCAAATGTTTACTTGACTCTTTAAACAAAATTACCTCAAAAAAAAAGTGACCAACCATTTAATGACAACCAAAAAGAGAACGTTAATACTTTATTTCTCCATTTCTTACAGTTTAAAAGACTCATTGTTTAACCTGAACTAAGAGCTTCCATTGCACAAAGAATGGAGAAAAACACAGTGTAAGAGTCATGTTGCTTCAAGTCTATAAAGAGATAACCTAAGCCAAGGAGCAAAACAAGTTTTCACAAAACAGCCCAGCAGGTGATGGCAATCCGAAAACCTGAGGAAGCCTCTAAAGTATGGGCACCAAAACACATCTAAGACATTCCTCAATTACCCAAAATCAAACTAATTTTCAAAAACTTACGTTCAAAACCCATCATCCCAAGTGGTTAGGCTTTAATAAAATCCCAAGAAACTCACCCTAGTTAAAAAAAAAAAAAATTAAGACCTGGTGGTGGTGGTGCACTCCTTTAATCTCAGGCAGGCAGATCTCTGTGAGTTCAAGACCAGCCCTATCTATGAAGCAAGTTCCAGGACAGCCAGAGCTGTTACACAGAGAAATCCTGTCTCAATTTCCCCACTCCCCGCCCCCAACCCCAAAATAAGGAGCACAATACTTTTTAAATAGTAAACTAAAAGTCCATTTTGAGATGTGTGCTTCTGGCACATGGCTCATTTGATACTAAACAAAGAATTTTTCTTTTACGTCATCCTCACACTACAGCCCCATTCATAATTAATCCCGCAATTCTGATCATGAACCCACATGAATGACACACATAGCTCAGCTCATTTTCTATTACAAAATACTGCAATTATTAAAAAAGTAGAAACTCAGGCGGCAAACAGTATAAGCTTATCTGGCATGTCTAACATCAAGGGGTCCCAAGCGGTAAGCCCCCTCACTGAGGAAGCGAGCTGCTTGACTGGCATAGCAGCATGCAAGTGCCCTAGGTCAGTGGTTCTCAATCTGCAGGTCACGACCCTCTGGGTCACATATCAGATGTCCTGCATATCAGATATTTACATAATAACAGTTATAACATTATAACAAAGTAGCAATGAAACAGTTTTATGGTTGGCAGTTAGTACACCATGAGAAACTGTAATAGAGTCAAAGCATCAGGAAGGGTGAGAACCCCTATTCCAAGAGAAGAACTGGCCTGCTGTGGGGCAAAATGGTCTTTTAACCCGTCACTTGTATTATTTTTAATAAAACACTGATTGGCCAGTAGCCAAGCAGGAAGTATAGGCGGCGCGACGAGAACAGGGGATTTCTGGGAAGAGGAAAGGTCAGTCTGCAATTGTCATCCAGACACAGAGGAAGCAAGATGTGACTGCCTCGCCAAAAAAGGTACCAAGCCATGTGGCTAACATAGACAAGAATTATGGGCTAATAAAAGTTATAAGAGTTAATAAGAAGCCTGAGCTAATAGGCCAATCAGTTTATAATTTTAAAAAAAGCCAGTTGTGGTGGCGCACGCTTTACAGCTGCATTTATAGTATAGAGACCACACCCAAGTGGTTGGTATCTTAAAGGCTACTGGCTGAAGGAGTGGAAGGAGCTCCCACATTACAGGCTCAACCCATCCTTTTATTAGGGATCATTCCCAAAGCAGCCACTGTACTCCCTCTTCCTGACAACTCTATTCACCTGTCAGGCCTTCCCAGCTTCCCCACACCTAGCATGCATAAGGGGGCTGTATGTGAACAAATGCGCACACACACACACACACACACAGAGTCACAGTCAAACCTTCAGGAAGACACACTTGTGGACTCAATGCTTGCTCATGCTATGTCCTCCTAAAAAAAAATCTATGCACTGAAATTTCCAGTGTGACAGGATTAGGAGGTGAGGTCTTTGGGAGGCAATTAATTAGGTAACACAAGTGAAATTTAGAGCCTTTATAAGAAAACCCACGAGTAATGTGAGATTCCCCTCTTTAGGCTGTGAATGCCATTGGTTAATAAAAGAATCTGCTTCGGCCTATAGCAGGGCAGAATATAGTCGGGCTGGAAGAGATATAGCGAGAGAGTAGGCAGAGTCAAGAGAAGCCAGTAGCCCGTAGGAGACAGACGCAAGATGCTGGTTGGAACTTGGAACTTTACCGGTAGGCCACAACCACATGGTGATACATAGATGAATAGAAATGGGTTAATTTAAGAATAAGAGCTAGTCAATAAGAAGTGTGAGCTAGTAGGTTGTAATTAATATTTCAGGTCTGGGCAGCAGTCTCCGCCAACACACGAGTGCTCATTTACATGTGTTCTCTTTTCTATCTCTCTCTCGCTCTCTGCTCACCACATGAGAATATACTAAAAGTTGGTAGTCGGCAACTCAGAAGACAGCTCTTACCAGAAGCAAACTTCTAGGGCCCTGACCTCAGGCCTTGCGGCACTAGAGTAATTTTTGTTATTTATAAGCCACCTAACTATTATACTTGAGTAATTATAGCCCAAACTGACTACGATAACAATCATAAATGTTTAAGTACCTTCTTGCTTTTAAATGCATGATGTTGAGCTGGGGGTATAAGTAAGTGATGGAGTACATGAAGAGCACACATGAACACTGTAGTCAACCCCTACCACAACACACAAAGACAAAGTAATCTACGAAAGAGAAAAACATATAATCTCATCAACATACTTAGAAATATATTTGCAAATCATAACCACCATCTCAGCAACTGCTACATCAGTAAGAGCACCGAGCACAAGTTAAAGCTCAGGTTGGAGACATTCATACTCTACCTTCTTAAAAAATCAAGCCCAAAATGAATGTATCGTTTTCTCCAATGCTAGGACACAGGACGAGTCACTGGGAAAGGCAGCTTCTAGGATGATGCCAGTAACCTAGTATATAGTCACAAGCTGCACAACAGTGTTGGGTCCAAGAGAGACCGAGTCACATGACAATGAAAAGATTGTAACAGCACTGAAAAGCCCTCCTGAAATGATATCACTGCCACTGTGTGTCACAATGCATTACTTTATGTTTTGTGGTGATTCCGGTGTAAACAAACCTGCTGTGGTGTACTTGTGCTCTCGCTGTCATCATACAATTACATATCCTACGTAGATTTGGTAATGCTAATAAAGTACTAGGTCAGTGTATTTACCACATTATGCTTTCATCACTATTTTAAAGAGCACTATTCCCTTAAAAAGGGCATGGAAAGCAGCTTAAACCAGGTCCTTACAGGGCTGCAGAGGCACTGCTGCCGCAGAAGACGGTCCAGTGCAGTTATTGTCCCTAAGGCCATTCCAGCAGGACAAGACACTGACATCCTAGCTTCCAATGGATAGACCAGGAGCTGGAGGACAGCTATGACGATGATTCTGATCTGGTGTCAGCCTCGACTGATTAATATATTTAACAACAATGTACAGAGTGTAAAATACAATTTTTAAAAATTGAAAAAGTTATAGAATAAGGATACTAAAGACAAAAATATTTTTGTTCAACTGTGTACAATATATTTGTGTCTTAAGTATTGCAAGAGAACCAAAAGTTCAAATTTTTTTAAAGATTATAAAGTAGAAAAGTCCTGACTGGACATAGGAATACAGACATACTACTACTCAGAGGAGTCAAGCAGAGGACTCAGAGACCTTGACTCTAACAAACAAAAGGGAATCAAGTTTGTTACATCATGGGAAAAAAAAGTATGAATTAGGGTGGCAGTAAATATACAATGATAATCAACAACAACAAAACAAAAAACTATCGGAATATAGACTAAGCCTTCCTATTCACTCTCCAAATTTTGCAAACTCCACTTATGTCTTTAAGGGTATGCTATGTTTCACTTTTCATATTTTGTTTTAGTGTGTATTTCGTATGTTTATATACAAATGCCCATCACTCTGTTACTATCAGAATACAGACACTGACATAACAAGTGTGCAGTCTAGAAGCAATACCACAGAGCAAACATGAATATATTAGGCTGTGCCTCCAGGTCTCTATAAGCACACGCTGATGGTCACACAACAAAATCTCCTAGCCATGCATTACTCCAAAGTTACCCCTATCAATAGCAACATGAAACTCTAAGTGTACCTTGTGTAACCGCCTCCTCCTGGGTATGGGTTGAGCCCACTCTATCAGACTCAACAGAGGAGGACGCCCAAGAGTGCTGAAGAGTCTAAGTTCAGTTTTACTCACCATGCCGCTGCCTCACTTCAGCTTTCTCTGAAGCCCACTGCTATGTTGTGAGCTGCTCTATGAAACTGAACACCTCAGTCCAGCAACCTCCAATGTGTACATTTACCAAACCCAAGATCCAGTAATTCTAATAAATTTTTGTTCAAGAACGAAAAGCCTTATACCCACAAAACAAGATTTTAAGAATATATGTCAAAACAGCTTTATACATAATAGTCAAAACTGGAAAGAGCCTAAGAGTCCATCAACAGAAGAAAAACAAGCTTGGCGACAGTATACTGACAGAATGAAATCTACCGAGCATGGGCAGAACTATGCATCTATTACAGGGGGTGGGAGGGGCAGGACTCACAGAAAAGTGTGAACTGTATATGATTCCTTTTAAAGAACTTTTAACGTGTAACTGGCAATCCCAGAAAACTGAACTTCCAGACTCTGTGGTGACTTTCTATAAGGGTCTGAGTTGTGTGGGGTGGGATCTCTAAGCATCAAAACTCAGCTTCTTCGGGGCACCTACTCAGCTGTCTGCAACCCACACTGACACGTATTTAAAGGGTCTGAGACACTGAGGAATATCTAAGCTGGCAGCATAAGGCTGAAATATAAGCAGTCTTATATAACAGTTTGTTACCTTTTTCATTATTGGAGATGTATTTGTAATATCATCAAATAGCTAGTTCATTCTTTAGATCATCTGCTTCCAATGACTGACACCACTGCAGCAAAAAGAGAGACACTTCATGCTTCTCCCTAACTCAGAGCTCCTTGTGAACTGTATAAAAAGAGGTCATTTACATGTACAATTTTAAGAAAACACAAGGAAAAAAATCCTATTTTCAACCTGTGGTTTTAAGTGGAAGAAGGAATTTGCAAAGCAAGTTCCTTTTCTTCTACCACAGCCAGACCTTTCAATTCTGAGAAGCTGGGTTTAGTGGCACATGCCTGTAATCCCAGCACCTGGGAGGTAGTGACAGGAACATCAACGAACCTACCTACCCTAAAGAAGTAAGACTCTGTGAAAACTAAGAGTCAAATAAGGTACAACCAAGGCTGTTGTCATCAATAAAGAACAGAAAGGCACAGGTCGCACCAGTTACCACTCCAGAACTGAAGCACTTGGATTGTTATTTGCCACAGGTTAGAGGACGCCGTGTATTTAGCTAAAATAACAACTGTACTGGAAGTAGGATGAGATCTTTATGAAAATTCAGGATCTGGTGTAAACTGGGTAACTCTTGTGGGGTTAAATGTGTGCTGCAGATGGTCCTATTCAAACCAAGAAAGCAAAGCTGACATACATTCTACGTTTGGCTACTTTTGATACTAAAATGCCTTATAACATATAGGACAATTCAAGAAATATGTTAGTTAACTGTACAGAAGGCTACAGGGAACAACTTCAATCTAAAGTAAACACCATGCTAGGCATGGTGGAGGCTCTGTGAGTTTAAGGCCAAACTGATCTATACAGTGAATAAATTCTAGGACAGCCAGACATATGTAGAGAGACTCTGTCTCCAAAAAAAAAAAAAAAAAAGGAAATACTATGAGGTACTATGAGGGCCTAGAAAGACGACTTAGTGGTTAAAAGTACCTGCTGCTTTTCCAGAGGACCCAAGTTAGGTTTCCTGGCGCCACTTCATACAGCACTCCAGCTCCAGGGTATCCAACACCCTCAGGGGACCCACACACATGCACATCCCCAAAGACAGACACATATACACATGAATTTTTTAAAATGGAGCTTAAAAAATACTAAATACTGAGACCTCAAAACTGTTTGAACCTTTAAAAAAAATACCTCATCTGAACTCTTTTGTAAAAAGAATTTCAACAAAATTCTATCAGTTACTACAAATCTATCACCACTAGGAAATGAATTTAGACAATTTCATTTTAAAGCGGTACTTTAAAAACGCTATAGTGACCTTAGTGCACACCTAGAACCGAAGCACTCCAGAGGCTGAGACAGGCAGATTGTTGTCAGTTCAAGGCCAGCCTGGTCAACACGGCCAATTCCTGGACAGCCAGGATTACAGAATAAAACCCTATTTCAAGAACAAAACCAAACCATCTTTTTAAAAAGGTTTCTTAAGTGCTCCAAACCCAGAATTAACAGCCTCTTTTATATACTCCAAAAGACAGCATGATACCCTCCTACAGGTGACACTTTGTGAGATTTTGTGTTCTTTAAACTTCCTCACTACACAGTGCAATAAAGTTGTGAACTATCTGCCACTCCAAAGTTTTGCCAGTATTTAACACATAATAAACTATTATTAGCTATAATTTTTAAATTTTTCCAAGACATTTACCTATTCCAAAAAAAAGAAAAAACTATTCCAGGATAATACAACGACTATAGTAACAACCAAGTACTAGTCAACTAACAACTACTTTTAACTACTCAGCCTACATCTAAGGGAGACTAGACGTAAGGAAGCTTTAATGTTATACAAACAATATGAACGTGTAAGCTAACTACAGAATGCTTTTTACCATGGAGAATTCAATAATTATTGTTTTGTCTGTTTTCAACAAATGAACTAAACGAATGAGGTTTAAAAAAAGCAGGCTATATCAAGGTTAGTTCCTCCTAAGTACAAAATAATTATACAAGGCTGTTTCACTGTTTGCAGATGAGGATTCCCAGCAATTTGTGGAGAACAGAAGGCATGACTGGGAAAGGAGCGCTAGTCTGTGTGAATTGATTCTAAAAGAGCAAACCGATGCACAAATAGATATAGGTAGCATGTTGGTGTTACAGATTTGTGAGACAATGTACTAACCAGATTTGGGGGAAAGTGCATAGTAAAGAGTCTCGGCCAATTTGTTAAATGAGACTTAAACCTTTGATTTAGTCTAAAGAAAAAGAGTCCAAGTGTAGTGGCAGAGGCCTGAAATTCCAGCGAGCACTTGGCAGGCTGAGGCAGAAAAGTCTTGAGCCTCGCCAGATCTGTCTCATGAGACAGAGAAAAAACTAGCGAGGAAGAAAAGAAAAGCCAGACTACAAGAAGAAATGCTATTTCATAAAACAAGCAAGAATCTTGAGTTTTCATTTAGTCAGATGAAAGTTTCCTTACAAGCCAGTTCACCACACTCAATAGCAAGATATCCAGCATAGATCCAATAATCTGATGATGATTTCCAATGCACACATACCACTGGTCATTACCCATTAGTGAATCACAAACATAATTTGCTAAAAGTTAAGTGAAAGACTATATAAAATGCCAAAGTACAACCCACATATAAGTGAGAGTGTGGTTTCCATTCCTGAAAGTTCTGATTAAATTTCGACAATACAAAATCTATTTCTAAGTATGGGCTGAAAAAAATAATAGCTACCCTTTCTACAAACCCCAGACTACACTTTCTCCCGCCCCCTCCAAAAGCAGCATAACTTAGAAACTCTTCACTGCAATTACAAAACCAAGTACAGATTATTATAGCTTAAGCTCCAAATCAAACAGCTGGCTCAACATCCACGTTCCACTACTGCGCTTGTGAACCTGTGCTCGCTTACGCATGTGTCCCTCACTCTCTAGCTGCAAGAGAACACAGTACCTGCCAACTGTAGAAAACATCATCCGCAAAGTCCTAAGCCTACATTTACAGAACAAACTGAAGGAGTCACACCCACTGAAGTGTCCGGCAGGAAGAGCTGGAGGTGCAGCCAGTGGAAGAGCACGTCCCCAAGCTAAGCGCAGTCCTGGTGTTTGATGGCATAAAGACAGACAAGGGGCTGGGGAGCGGGAGCACTGCTTACTCTTCCAGAGGAACTGAGCACCATGTTGGGTGATCCATAGTCATCTGTAACTCCAGCTCCTGGAACTCCCTCCTTGGAACCTCCACACGCTCACACACACACACACACACAAACTTGGCAAGCAATCACACAGACACACAGGTACTCATGAATAAAAACATTTGAAGGCAGGGTCTTTGGTATTTTATTTTAAAGGTATGCCTTTTAATTTTGTATCCTTCTGTCCTATTTGAATTTATAATACATATGTAAAGTATATACTTCAATGTAATGTTTTAAAGTGCATAACCTAATTACGTTTAACTATAAAAAAAAAACCCAGGAGGTATCAAGTCAGTGAGATCATGGCCCTTTTGTTTTTGTGATACATGTTTGTGTTTTATATAAAACTACTATGTGTTTCTAAAAGAAAACAACTGCTTGCTCAGAAGGGGGAGGGGCAAAAAAGTAAAGCTCAGCGTTCAGGCATCTGTGCCTCTTTGGAGACTTTTCATGCCAGAGACTTCTTAACTAAATCCTCACTCAAGCAGACTATCATCTCCGTCTCTAACAAAATGAGCTGGCTCAGACAAGGCAAATACTCAACGGTGGGGTGCAGAACTTGAAAGCTACTCTTTCTTCCCTTATCATAAGGCGCACAATACCCCTTATCACTAGCTCTCGGGCAGGCCGGTTGTAGTCTTTCCCAACAGACTGCAAACTTCTTAGAAAAGGGTGGACTCTCACCAACCCCATCCGTCTTTCGTTGTGTTACTAATACGACACAGTCTCAAACACTTGTTGAGTTACCGTACACTTCTTTCGGCTCGGACTGTGTCAAACAGTGTCAAACAAAGCAAACTAGCAGCAGACAAACGACAAAGCTACTCCGATCTAACTTCTCTCCGACACACTCTGAAGACGTTCTAAGGATGCCCAGACCCAGGGTCCACCGCTAACTACATGGAGTTTGCGTAAGTTGAAGTACCTCGGTTGCAAACTCCAAGGAGTGGATTCACACTTCCCCCCTTCCACGCCCCCACCGACCCAGGCACGAACTTCGGGTCTCAGGGTGAGGCGTCAGAGAACACCAGTCAAGCCCCTACTTGTCCCGCGACAACCTGTAACTCTTTTTCCTAGTCCGATCACCCGCCCTCGACTCCCAAACCCGTAAAACCCAACTCCAAAGTCTCTCCCACCTGCGGCGAAGTGCAGAGGAGAAGACTTTCGGCCGGCCATGTCCTTTGCATTCACGTTCGCTGCGTCCACCAACCTCTTCACCCGGGACACGTCCCCATTGCGACAGGCCTCCAGCAGCTCCCGCAGGGCCCCGCTCACGGCTGGGACCACCGGGCCGAGGCCCGCCGCCCCGGGTCCCAAAGTTGCTGTGGAGCCAACTCCGGCCGCCTCGGGGCTTTCCGCTAAGCTCGAGCCAGGGGAGGACGGGGAGGAAGACGAAGAAGAAGTCGGGGAAGAAGTGGACGACGCGGAGTTGTTACCGCCACCGCCGGCTGCGCTGGGAGCGACTCCGACGGCGGCGGAAGCTGCCGGGACCGCGGCCGTCGCTGCCACCGAGCAGACGGCGCCGTCCACCGGGTCGGGAGATCGCGGCCTGTCGGGCGGGTCCCGGCTGCCATCCCCCTCTGGCAGTGCCAGGCCGTGCCGCGGGGAGGCAAAGGGCGCCAGGCCACCGGCCGTGGGCGAGGCCGGGGTGGGTCCCGGGGCCAGGCCCGGGCTGAGCGGCGGGGGAGGTGGCGGTGGCGGCGCCGAAGCCCCTGGGGCGGGCTGGAGCTGTTGTTGATGATGGTGGTGATGATGCTGAGAGCGACGCGACGCCGCCATCTTCCCACTCCCCCGGTTCTGTCACTGCGGCAACGGCGCCACCGCCCGCCCTCACTTCTGGCTTTTGGACCAATCAGAACCCAGCATACCGGAAATGATTCTTGCCGGAGAGGGTGGAGTCCGAGAGATGAGGGGAAGTATTGGGAGTTCAGGGACCAGACGGCCTGGGGGCGTGGCTTTGTAGTGGAGAGGCGGGCTTTTGTGACGCCCTGGCGGGCTGGCTTGGCCGATTTGAATGCTGTGGCGAGCCACCTGCCTGTCGGAGAAACTTCCTCTTGGCTTCACTTTCTGCGGATTGCCTTGGCTGTCCCACCTGAGGACAAGGTGTCCGTCAGTTCGTCCTGTCCGGCTTCAGAAGCAGCTATTGAAGTGCAAACATCTATCCAATGTCCTCGTCCTGCTATTATAATTAGTAATACTACTAATACTGTCCACCTCACAAAATTGTTTGCAGGGATCAAGTGAGCTAATGCATGCAAAAGACTCTGAAGAGAACATAAACTATAAATAGCACTCTGGGAATTTATTAAACCGCAGCATTGGATCGCCTTACACCCCTGTTATCTCTTTGGTCTCTTTCTGATACGGGACGGATAAGGACACTTTTCGATATTCTTTAAGGGTGCATTTGTACTTAATAGTGTAGAAAGGGATCCATACACTTACACACTGTCAGTACTAGCTCGATTTGTGCCTTGAGGGGAACGCAAGGCTCAGTGGCTTTGGGAGTATGAAAACTTAACAGACCTAACTAGACAGAGAATAAGGAGGGACGGGCGCAAGCCGTGAGAAAAGCTGACCAGACAGGACTCTCAGATCCTAGGATGTCCCCCCTGACCAGAGAGACAAGGACGAACTCGGGAATGACTGATGTCCTTTGTTCCCTTGGCTAGCTGGGCGATGACAGAGGCTCTCTAAAGTTAGTCCTGGCTTCTCAGATTACAGGCCCTCTGGAGAAAGCAGTTCAAAGAGTCAGCCTGTCTCTGCTTGTTGGCATCTGCGGCCACCGGGCTGCAGAAACGCTGATAGTTTGGCAAGAGTTTTCCCTGTTAAGTTTTCTCTCTGTGTGACTTTCCTGAACACCAGTTCTAAATGGTGATTCAAATACCCGCGACTGATGAATTCAAGCTCTTCCTCTTCCTGGCTGTGGACATTTGAGCAAGCTGCTTAACCAAACATTCTGACAGTTTCCCTTTTGCAAGACCAACAAATTTAACTAAATCTTAATTAAAATTAAGATTTTTTTCTTATTCTGTCTTTGTACTTTTATATTCCGTCTTAATTTTAACTATTTGTGAAAATGTTTCTTTTTTTTAAGTTTGGTTCTTTCCCCCTCAATCCCTCTCCACCTCTCTCCTCCTAAATGAAGATTAAAAGCTTAATTTCTGTCTAGAATGCTCCATTAGCATGCCATTTTCTCTACTTTTCCTCTAACTATAGATGCTGTGTGATATCAAGAGATGTCCCTGTGAATGAGATCATTGCAGTGAGGTCTCCATTTCACACCGATTGTTCAGCAGTGAAATAGGCCTTGTGGGAGGCCACACTAGTAGCTTTATGCTAACAGAGTGGACACATGGAGAGTCTTTCCGAAGAAAAAGCAAGATGGATCAAGCATTAGGTCAATGGTTGTTTCAAATGTTCATTATTAAATATAACTAGCGTGATGTTAGCATTCCCATTTTAATGAATGGGTGATTTTTGGCATATTAACTACAAACAGTATGATGGGGAACTTGAGTGGCATTTGGTTTTCATTGAATCTAGGACTATCGGTTCTAAGTTTAACATTAGCCTTATGTTTTACACATGTGTGCCCTTTTCCACAGTGACATTTGACAAAGGGTAAGGCTATAGTAGAGAACACAGTGAAACTAAAATCAGGCCACAGTGTATGCTCCCCTAGATTTGACTCTTATTCTATGCACAAATGGTATTATATATGACAATCTAATTTATAAATCTTTATACGTTTCAAGGAATACATTCAGGTACCTTAAACAAAAATGTCAACAGGCAAAACTTTACCATAAACCCAGAAAATGCATTTGACTATGAATGTAGTTATTACTACCCTACCTTAAATTTCTTATCCAGGAGCCAAAAAAATGTAGTCAACCTCCCCCACAAATAAAATTGTACCAAAGCATTTCTGAACAGAGAAATCCATAATCTAACTTGTAAAAAGGTATGTCCACTGGTTTCAGTGCTATTTGGAAGCACGAATTGGTAACTGAATCACTCTTTAAATGTTCTGCAACAGGTATCCAATGGATTGATTACTAAAAATCTGAAAATGTATCAAGGCCCAGTTATCCAGGGTTTTGTGTTTATTTTCCTTCTCATAAAGGAAACAGAGCAAAAGATGGAACTCTATTTGTTATGATGGTCACCAATACCAGCAGAATAAGGTCCCTTTTCATCAACAAAACTTGGAAAATTCTTATGATCACTATAGAGCAGAATGTGAAGTCAGCATTGTTCTCTTGAGTCTTCTTAATGTGGAGCAGAGGCTAGCATTCGGGACTGGAGGTGGATCACCACAGTGTGTCAGGTATCTACTATTTTTCTTCTCCTCCTTGAGTGTTCTCTGAAAGGGAAGCATAAAGATGGTCTCATCTCTCCCCCGATGGCCGCTTACTCATATATTGCAGAAAGAAGTAATGGTCAAACTATTTTCATATGCATCTATTTTGTCTGTTTATCAGAACGAAATAAATAAGAAAATCTTTGCTGGATAGAATAAAAAGACTGAATTGCCTGAAACTGATCGTAATATATTCTGAAAATGCATTCAGTCAATTGGAAATAGCTCTTCTCATCCTCACTGGGGAGTAGTAAAGGTGCTTAACATTAAGTATTTATAAAGTGTATGGGCTCAAAAGGACTAATGTTGAGCTCTAGCCTTGAAAGGGTAGCTATCACTACCTAATCTGCGGTTATACACAGGTCCCTGAGGGATAGGGATAGATGTATCATACTAGATGTATGATACTAGAGGGATACACTGAGCTGGAGAAAGTAAAACCTAGAGTCAAATAAACAGAAGAATCGCATCCCTAACAATTATTAGTCAGCTAGCCTTGGTAGATACATTTCAGCCTAAGAACCTGGCTATAGCCGGGCAGTGGTGGCACATGCCTTTAATCCCAGCACTCAGGAGGCAGAGGCAGGTAAATCTCTGTGAGTTCAAGGCCAGCCTGGTCTACAGAGCGAGTTCTAAAACAGCTGGGGTTGTTAAAACAGAGAAAACCTGTCTCAAAAAAAAAAAAAAAAAAAAAACAAATGAAAAAGAACCCGACTTTACTGGAGCCTTGCCATGACGATTAAAACTCTCTAAGTACTTCTTGAATGTTAGTTGTTAACTTATGTGGCACACATAAAATTAACAGGACATATAGCCATTATTATAAACTTTCTTCTCTCAACTTCTTTTATGACGAAGATGAAAATTGGGAAATCTAGCATTTAGTATGTAACAAAATTCTTTTATAAAGAGTGATTTATTCATTTGATTAATTCAGGATTCCTCTAAGTCCCTCCAATCTTCAAAAACTGAGAATCACAATAAAGTACCATCTTACTTACACAAAAATCATGTCCACCTGACAAAAATATAAGCATACACTCCTCTCCTAGGTCATGTTGCTGACAGAAGCAGAGTTTTAGGGAAAAATCTGCTAACTGGAAACAAACAAACAAAAACCTCTGTTTCTTGAATGTGTTATGATATTTGGGTTTTCTCCACAGTATTTCCATGAACTCTCTTTGAAGGTTACACCATCATAAGTTAGCATGGGCTCCCTGTTTCGGTCTCAGTCAAACTTGGTTTGCTTATTCTACTCATGCATTTCCAATTGACCTTTCCCAGATGGGAGTTCATTAGTAGTATTTCAGATCTCTTAAGTCCAGGTAATCTTTGGTGTCCTTTATAATGCTTCCCTGGTAAATCCACTAGCACAAGGTAGAACTATAACTTAATTAAGGCAGTGTCATTTCCTCACCTTAGTCTTAGAGAAATATGTCATTCTTACATCAGAAATGCTCAAGGTGCTACTGGCCCAGATTTCTCTATAAAAGTGTTACATTCTCTTAGCTAAAGTTCCAACCAGAAATCTATATGAATCATAATGACAAGGGTGGACAACAGTGACCATGGCAGCCCTCATAATGAATTGTATCAGATGAGGGTTTGTCGAAAACACAATCTGACTGCCTCCACCTCCCTAGTGTTGGGACTAAAGGTGTGCACCACCATCTGACTGGGTGATCTCTTCTGTGGCTTTATCATGGTAATAGCTGACTAAGTAGAAGAGTAACAAGGGAGTGGAAAAGCCATGTCAGAAATGCCTAAGTGGGGGATAGAGAGGACCAATGCAGAGAATTGCCACAGCGTATACCTACATAAAGGATAAGAGGGGCTCTAGAGAGCATTTTGAAGTAAACACAAGCAATACCAGCTAGCAAAAGGGAAATCAAATACAATAGTAGATATAATTTTTCTTTTTTTTTTAAAGATTTGAAAATATTTTTATTTATTTATTTATTTATTTGTTTGTTTGTTTGTTTATTTTGATTTTCTTTTTTTCCATTTATTTATTTATTAAAGATTTCTGTCTCTTCCCCGCCACCGCCTCCCATTTCCCTTCCCCTCCCCCAATCAAGTCCCCCTCCCTCGTCAGCCCAAAGAGCTATCAGGGTTCCCTGCCCTGTGGGAAGTCCAAGGACCACCCACCTCCATCCAGATCTAGTAAGGTGATCATCCAAACAGCCTAGGCTCCCACAAAGCCAGTGCGGGCACAAGGATTAAAAACCCATTGCCATTGTTCTTGAGTTCTCAGTAGTCCTCATTGTTCGCTATGTTCAGCAAGTCCGGTTTTATCCTAGGCTTTTTCAGACCCAGGCCAGCTGGTCTGGGTGAGTTCCCCATAGAACATCCCCATTGTATCAGTGTGTGGGTGCACCCCTCGCGGTCCTGAGTTCCATGCTCGTGCTCTCTCTCCTTCTGCTCCTGATTTGGACCTTGAGATTTCAGTCCGGTGCTCCAATGTGGGTCTCTGTCTCTGTCTCCTTTCATCGCCTGATGAAGGTTAATATTCAGGAGGATGCCTATATGTTTTTCTTTGGGTTCTCCTTCTTTAGCTTCTCTAGGATCACTAATTATAGGCTCAATGGTCTTTGTTTATGGCTAAAAACCAAATATGAGTGAGTACATCCCATGTTCCTCTTTTTGGGTCTGGCTTACCTCACTCAGGATAGTGTTTTCTATTTCCATCCATTTGTATGCAAAATTCAAGAAGTCCTTGTTTTTTACTGCTGAGTAGTACTCTAATATGTATATATTCCATACTTTCTTCATCCATTCTTCCATTGAAGGGCATCTAGGTTTTTTCCAGTTTCTGGCTATTACAAACAATGCTGCTATGAACATAGTAGAGCATATACTTTTGTTGTATGATAAGGCCTCTCTTGGGTATATTCCCAAGAGTGGTATTGCTGGGTCCAGGGGTAGGTTGATCCCGAATTTCCTGAGAAACTGCCACACTGATTTCCAAAGTAGTTGCACAAGTTTGCATTCCCACCAGTAATGGATGAGTGTACCCCTTTCTCCACAACCTCTCCAGCAAAGGCTATCATTGGTGTTTTTTATTTTAGCCATTCTGACAGGTGTAAGATGGTATCTTAAAGTTGTCTTGATTTGCATTTCCCTGATCGCTAAGGAAGTTGAGCATGACCTTAGGTGTCTTTTGGCCATTTGAACTTCTTCTGTTGAGAGATCTCTGTTCAGCTCACTGCCCCATTTTATAATTGGGTTGATTAGCCTTTTACGGTCTAGTTTCTTGAGTTATTTATATATTTTGGAGATCAGACCTTTGTCAGTTGCGGGGTTGGTGAAGATCTTCTCCCAGTCAGTGGGTTGCCTTTGTGTCTTAGTGACAGTGTCCTTTGCTTTACAGAAGCTTCTCAGTCTCAGGAGGTCCCATTTATTCAATGAGGCCCTTAATGTCTGTGCTGCTGGGGTTATACGTAGGAAGTGGTCTCCTGTGCCCATGTGTTGTAGAGTACTTCCCACTTTCTCTTCTATCAGGTTCAGTGTGTTCGGACTGATATTGAGGTCTTTAATCCATTTGGACTTGAGTTTTGTGCATGGTGATAGATATGGATCTATTTTCATTCTTCTACGGGTTGACATCCAGTTTTGCCAGCACAATTTGTTGAAGATGCTCTCTTTTTTCCATTGTATACTTTTAGCTCCTTTATCGAAAATCAGGTGTTCATATGTTTGTGGGTTAATGTCAGGGTCTTCTATTCGATTCCATTGGTCGACTTCTCTGTTTTTATGCCAATACCAAGCTGTTTTTAATACTGTAGCTCTGTAATAGAGTTTGAAGTCAGGGATGGTAATGCCTCCAGACGATCCTTTATTGTATAAGATTGTTTTGGCTATGCTGGCTTTTTTGTTTTTCCATATAAAGTTGATTATTGTCTTCTTCAGATCTGTGAAGAATTTTGATGGGAGTTTGATGGGGATTGCATCGAATCTATAGATAGCTTTTGGTAGAATTGCCATTTTTAGTATGTTGATCCTCCCAATCCAAGAGCAGGGGAGATCCTTCCATTTTCTGGTGTCTGCTTCAATTTCTTTCTTCTAAGACTTAAAGTTCTTGTCATATAGATCTTTCACTTCCTTGGTCAGAGTTACCCCAAGATATTTTATGTTATTTGTGGCTATCGTGAAAGGTGATGCTTCTCTGATTTCCCTCTCTGTTTCCTTATCCTTAGTGTATAGGAAGGCCACTGATTTTTTGGAGTTGATCTTGTATCCTGCCACATTACTAAAGGTGTTTATCAGCTGTAGGAGTTTTTTGGTAGAGTTTTTGGGGTCGCTTATGTATACTATCATATCATCTGCAAATAACGAAAGCTTAACTTCTTCCTTTCCAATACGAATCCCCTTGATCCCCTTATGTTGTCTTATTGCTATTGCTAGAACTTCAAGCACTATATTGAAGAGGTATGGAGAGAGTGGACATCCTTGTCGTGTTCCTGATTTTAGTGGGATGGCTTTGAGTTTTTCTCCGTTTAATTTAATGTTAGCTGTCGGCTTGCTGTAAATAGCTTTTATTATATTTAGGTATTTCTAGTCTCTCCAAGACCTTTATCATAAAGGGGTGTTGAATTTTGTCGAATGCTTTTTCAGCATCTAATAAAATGATCATATGGTTTTTTTTTCTTTCAGTTTATTTATATGGTGGATTACATTGATAGATTTGCGTATGTTGAACCAGCCCTGCATCTCTGGGATGAAGCCTACTTGATCATAATGGATAATTTTTCTAATGTGTTCTTGGATTCGATTTGCCAGTATTTTATTGAGAATTTTTGCGTCGATATTCATGAGTGAGATAGGCCTGTAATTCTCTTTCTTGGTTTGGTCTTTGTGTGGTTTTGGTATCAGGGTAACTGTAGTTTCATAAAAGGAATTTGGCAATGACTCTTCTGTTTCTATATTGTGAAATACGTTAAGGAGTATAGGTATTAGCTCTTCTTGGAAGTTCTGGTAGAATTCTGCAGTGAAACCATCTGGTCCTGGGCTTTTTTTGGAAGGGAGATTTTTGATAACAGTTTCTAGTTCTTCGCGACTAATAGGTCTATTTAGATCGTTCACCTGGTCTTGGTTTAGCTTTGGTATATGGTACTTATCTAAAAAAATTTCATTTCTTTTGTATTTTCCAGTTTTGTGGCATACAGGCTTTTGTAGTAAGATCTAATGATTCTCTGAATTTCCTCTGTGTCTGTGGTTATGTCCCCCTTTTCATTTCTGATCATATTTATTTGCGTGTTCTCTCTCTGTTGTTTAATTAGTTTGGATAGGGGTTTGTCGATCTTGTTGATTTTCTCCAGGAACCAACTTTTTGTTTCATTGATTCTTTGGACTGTTTTCTGTGTTTCTATTTTGTTGATTTCAGCCCTCAGTTTGATTATTTCCAGTCTTCTGCTCCTCCTGGGCGCATCTGCCTCTTTTTTTTTTTTCTAAAGCTTTCAGGTGTGCTGTTAAGTCCCCGATGTATGCTTTCTCCGTTTTCTTTAAGTGGGCACTTAGTGCTATGAACTTTCCTCTTAGCACTGCTTTCATCGTGTCCCATAGGTTTGAGTATGTTGTCTCTTTATTTTGATTAAATTCAAGGAAGACTTTAATTTCTTTCTTAATTTCTTCCTTGACCCAGGTGTGGTTCAGTAGTTGACTGTTCAGTTTCCATGAGTTTGTCGGCTTTCTGGGGGTAGCATTGTTGTTGTCTTCTAACTTTAATCCATGGTGATCTGATAAGACACAGGTGGACACTGATATTTTTTTGTATCTGTGGAAGTTTCCTTTGTTTCCGAGTATGTGGTCAATTTTCGAGAAGGTTCCATGAGCTGCAGAGAAGAAGGTATATTCTTTCCTATTTGGGTGGAGTGTTCTATAGATGTCTGTTACGTCCATTTGCTTCATTAGCTCCAATAATTCTCTTAATTCTCTATTAGGTTTCTGTCTGATTGACCTGTCCATTGGAGAGAGAGGTGTATTGAAGTCTCCTACTACTAGTGTGTGTGGTTTGATGTCTGCCTTGAGTTCTAGTAATAATTTTTTTACATAAGTGGGTGCTTTTATATTAGGGGCATAGATATTCAGGATTGAGATGTCATCCTGATGAATTGTTCCTGTTATGAGTATAAAGTGTCCATCTCGATCTCTTCTGATTGATTTTAGTTTGAAGTCAGTTTTGTTAGAAATTAGTATGGCCACACCTGCTTTTTTCTTAGGACCATTTGCTTGAAACACCTTTTCCCAACCCTTTACTCTGAGTAGATGCCTGTCTTTGTGGTTGAGATGTGTTTCTTGCAAACAGCAGAATGTTGGATCCTGTTTTCGTATCCAATCTCTTAGCCTGTGCCTTTTTATAGGTGAATTGAGTCCATTAATATTAAGTGATATTAATGACCAGTGGTTGTTTACTCCGGTTATTCTTATTGTTTTTGGTAGTAGAGTTTGTGTGTCTCCCTTCTTTGAGTTGTGCTGGTGAACGGTCGCTAGATGCCTGAGTTATTGTAGGCAGTGTTGGCAATGTTGGATTCCTTGGGTTGCGATTTTCCTTCTATTACTTTCTGTAGGGCTGGATTTGTGGCTACGTATTGTTTAAATTTGTTCTTATCCTGGAATGTCTTGTTTTCTCCATTGATAGTGAACAGTAGCTTGGCTGGGTATAGTAGTTTGGGTTTGCATCCATGATCTCTTAGTTTCTGAAGTACCTCTATCCAGGACCTTCTGGCTTTCATGGTTTCCATAGAGAAGTCAGGTGTAAGTCTGATCGGTTTACCTTTATAAGTAACTTGGCCTTTTTCCTTTGCAGCTCTTAATATTTTTTCTTTAACCTGTGTATTTAGTGTTTTGATTATTATATGGCGAGGGGATGTATTTCTTTGATCCAGTCTGTTTGGTGTTCTGTATGTTTCTTGAATATTCAAAGAATATCTTTCTTTATGTTGGGAAAGTTTTCTTCCATAATTTTGTTAAAAATATTTTCTGGGCCTTTGAGCTGTGACTCTTCTCCTTCTATTCCTATTATTCTTAAGTTTGGTCTTTTTATTGTGTCCCATATTTCCTGAATGTTTTGTGATGAGAATTTGTTGGCTTTGCTGTTTTCTTTGCTCAGTGCGTTTATTTTCTCTATGGTGTTCTCAGAATCTGAGATTCTTTCTTCTATCTCTTGTATTCTATTGATTATGCTTGTTTCTGTAGGCTCTGCTCGTTGACCTAGATTTTCCATATCCAACTGGTCCTCCGTTTGTGTTTTCTTCCTTGCTTCCATTTCAGTTTTCAATTCTTGAACTCTGTTTCCATTACCTGTTTGATCATTTTTTCTTGGTTTCTCAGGGTATCATGTACGTATTTACTCATTTCTTCAAACTTTTTGTTATACTTCTCATCCATTTCTATAAGCACGTTTTTCACATGTTGTTTAAGGGACTCTATTGCTTTCATAAAGTCAATTTTTTCCACTTCTTCTGTGTTAGGGTGTTCAAGTCCTTCTGTTGTAAGATCATTGGGTTCTGGTGTTTTCATGTTGTTTTTGAGATTATTGGGTGAATTTTTGCCTTGGCGCCTGCCCATCTCCTCCTATCAATGCTATCTAATGGGTCTTTTAAAACTGGTTCAGGTTTCCCTGCTGGCCAGGGGCTCCTCTTACAAAATGCCCTCGCTCTGTTTCCTGGCTCTTGCCGGGGGCCACGATCCCTCTCCTCAGAAGGGTCTTCAGGAACAGGACCCGGCTCCTCGTTTGCCAGGGACCTCGCCAACCAAAGGCCTACCTCTTTGATTTAATTGTAGTGGGGCGATCTGCTCTTGGTGTTGTGCGCCGGTCCCCGCCGCCTGTGGCCTGCGTCGTCTGCCGCCGCGCCAGTCCCCGCCGGTTCCCGCCGCCTGCGTCCCCCGCGCGCCGTCCGCCGCCGTGCTGTCCGCCCTAGATACAATTTTTCAATTAATTTTGGCACAATGAGAAGGAAAGTGTTATAATAACAAAAAGGAGAGATGCCAAGACAGACTTTGCTTTTATAGATAAATGTTTACTTTGTAATTTTGTTTTATACTTTATGTTTTTATTAACATATAGATCCCATTTGTGTTATTTTGCATAGAATGATATTCGATATGTTTTTAGATCTCCCATTAAATCAGTTGAAGTATTGCAATTCATGCACTTAGGATATCATATTTTCCTCTATTCTCTTTTTGTATGTAAGGTTTATTGATGTATGAATTCCTATAAATATGGATCATCCATATAAAGTACATATATTTTGGAGCCCAAGGGTGGTGGCTCATTAAATCAGCACTCAAGAAGCAGAGGCAGGTGAATGTCTGTGAGTTCAAAGCTAGCCTGGTCTACATGGCTAGTTCCAGGCTAGCCAGAGCTACATAACTGAAACCCTGTCTCAAAGATAAATAAATTATATATGCTTTAGGCTGGAGAGATACTATACAAACATTAGGATAGGAGTTCAGATCTTCAGAACCCAGGTAAAAACTGAGTGGATGTGGTGGCCCATCTGTAAGTTTCAGAGCTTGGAATGTAGAGATGGGGGGATGTGGAAAGTTAGTTAAACTAGCCATTGTGGGTAGCTCTGGGTTCAATCGAGAGGCTCTTTCTCAACCAGTAAGACAGAAAACAATGAAGGAAGACTTCCAAAATCAACTTGGGCCTCTCACACGTCCATCTGCACACATATGAACATGTGCACACCCCACAGCTCCAGACACGCATGCAAATAAACTACTTGTTTTTGAAGAGTTTAGCACATTCAGAGCTGTGTGACCGTTGCTGCCATCAATAATAAAACCTTTTTCAGCACACCAAGAAGAAAATGCATGCCAATTGAGAGCATTTATTAGAGAGATTTTGAAGATAGAAAAAAATTGAATGTGCCTTTGTGGCAATGAGAAATGTCGAAAAATATGGAGGAAATTCATAATGTAGGAGTAATGAGAAGTCATAAGGCTAGTACGTCCTTGGTAGCACTGTGCTACTAATTCCTGTTCCTTCCTAAAATGCAAGTTTGAATAACTCTACCACAAAAAGGAGTGTGAGTAACTGAGATACCAGTAATGGACAAATTAAATGAATTGTAGAATGTCCTTAGACCTACCAGGTACAGCTAGTTGGCCAGAGGCAGACATTAGGAATCAGTGCTGCACTCTTCTTCTTTTAGGAATATTTACTTATATTCTTCTTTGTTTCCTTCCTCTCTTATCACTGTGCCCTCTTGAAAGCATGCATTAGTAATGGTTACCTTAGTACAATAGTACTGAAGCTACAGGATGTCAAAAAAAAAAGACATGCTAAAATGCCCATTCAATCTGTTGTGAAGTGTTAAGTTCATTTGCATCAGTGTTATTAGAAGAACACCTGATAGTCTTGTAAACAAGTATGCATATACTGGATCAAAGTAACATTCGGACAACTAATTCTTTCCTTTGAATACTTGACAAAAGAAGAGAGGAGAAAACTAAATAGACACCCTTTAGAAATCAAAGTTATTTCCTTTGAGTTTTTCAAGGCACGTGCTCTCACAAGGAAAGGTACTAACTTGCAGCCATCTCTATCAGGCAACCTGAAAACTTATTCTAAAGAAGTAACTCTGAGGGAAAAAAAAACCTCAAACTCCAAAAGTATATTTAGAAGCAGTATAAGAAATAATCAGATACACAGTATGTAATTTACGACATTCCCTGTGTTAGAAGTCATAAAGTCCTTTCAGATAACGAAGTGGAGAGTATATAAGGATGTGGTCAAGGATAAGAGGAAGGGCAGGCTCTGGCATCTCATCTTTGCCTGAGTCCTGGTTAATTCTCTTGCCTGTCTTGTGGCTTCGACAGATTACCCGAGACTCACTTCTCCCCTTTACCAGTATGTCTACTAATTGCTGAGTTCTGAAGACTTGTGAGTTAACAGAGCAAAAGGCAGAGCTTACAGATTATACTTCTCTTTTCTGTGCCCCCATTAGTACAAAATAGAATACAAAAAAATAATGCATACAGTATTTTAACTGTGTAAACTATTGTAATTGGTTGTTAATCTTTCTTAGTAGACAATTCATGCCCTTTGTTTATATTTAAAAGAATAAAAGGAAGAATCAATAAATATTAAAAAGAAATTTAACAGTGCATAACCTTGAATTAAACCTAAAAATCCCAAACTTAGTTGATTTAAAAAAGCCAGGATCAAATGTTAGAGCAGACAATGACCTGTAAGGCTAAATGTATTGTGCACCCTAAAACTCATATGTGGAGACCTCGCCTTGTTTATAGATAAGGTCTTTGCAAGAAGCATTGTAGCCGAGCTACTATAGGACAGTGTGGTGTGTTGTTGGGGCAACTCATAGAGACCATACCCACAGGCAGCTGTTGTTCAAATATAAAATAGGCAACAGGGGAGGAAGGCTAACAAGGGACTATTGGCAGAGACACTTACTGGCAGAGGTGATAAGAGAGGAAATAAGCTTACTGATGGGGTGTGGGGGGAGGCCCATAATGGTCTGTGGCCCTGGCTGTACTAGTTGCATTTGCTCTTTCCAGATAATCCTTTCTATCATTCTGCTGGAGCCAGCATGATGATGAGCATGAGGATTCCTGTCTAGGTGATTTGCTGAACAGGAAACTCACCTGAGATTTAGTGATGACAGCCTGGACATGTGACACCTCAGATGCTCACTAGCTTGGCCTCGGTGACCACCAGGAGATTCAGAGCAGCGAGCTCGACCAAGAGCTCTTGTGTTCTCCACATGCTCCTTTGGCATACTGCTTACAGGGAGGGAGGTCTCATTGGCTAGGCGGTGTAAACACTGACATCCCAACTGACCCTTGTTCCTTGTGAACCCAGCATTTCACAGAACAGCTGACACAGCCCATGAGGAGGAAGCAGATTCTCTTAGCAGGTAGTCACAGTTGTAGGTCCCAAAGGCCATTAGATAGTACGTACCAGGATGCTCAGTCTGGACCTGCATAGCCCTCTTCCATTGCTCCCTCGGCTTGACTGGAGCCTTGTGAACACCACCTCTGGAGTCCTACTATTTGTGAGCTCACAAGAAAGAGATGAGGTCATGAGGGCGGGGCCTTCAGCGTGAGACTAGTGCCCTGAGGGGAAGACCCATGAGAGGGGTCCCCCGTCTGCCTCCCCTGCCCTCTTGCCATATCCTGTGAACACACACAGGAGGAGAAGGTCCTCACCGGAATCCGAGTATGCTGTCACACTGACCCTGGATTTCTAATGTAGCCAGGTGCTATAATTTCACACGGCTATAATTTCAATACTAGGAAACTGAGGCAGGACAATTGTAATTTGGGGTTATAGTAGATCTTGTCTAAAGCAAACACAACACCAAGAACCTAACAATGAAACTGGAAACTTGACTTTAGGCTTCGAGAGCAATGAGAAATGTGTGGTGCAAGCCTGCAGTCAGTGGCGCATAGCTCCCGTCACAGAAGCAGCACTACAGGTAAAAAAAAAAAAGCACACGTTCCCAGCTATGTTTACATTCTCCATGGAAATGAGGGACAAATGAGATGAAACTGACATCCTAAGACCTAATAAGAAGTCCTTGCTGTCACTTTCTAAATTCTGTCCCCCTTCTACTGCCAGGGTTGGTTCAGGCTGCTAGACAAAAAATGAGGTAACAGACACACTTATTTTCTCATAGTTCTAGAGTCTGGGGAAAATCTGGGATCAAGATCTTAGTGTGTTTTCAACCTTGTAGACAGGCCAATATCTTATTATATATTCTCATGGTGGAAAAAGGAGTAGAAACAGGAGAAGAGATGGGGAATGAATGAGAACATGCTTTTTTTTTGAAAAATAAGCATGCTAATCTCATATGAGAAGAACAGAACATATATCCATATCCATGCATGGATGTGTGTGTCAATACATATGTGCATATGTACACAGATATGCGGTGTGGAGAGACTGTGAAGCCACTCAGTCTACTATCTCCAAAACCAAAGAACAAACAAAATTGGTGGTGTGGTTCAGGCCAAGTTCAAACCTTAGAGGTGGGGCCAATGGTGAAATTCCTGGTGTGAGTCCAAGAGTCTGAGACCCAGGGTCTCTGATGTTGATGGGCAGGAAACATGGATGTCCCTGCTGAAGCAGAAAGAGTAGATCTCTCCTTGTATTCTGTTCAACAGATGGGACGACAAAAACAGCCTCATAGACATACCCTGAAATAATGTCTCATGAGCTATTTTAGTATCCCTTTACTAAGTCATGGGGACACATAAAATTAACTTTTGAGGCCTCTAGGCACGTTGAAAAAGAGTAGCAAGAGGGCTTAAATATGTACAACTCTGCTTCTTTAAGGTTTCATTAAACCAAATACATAGCCATCGTAGTACTTCTATTTTGCTTAACACTAAAACATCAGAGGCAGACCATAAATATGAACCAGGTAGATATATCGTGAAGTATCATCATTGATGCTCTGCAACTCATTCTCCATGGGGAGCGAATGACATTCTAGGCATTGAAGGAGTTGCTTTCTGATTGTTTCTGAGAGCAGACAATCCCCATGGGTTGGATGTTCTATATAGGCAGCGTGCCCAGAATCCTACCACCAAGCCCTTGAGAGAGCTCCATGTCAACTCAAGAGCATCCAAACCCAAGTTTATGAGTACCAATAAGTGGTATCTTTATAAGGTACCATCTCATTCCTTAGCTTGCTTGGCACATTTGAACATCTACCAAGTCGTTACTGCAGTATCGATTGGATTTCTACCTCAAGTGTACTTACACTTCATGAAGGGATCTGTTCCATTATCACAGAGGGTTATATTGGATTCCTTTTCCAGTTATTCAGGAAAAAATAGCAAAGAAAATGGGTAAAAAGTGGCTAATGTGGGTAATTATCTTTACAATCCCCGCCAAGTACAGTACTCTCAAAGTTCTTTTTATTCTTTTTCTTTTTGGCCCTCTGAGAAACAAAACCCTCGGGGAAATTTTAACTTATTGAAAATCTATAGACTTCAGCCAACCCTTCCTAAAGAGCAAGAGAATCATTATGGCTTTTCTGAAGCACAAAAAGTGGTGTTTAACTTTAATTATACCAAGCTTTTATTGATTTGGCTGGCTTAATATCTTAAGCCTCAATTAACATTGGAGAACTTATAATCATCGTCATTCAGGCTTGGAGGGGTGGAGGAGTTCGGAAAAAGAGCAGCTCCTAAGGACGGGGAGCACTATAGTGACAGCTACGTGAGCAAAGACAGGGAGCCCAATGGCTTTAGCTGTCAAGTGCACTCAGTCACGTATTGATCAAACGAATAAAAAGCAGATGTAAAGCATTCCAAAATAAGAGTTTTCTAAAGAACTTCTTCCAAGGGCCTATTGCAATAATAATAATGATACGGGGAGCATCCATTTGCTGAGTCCATATCACATGGTTTGCCTCTTGTTTTTACGGCTTGGAAGTCTGTGTCTTATTTTCCTTCTCTGGATGGGTGGCTTCTAGATTGTCAGTGGTCCTCTGTGTCTCTGAGTCATCTACAGAGAGGTGCCTTTCCTTTGATGAGCTAGTGTCACAGGAAACAAGTCTGTATACAAGAAAGTACTTGGAGTGTTGTTGGCAACATACTATCATTTCCCTTCGAAACACAGAGGCACTGGCCTGTGACCAGGAGATATGGCCATTTGTTTATGCCCAAGTTGTGACTCATTTCTCCCAGTTGCTAAGTACTTAAGAAGCAGATTTTTCCAGGTCCCTCCTTTCCAGATCTGCTCCAGGACTCCTGGGGTTCCTGCCGCCTGTCAAGGAATTCATCTTTCTTCACAGCTGCTGCCTGCCAGCAAATGTGAAGGGTCGGATTCCACTGCTCTTTGATGTTAAGAAGGCCCTGTCTGTTTTGGATCCCTCTCGTTGTGTGGCATTGCTCATGGTTTCTATCTGGGAGTCACTATTGGCTGATGGGTCCACTTTAGTGTAATTATCCAATTTGGATAGTAAAATGGAAGCATATATAAAGATAGTTAGAGAAACTATGTCAGCCATCCCTCTTCTCGATGTGTTCCTATACTTAACATTCTTCAAAGTAGCTGTTAGGATATTTAAAGAGACAGATGCTGTAGGAGCAATTATTTCTCAAATTGGTGCTTTTGTTCCACTCGTGGTAGAGCATTTCTAAATCAAATGAAAATTACAGGTGATCTTAGAAACTGTGTTGTCCAAATTATTTTATAGTCAACAAAATAGAGGTAATCATCCTGTCCTTTAGTAGTGGTCCATGTTATTAGAACCTCAGTACAGAAATAACCAAACATCTCTAGCCAATTCTTTTATCCTTTAGAATTATTTTTAAATGTTTTTTCATATGAATGATTTGCCAGCACATATGTCTGTGTACCAGATTCATGCCTGGTGCCTGAGGATGTGGTGAGACCCCATGTGGGTGCTGGGAATCAAAACTGGGTCCTTTGCAAGAACAACACTTGTTCTTAACCACTGACTCAACTCTCTGCCTTATTTTAAGTCATAAATAATCAACGTTTTTGTGTGTAGGGGGATTCAAGACATGGTTTCGCTGTGCAACAGCCCTAACTATCCTGGAACTCTCTTCGTAGACCAGGCTGCCCTTAGCCAACATCTTAACGCTGTACGTGCTCTTAAGTTGTTTGAAGGAAAAATGTTAGGTATTACTGTACCAGTATCTTGACTCAAAGTTTTTCATAACTTTGAGAGAAAAGTCTTTAAAAACTTTTCACATGCCACTTGAGCAAATTTAACATAAAACAAACAACGCTTCTACTGTCTCCTGAAGACTGCTGGAAAAATATTTTAAAAATTGAGAAACTGCCTCAAAGGCATTTTTAAAGAATTTTTCACAATAAAACAATAAGACAAAATAATCTTATAAATGGCTTTCTATATCTGCTCTGGTGTTGTCGACCATCCCACCATGTTAGAGTCATAGTAAAGACCCTTTAAGGAAACCATTTCTGAGACCAGGTATGATGGCACAGGCCTTGTACTCAGGAGGCAGAGGCTGGTGGATCTTTCTGTGAGTTTGAGGCTAGCCTGGTTTACAGAGAGAACCCCTGTCTTGAAAAAACAAAAAACTTTTGATCAAGAGATCTGGCCTGGGGACTGGAGAAATGGCTCAGTGGTTAAGAGTCCTGACTGCTCTTCCAGAGGACCTGGGGTTCAATTCTCAGCACCCACATGGCAGTTCACAACTGTCTGTATTTCTAGTTGCAAGGGATCTGACACCCATGGCAAAACACCAATGCACATAAAATAAAAATAAAATAAAAATAAAAAAGAGAGATCTGACTTGGATGGACAGTTATTTAACATTCCAGCTGGGCCAGACCAAATCACCTGGATCAGGAAGGTGGGCTCACTTTAAACCATGCTAAAAGGATATATGGAATAATTGTTTTTCTCTTTAAAGAAAAACTGCACCTTTTCTCTGTAAGCAGGAACTGTTTCCCAGCTGCTCAGACCCAAATAATCACATAGAAACTATATTAATTACAACACTGTTTGGTCGATGGCTCAAGTGTATTTCTAGCTACCTTTCATATCTTAAATTAACCTATTTCTATTAATCTGTATTATCACAAGGTTGTGGCCTGCCAGTAAGATAAGGTTCTGGTGGGCATCTTTCTCCTTGAGCAGCTATATGGCTTCTCTTTCACTCTGCCTTTATATGTCTCTGTTTGGATTTACTCTGTTAAGCCATTGGCCAAAATAGCTTTTTCATCAACCAATAAAAGCAAAACATATACAGAAGGACATCCTACATCACCTCCCCTTTCTGTCTAAATAAAAAGGTTTTCACTTTTTTTAAACATAAATATTTTCAAAATTTTTTATTGATATTTAGTGAGCTTCACAAACACAATACCTTAAACAAGAACAAAAATACATATACACAGTGTAACAAAATTGACCTTAAATTCGTATCAATAGACCAAGATCCATACCAATGCAAAGTATTTATCTGTAAATCATATTCCCCCCCCTTTTTTTTTATTTTTTGGTTTTTCGAGACAGCAATTTTGTAACATGCTGCTCACAGACCCCATTTAAGTGCAGGACCTCCTGAAAAAGCCAGCATTCATTCTGTCAGTATGAACCAGGAAGCAGCATCTTAAAGAAGCTGTGCAATATTTTGCCACTAATATTGTGCTTCTCTTAGAGGAGCTGTGCCTCTGCTCACTGCCAACAAACAGGGCCTATATGAAAATATGCTACTACTGAGAAGCCGTGCTTATTTCTGTTCTTTTGTGTCTAGCACTCCTTCCCAAACTCTCTCAGGTTTTATGTGGATATAGTCATCCCCATTTGTAAGTGGAGACTTCTTTTGTTTCCTGGCTGCTCAGACCCTAATAATCACATAGAAATTATATTGATTATAACACTATTTAGTCAATGGCTCATGTTTATTTCTAGTCAGCTCTTATATCTTACATTAACCCATATCTATTAATCTGTATCACCATGAGGTTTTGGCCTACCAGTAAGGTAAGGTTCTGGTGGGTATCTTTCTCCTTCAGCAGCTCTATGGCATCTCTCTGACTCCACCTACTCTCTCTCTATATATCTCTGTTCAGATCTCCTGCCTGGCTTTATTCTGCTAAGCCATTGGCTGAAATAGCTTTATTCAGCAACCAATAAAAGCAACACATATACAGAAGGACATCCCACATCATTTCTTCCCCAAGTTCCTGCCCTCAGTGCAATTTCCTTAAGGCTCCATGAGGTTCAGCTGGGGCTACCCACCTTTCTGAGGTCTGAACCACAAGCACATTTCTTTTCTTTCTTTTTTAAAAATGTCTCTTCTTTTAGATGCTAACTAGAACCCAAGTATATTTTTTTGACACTTTGGCCTTCTCTCTAAAGCTCAGCTCCTAGCCCTGTGGCTGTTTGTTCATCCACCTGGTTTCCATGCCTGCTTAAATGGCACAGCTTTTTCTCTTCTTTCCTCTATTCTCTTCAAACAATTGCTGAGATTTACAGCTTGCCTGCCCTGGGGGGTTTTCATTTAAACTCTGATAAAATTGTCCTTGAGCCTCTGTTTGAGTCAATTCTTAAATTCTTTTATTAATGAGACTAAGATCCCCAAGAGGAGACTCTGATTTCCTTGGAAACAACTGCATATTTATGTGCAACTGCAGCAAGAGTTTTCTAAGAATTGCCATTTTTCATGCCCTACAGCTACTTTGTCATCTCTGAACAACAGAGAATTTCCTTCAACTGTTTTTGGCTCTTATTGTCATAACAAGGCCACTGTTGTGTATGTATAGTAAAATCCATGCTCTTCCCACCACAGCCCCTACTTCCTCCACTGTTTCGTGAATTATAGCTTCTTTGTGTTTACTTAATATTCCCTGCTATCACCAAAGCTTCCACTCTTTGCTTCTAGCCAATTCTTTGATGGAATATGTAGTTCAAGGGGCTTTGTACGGTGAGTTATCCTATTATTAAACCAGAATGACTTAAAAAAAATTGAGGTCTTGAATTTGGATGGAGTAACGTTAGATGGAAAAAGGAGCAAGAAAGGGAGGTATCTTAGTGAGGCCCTCTGTTGCTGTGACAGACACCAAAAAGACACCTGTGGAGGAAAGAGTTTCTTCTGGCTCACAACTCGCAGGTCACACTCCATTGCTGAGGGAAGTCAGGATAGAACTCAAGGCTGGACTCCTCCAGGAACTGATGCAAAGCCCACAGGGGAACTCTGCTTACTGGCTTGCTTCTCATGGCTTGCTCAGCCAGCTTTCATATATAATTCAGGATCCCCTGCCCCTCTTGTGATAGGCCCTCCCACATTAATCATAAATTAAGAAAATGCATTATAGATTTGACTACAGGCAATTGGAAACATTTCCTCAGTTGAGGCTCCTCTTCCAAGACAACATTACTTTATACCAAGTTGACAAAACAAACAAATAAAATACTGGCCAGCTCAGGAGGATGGAGGAGAGAAGGGAAAAGTGATGGTCTGTCCTGTTCCTTTAAGAGACAAGCTCCTCTCTCTGCTGAGGCAAGCAGATCTTCCTTCTGTTTCTGCTTCCAACCTGAGCTCCTTCTTTTCCATCTCTCTCCTGAAGAGGCAGCTACTGCCTCTCTCCCATCTCCCCACTTCTCCCCTTCCACCCCCTCTCTGCCTCTTTCTGGTCCCCCTTCTCCCCTTCCCTCTTTTCCCTTCCCTTCTATAACACACTAAATAAATATCCAACCTCACTCTGCATGGCATGCCTAATGGGTCTCTGTCTCTCACCTGCTGTGCAGATCCCTGCCTGTAATCAGCTCTCTTCGTGGCCCTCCATGGTCTCTTGTGGCCTGCTACCCACTGCCACTACTCAGGACCTGCAGCGTTTTACCATAACAAAAAGAAGGAGAGAAGAGAGGAAGGGAAGCAAGAGAAGGGGAGGAGGGAAGAAAGAAGAGAAGAGGAGACAAGGGGATGGAAGAGAAGTGTTCCAGCTCCTCTTTGGGAAGATGTTACCGGTGTCTTAATTTCTCTTTCTCAGAACAAGGTGAAATTTCTTTCAACTATCTTTGGTCCTTATTGTCATAATGAGGGCACAGTATTTACATACACCATATGTAAATCTGGCAGTTTACAGCCGATAATGCCTTTTTTCACTTGATAGTTACACCTGAGAGCTTCACCTAAGAGCCATCCTCAGTCCGAAGAAGGACATCTGACTTATTCAAGCTGCTGTAGATCGTAACCAAATGCTCTAGTTCCAAAGGTGGTACTCTGTCCAACAGAAACTCGGGTGTCTTTTTTCTTTGAGCCATGTGTCTTATGAAATGCCATTTTGATCTCAGATAACAGCTCATATCCATCCTCACTCTTCCTTTGCCAATCACACCACATAGGACAGTTAAATTTTGT
The DNA here is from genome assembly GCA_025134845.1 of Neodon shergylaensis. Classification (NCBI taxonomy): domain Eukaryota; kingdom Metazoa; phylum Chordata; class Mammalia; order Rodentia; family Cricetidae; genus Neodon; species Neodon shergylaensis. The sequence goes on from JABTXL010006712.1 coordinate 13,788,627, forward strand.
TTCTGCTCATCCCAATGAACAAGAAACAAGAATGACTTTGGGGCAGGAAGGAAGAGGGGTAAGGATAATTCTCCACCTCTCTCAACTTCTTCTGGCATCACTGTCAGTGACCTCTGTGACTCTCGTTTCTGCCAGACTGATAAAGACCCCTGTGTCCCTGACATGGTAAGGATTCTGGGCTTTGGCATTATGACTTCTGCCTTAGGAGAGGTCAATGGCTGCCTGATTTCCCAGTCTCTGGGGTGCCTCATTGTTCCTTGCTTGTTTTCTCTGCTGTTCTATAATCCTGTGCACCCTTCCCTGCATTAGCTGAAAGGTTTAGAGTGGATTTTCTTTTTTCTGAATGGAGGCAAACTGATAAGAGATACGAGCTAAATTGAGCCTCTTAAGAATAAAACAGCAACAAAACTGCTCAAAGAGGGATTAATACTTGGAGGCGGGAGACGTGGTCACTGGAGGAAATTTGTCAAATGTGTAATGGGTGTGCACTTTGGTCGTTGACTTTAGAGAAACCATTTCAAAAATGTCATTTGCCACATTGATGCTCTTTAATATTTGTAATTTTCCAAAACAAAACTAAACCTCATATCTCTGTCTCCTCCCACACATGTTGGCAGCAGTACTGTATTCTTAAGCACAATAAGCAGTTATCATTAAGGGCATAAAGCCAACCTATATTTCTTTTTTAGAGATCTCATCTCTGCCTCAGTTTTTCTCTCCGACACTACCTTTCTATCCCTTTGAAGTCATCCACGGGTTTTAGAATTCATCTGAATTACCTGGAGGTCTTTTAATTCTCAGTGTGTAGGGGGTCATATCCAGCTTCTCTTTCAATAGATCTAGGATAAAGAGGAAGACTTTGTCTTTATAAAAAATGCAGTTTAATTCCACAAATAGACTTATAGATTAATGAGATCTATTGACATCCAAGTCTGTTTATCTTCATGGGTACTAACAAAGAGTTACGTGAAAATGCAGAAATGTCTGTCAAGATAATCTTGAAGAAATTGCTGGCCAATCAACACCACCAAATACCAAGATGATAATGAAAACAGTGTGGTACCAGGATAAGAGCAGATGAAGAAAACTGATGGTAGGTAAGTCTTAGTTATGGTTTCTATGGCTGTGAAGAGACAGCCCGACCACAGCAACTCTTAGGAAATCACTTAACTGATGTGGAAGGTCACACTTTCAGAGGTTTAGTTCATGATCACGATGGTGGGACATGGCAGCATGTAGGCAGACATAGTGATGGCTGTATCTTGATCCAAAGGCAACATTAAGTGGTCCAAGACACTGGGCAGCATCATGAGCATATATGAGACCTCAATGCCCACCTCTACAGTGACACACTTCCTCCAACAAGGCCACACCTACTCCAACAAGGCCAAACCTACTCCAACAAGGCCACACCTACTACAAGACCACAACTACTCTAAGACTACACCTACTCCAGCAAGGCCACACCTTCTACTAGTGACATTCACTTTGGAGGCCATTTTCTTTTAAACCACCACAGTGGGGAATATCATCTCAGAGATCGGAACTTCAGAAAAATTAGGAATTGTGTTCAGGGTTGGAGAGATTATTTAGTGGCAAAAGCACTTGTTTTGTAATCCTGATGGCTAGATATGACCCATGGAATTCACAGTGGAAAGAGAGAGCCTGAGTTTGATTACCAGAACCCCGGTGGAAAAAATGATCCAACTCCAGAGAGCTGCCTTCTCACCTCCACTAACAGTGAACATGTATCCCCCATACACTATCAAGAGTAAATAAAATAAATATAACCCATTTTAAAATAACTGTGTTCATTTAAAATAACATCAAGGGAGAAAATGTAAAATATGGAATATGAGAAATATATGAGTAAATTTTTCTAAATTTAGGCCATATAAGTAACAATACATCAGTTACTACTGAAATCAATAGAAAAATGGGCGAGTGACTATAATCAGTCACTTTACAAAAGACAAAAGTCAAAATGGCCAATAAATGAAAAGGTGTCCAATATCAGTCATTACCTAGGAATACAAATCAAAACCACAAAGACTGTTTAACTATATTTTCTTCCAAATGCCTGATAAGAAATAGGCCCAGTATAGTGGCACATGCCTTTAATCCCAGGACTTTGAAGGAAGAGATAGGCAGACAGATTTCTGTGAATTTGAGATCAACCTGGTTTCTCTGTAGAGTTCTTCAGTGAGACCCTGCCCCAAGAAAACAAAACCAAACAAACAAAAATAGAAATAAACCTACCCCACTCATTATCAGCAAGGACTTGAAGCAAGAATTGATAGCTAATGAGTAGAAAAATCTGAAATATTTGTTTAGTATCATCGACCGAAGCTTCAGGTATGAAGATCTTACAGCCAGAAATTTTAGTGAGTCTATATCAACAGTAATGCATATCTACATCAACTAAAGCAGATATAGAAGGTTAATCACAGCAATTCATCTTTAATAGGCAGAAAGACAGAAACAATCCAACACTCATTAAACACAACAGATTGGAATGCCATATAGCAATGGGAACAAGCAAAGAAACTGTTGTCACATATGCTAGTGCAGATACACTTCATAAGGGTGATAGCGAGAAAAATTATTCAGTCATGACAGTTTGTATGTATAATTGATTCCATTTGAACAAAGTTCACAGACAAGAAGTCATCACTGGTAAAGAAGTCAGGAACAAAGAATAACTCGGGGGTAAAAGACCTATGGGTACCAGTGATGCTTCATTTATTGATTGACACGTGAGCACACAGGTATGCTCTGTTTGCACAAAAGGCTGCGCAGCTATGGCTTGTAAACTTCTCTGCTAGCAATTTTCAGATCATATTTCAATAACAAGTTACTTGAAAAGCTTAACGAGAGAAGGTCCCAGAAACCTGCAGAGCTTTGGGATCTGACACACTCAAATTTTACATCAAAGGGGAATGGTGACTGGCTTACCTTGATAGGGAGGTAGCCAAACATATTTGGAAAGACAAATTCAAACGACACTGTGAAATTCTCTCAATGCAGTGCCAAGGACTTAAGACTCTATTCATCAGGCTATGCAGAGAGCTGATGAACCGAATGGGGCAATATGACCAGATCCATGTTTATAGAAAAATCCTTACAGCAGTAAGCTGGAATGGAGGAAGAGCAGACTTGGAAAGCTAATTAAAATACTGTCCAAGTCTGGAGGGGGAAAAAATGAAAATATGCTATGTCAAAACCAAAATATGTCTCCACTCCCACCCTGTCTGCCCCTTATCTAGCTCCATCAGATAAACGAGTACAGATCTGAGAACACTGGTCACAGCTGGAGAATTCCACATTCTCATCCCAGGAGCATCACCATTGCTGATGGCTCTCAGGCACAGAGCAATGTCCTGCAGCAACTGCTGTCAAACAGTTTTTCTTCTGGTGAGTACCTCGGTGCTAGCTCTTGTCATGCTTCAGCAGTTGGGGCACCGTCACGCATGGCGTCGCCTGTGAAGTTAAGAGAAAAAGATCTGTTGTCTGATGAAAAGTCACAGGGGAACCTGCACAGCAATCTGATGAGAATAGACAGACAATGAGAACTGGGCAACAATTTTGCTGTCAGGAGAGGCTAGAAAGAAGGTATAAGGTATATATTGGCTTGTTTATGATTTCAAAAGTAACAAGAATGCTTCTCCATCTCACTGGGAATCAGAAAGAACCCAGGTTTAGGAATAAGAGGCATGGAGACAAAGATCTAGCAGAGACAAAAAAACCTCTCTGTGTTCTTTTTCTGAGGATTACTTCCAATGGTTGATGGGGTTTATGAGCTAAGAATACACGGAGAAAAGAGTGGCTGTAGCAAGCCTGAACTGCTGTGAGCTTTGGAAAGTCCTACTTGCAAGACTGGCCATTGATTGACATTTGGGAATTTAGATATCACGAGTAGCAGCTCAATGTGCCTAGACTTTTTGTACAAACAGTATGATTCATGCTTGTATTAGTCAGTGTTCATTAAAGAACCAATCAATAGGGTGTGGCCATGAGGTGAGGGAAGGGAGAGTGCAGACGTGATTAGAATCTGGCAAGTTCAGAATCTGGAGGAGGATGGCCCAGCAGACTGGAGACACAGGCAGAGCCAATGCTAGAGTTCAAGTCCAAAAGCCATGTGTTGCAGAGTCCTTCCTAGTCAGAGTCCAGTCTTTAAAGGGTCTGGATTTGGATCGGATGAGTGATTGGATGAGGCCTACTACCTATACTACGGAGACAATATACTTCACTCCAGGTCCTTCTAATTAAATATAGATGCCATCTAAAAACACCCTCACTGGAGCATCCAGAGTAATGTTTGACCAACTACCTGGGCACTGTAGCCCAGCCAAGAGTATAAAATCAACTACCACAGTGCTAAACACATGCTTTCCTCTGGGGAGTCTGGAATTTGGTATGCAGCAGACAGAGACTGTGTATTTATTTAGCCAGCCTTCAGTAAAAACCCTTGGCGTGGAACTGCTAATCAGTGCTTGACTTGTAGATAACCCTCACAAGTATTGTCCCAGCTTCTTTCTGGGGGAGTTCAACACATCCTGTGTGCTTCTGCTGGGAAAAGACTCTGGGAAAGCTTATGCGGTCATCCCATGGGACTTTGGCCTTTGCTGGTTCTGCTTCTTATCTTTCTGCTCTAATGAATCAGAGTCAGGACTGTGACTGGGTAGTGAGTTCCATGAGTTCCAGTGACTCTGGGGGTAGTCTTGGGACACCAAACACCAGCTGTGACGAGAATCCATCTTAGGCCTCCACTCCCCTGAAACAGGTCAAAAGGCATAACAAAGGCCAACCACGTGTTGAACACCATAAGACCAGCCCTAAAGGAACCGGTGGAAAGAGAATACTGGAAATATGAGGTATCACATAAATTCTAAGTGATAATGATCAGACAACTTGTAATTTTCTCTTAATCCCAAGATATTTCCACAGATAGCAAGTTTAATTATGTACACCCAGCAAGAATGGTCATGAACTATTCTTATACATATAGATAGAAACTTTTTACTGTCAAAGGTAAGTACAGGGACCCTTTATATGAAGGGAAAATGTTTGGGAACTATTGAATGGAATTTATAGCCCAATAGATTTTGAAATTGGTTTATTTGAATTATAAGGAAATATTTCATGTATAATGCTCTTTGAGTTTTGCTTAATAGGCACATTAATTAACTTCTCAAACCCAATAAAATGTAGGAAATTTACCTATGTTCAGCACTTGACAAATAAATCATGATAATTACATATTCACATGGCCAATAATGGTTCTTTTAAATCAGGCTGAGCAGCGAGGTTGCCTTACAATAATTATTCTTTTTAAATAAAGTGCATGTATAACATGATTCCTGCTGGTCAAGAACTCTGAGGCTCCATGATGATTTAGCAACAGGAGCTTGCCAAGTCTTTGGTTCAGTGCAAACATTCTTCCATGTTCAGCAGTAGAAGGATGAACATCTCCAGTGCACTCTAACACAGCTAGCTATGAATATGTAGGCTCGAAGGATGTTGGGGAGATCAACCTAGGTTTTGTTTGTTTGATTGATTGATTAATTTTGCCTTGTTTTCAATGCACCTTTTGTTCCTCTGTTGCTCTCCACAGAAAAATAAAAGAGGCAAAATCTATCAAAGAGAAGCAAAATATACTGAAATCTTAGAAAACTCACAGTAGATGAACTATGAGTAGATAGAAGCCCATGGCCAGGGATGACAAGTCCATATATCAAGCAGATATCATCCAACTTTGGTATCACACATAAGGCTAGTGTGGGGGTTAGATTTAATTGCCAACCTGACTGTGGTGGTTTGAATGTAATTTGCTCTCATGAGCACATAGGGAGTGGCACTATTAGGAAGTATGGCCTTGTTGGTGTAGGTGTGGCATTGTTGGAGGAAGTGTGTCACCGTAGGTGTGGACTTTGAAGTCTCATATATGCTCAGAGCACACCCAATGCCTCAGACCATTTCCTGTGGCCTATGGGACAAGATGTAGAACTCAGCTCCTGCTCCAGCATCATGACTGACAGAATGCCACCATGCCACACCATGATGACAATGGACTAAACCTCTGAAAATATAAACCTCCCCAGTTAAATGTTTTTCCTTGAGAAGAGTTACCATGGTCATGGTGTCTCTTCAAAGCAATAGAAACCCTAACTAAGATACTGGCATAACTTAAAAATCACCTGAGAAGGCAGTCTTTTTTTAAAAAAATTTATCTATTTTACATCCTTGCTGGAGCCTCCCTCCATGCTCCCCTCCCAGTCCCTCTCCGCCATTCTCCCCCACTCCCCAGTCCCCTTCTTTTCTGGAGAAGTGAGTCTTAATGATGAGCTAGCTTATGGGGCGGGTCTGTGGGAGATTGTCTTATGTTAATTAACATGGGAAGACCCAGCCCATTCTGGGCAGCACTATCCCCTAGAGGAGACCTGAATTGTAAAAAAGTAATATCAAGAGGAGTGCAAGCAAGCATATATGCATTTGTTTTTGTCTGTTCTCAGCTGTGGCTGTGACACAACTAGCTGTTTTAAGTTCCTGTGTGAACTTCCCACACAATGGACTATAACTTGGAACTGTAAACTGAGCAAGCCCCTCTATCCCCTAAGCTGCTTTTTGTCAGGGATTTTATCACCCAACAGAAGTGATGCTTGGAAAGCTTGCATTCAGTTATTCAACGTCTGAAAACTAAAGCAATGGCTCTTGCAGTGCTATCTCAAGGTCAAGAAAAATCCACTATGTCACCTGGAGCTTGGTAAGAATATAGATTCTGGGCTGCCAGAGGGCTCCAAGGGTAAAGGTACACTCGTTGTGCAAGCCTGGAGACTTGAGTTCAAATCCCAGGATTCACACAAAGGCAGAAAGAGAGAACAGACTTCATAAACTTTTTGTTTTGGCTTCTAAATGCACACTATAGCATGCTCATGCCAATACTACATCACAGACACACACACACACACACACACTCACAGAGAGAGAGAGAGAGACAGACAGAGAGAGAGAGAGAGACAGAGAGAGAGAGAGAGAGAGAGAGAGAGAGAGAGAGGAAGGATAAGGAGAAACTGGAGCTTTTGTCATTGCTGATGGGATTGGAAAATATTGCAATTGCAGAAAAAAGGCTATTGTGGTTTCTAAAAAGCTAGACAGAATTATCACATAGTTCAGCAATTCTACTTTTAGGTATCCCCTCAAAAAAAAACGAAAGCAGGGACTCCATAGAAACTTGTACACTAATGTTTATAAAGGTGTTGTTTGTAAGGGCCAGTAGGAGAACAAATAAACAAAACAGAATATTGTTCAGCTTTAAAAAGGAAGAAGCCAGGCATGGTGGCACACCTTTAATCTGAGCACTTGAGAGGCAGTGGCGGGAGGGGCTCTGTGATTTAGAGGCCAGCTTGGTCTACATAACAGGTTTTATGACAGCCAGGCCCATGTAGAGAGACCCTTTTTCAAAAAAGAAAAAGAAAAAGAAAAGGAAGTAAATTCTGATACATGCTACAACATGGGAGAAAGTTGACACTATGTTTTGCTAGGTGAAATAAGCCAGAAAGGAAAAGGATAAATATTGTAATTCTACTTATACAAGGCAACTAGTACAGGTGTATTCATGGAGAGAGAAGGTTGAGTAGAGGCTCTCAAAGGCTGGTGATGAGGACAGGAGAGGATTAGGAAATTATACTTTGATGGCACGATTCTTACATGTGGGGTAGTAAAAAGCTCTGGAAATCAACACTGGTTTGCATAATATCATGATCGTTCTCAATGCCACCAAGTTGTAGCCTAAAATGTTTGAAAAACTTTGTTATCTATTTTACCACCATCGACAATTGCGAAAACTGAGCTTACCAACTTGATACTACTGTCTTTTTTTATTTAGGGGGCTGCTGTTAGTAGGGTGCCCATGCTGCAGTGGATGGTTCCCATAAGCTTGTGCCCAGATGTGCTGCCCTAACTGGCCCCAGTGGGTCAGTAAGAAAAAGAAAAGGGCCAGTAGTGGTGGTACACACCTTTAATCCCAGTATTCATGAGGCAGAGGCAGGTGGATCTCTGTGAGTTCATGGCCAGTCTGATCTACAAAATGAGTTCCAGGACAGTCAGGGCTACACAGAGAAACCCTGTCTCGAAAAAACAAACAAACAAACAAACAAACAAAATAAATAAATAAATAAATAAATAAAAGAGATGATTTAGATGGGAGAACTGTTGAGGGGGTCTTGGGTAGATATGACCAAAATACATTGTATCTATATGAAATTCTTAAAAAGTAATTAAAATTTTTATATTAAAGATGGGTGTTGCCTATGTGACCTAAGTATGTATTTCCAAATGAGGACCCCTTAACCAATTTGCTTTGAAGAAGGCAAGCTGTGGTCACAGTTGTAATTGACAATGCAATAATTCAAACAATTTTCCAGCGACCTGGTTGATGAGGATTATCTTCTACACAGTAACAGTAGACGGTTATTACCTGGGGATAGAGGAGGGAGGATTTAGCACTAAGGATAAGGATAGCAGTGGCCTTGTGTAATGTCTGTCATTTCTCATCTAATTTTGAGATTGAGCCATCAAGAGGACTACATTGGTTTCTCCAGTGTGCCGTAGGGAACACCACAGACTGTCTTGTAGAACCATGTTTCTTCTAAAGGCAACAGAAAGGCTATTTTCTCTTCCCCAGCTTCCGGTAGTTAACTGTCCTTGGAGTTCTTTGGCTGTTAGCTGCTTTAATTTTCTATTTTGCCTAGTCTCTTTCCTTTGGACATATCTGTCTGTGTTATTGTGTTACTGTTTACCCTCTTTCTAACTAAGGAGTTATTGATAGCTGCTGAGTTCCGGGAAATTCACTTTTCCCCCTAGTTTTTCAAGATAGGGCTTCTTGGTGTAGCCCTGGTTATCCTGGAACTCACTCTGTAGACCAGGCTGGCCTCAAACTCAGAAATTCACCTGCCTCTGCCTTCTGAGTGCTAAGATTAAAGGCGTACGCCACCACTGCCTGGTGGGAGTGAATTTTTTTAGAGTGTGGCACTTAGTAAGTTGACCAAGCTCTGGTAGATGGCCCCAAACCCCTGAGTATAAAGTCAGCACAAATTGGACTCTGTGGTTTACACAACAAAAACAGCAACAACAACAAAGGAGCACATGAAGTTGGGAATGTGAATCTGAGAGGAGTCAAATATATATGATATATATATGATCAAAATAATTGTATGAAATACTCACAGAATTAATAAAATGTTTCATTAAAAAATTTCCCCTCTTCATAAGAACACTAGTCACATTGGATTAGTGCCTGAACCAATGGTCCCATTTTTGCTTCATTAACACTGGAAAAACACACTTCCAAGCCATGTCATATTCTGAACTATTAGATATATCCTTTGTAGAAACACACAGCAAGGACTATTTCTGCACCTGTTTAGAAGTCTCTGCAGGTGGATGAATAGGAAGACACCCAACTGAGAGCCAAAGGAACAGCTTCCCATTGACAGGTGGCTAAAAGACCATCCCTAAATATGGAGAAGCTGTTTCAATAACTAAATGCCGTTCCATGGACTTACCAACCTTCTCGGGCAACGCTACTCACCGTATGTGATTATAATGGTTTTAGTCCTCAGAGTGAACGTGCATCAACATATATAACTCCTGTACAAGCCAAATGTCTTTGGTCCTGGAAGTCAGATATACCACTGATGGGAAATCTGCCTCAGCATCGTGGGACCAAAGTTCATAAGCTGTTTTCAGATCTGTGCATGACAAACAAAAATCTGTATTTCCAAAGCGGCAATAACCTCAGCGGAAATGCCAGCATTCAGCAAATGGTCGGAAGCAAAGGCGTGTGTTTCTGGAATACATCGAGGCCGCGCTCTGGCACCTCTTACCTTTCAGAAATTTAGTACCCACTCCTCTCCCGCAGCTCTCTCAGTTGTCTGCAATGTTTCTTTCTAAATTGCACTTTAGCTGTATTGCCCTCCAGGCAGCATCCATAGATTTTTAAGACCAGAAAGCAGAGGGCCAAATGATCTACTAAGAATAGCTACATTCCCGGGTCAATTAAATCCAATGTGACATCCTTAGTGCATGTGTAACGCGATAATAATAATGGTCTACTTCTTAGGGTTGCGGTGAGGAATAACAAATTAGTGACTGTAAAGCGCTCTGAAAATAGAAAGGGCTCAATAAAAGCTTGTAATTATTAATGGTAATCATTCACAACTGACCTAGAAATTACCGTTAAGTTATAGCATGCATCTTGCAATCCATTCTTTTCTTGTAATTTTTGGACGCCCAACTCCAAGTTCTGCACAGAGAAGGATTTTATGTTGCGGTATTGCAGCCCTCAGGAGCCTTCTATGTTTGAAGATTAGAAACACTACTTAGTTTTTAAATAGATTTTTTTCTATTTATTTATTTATTTATTTATTTATTTATTTATTTGTTTGTTTGTTTAGAGAGAGAGAGAGAGAGAGAGAGAGAGAGAGAGAGAGAGTGCATGTAGAGGTCAGAGGGTAACTATGAGAATTTGATTTCTTTTTTTACCATGTAGAATTGAACTTAGTTGGTAGGTTTGGCAGCAAGCATCTTTGCTTATTGAAATCAAATGCCAGCCTAACACTTACCTTTGAGTCTCTTGCTTATAAAACCCATGGTTAAAATTGGAGTTGAGGTCTCTCCTCTTCCTCCCTCACTCCATATCTCTTCCCTTTCTCCCTCCCTCATTCATTCCTCTTCCCCTTCATTCAACAATTAATCACTGAGTGTTGTAAGTTCAGGCCTGGGTTTTGCTGGGGACAAGACACAAAGGCAAACACCAAGAAACGGGCATGGTTCTCTTATCTTAGAATCAGCAGTGTAGAACATGGTATGTATTCACTCATAAGGAGATATTAGATGTAAAGCAAAGGATAACAAGAGTATGATCCAAAGCCCCAGAGAAGCTAGGTAAAAAGCAGGACCCTAACAGGGACCCAAGGATTGCCCTGGGAAGGGGAAATAGATGAGATCTCCTGGGAAAACTGGGGGTAGAGGAGAGTAGAGGAGAGGGGGGATTGGGATGGTTGAGTTGGGGGAGGAATGGAGAGGGAGAGCAATGAAAGACATATCTTGATAGAGGGGGCCATTGTGGGGTTAGAGAGAAATCGGGTGCCAGGGAAGATCCCAGGAATCCACAAGGATGACCCCAGCTAGGACTAGAATATAGTGGAAAGGGTGTCTGAACCGGCCTTCTCCTGTAATCAGATTGGTGACCACACTAATTGACATCATAGAACCTTCATCCAGTAACCGATGGAAGCAGATGCAGAGATCCACAGCTAAGCACTGGGCCAAGTTCCCAGAGTCCAGCCAAAGAGAGGGAGGAGAGATTATATAAGTAAAGTGGCCAAGATCAAGATGGAGAACCCACAGAGACAGCTGACCTGAGCTTGTGGGGGAGCTCATGAACTCTACACCGATAGCTATGAAGCCTGTGTGGGACCAACCTAGACCCCCTGCATGTGGGTGACAGTTGTATAGCTTGGTCTGTTTGTTGGGCTCCTGGCAGTGGAATCAAAACCTGTCCCTGGTACATGAGCTGACTTTTTGGAGCCTATTCCCTATGGTGGGATGCCTTGCCCAGCCTTGATGCAGGTGGAGGAGGAGCTTGGTCCTGCCTCCACTTGATGTGCCATGCTTTGTTGACTCCCATAGGAGGCCTTACCCTTTCTGAATGGAGATAGAAGAGGAGTGGATGGGGGGGCAGGAGGAGAGGAGGGAGGGAAAACTGTGGCTGGTATGTCAAATAAATTGAAAAATTTAATCAAAAAGAAAAAAGGAAAAAAAAGAACCTGCAGTCCAATCAGACAACAAAATAAAACAAGGCAGCTATTGAAACTATGTACTAAGTACAGTGAGACAGGAAAGAAAGGCTGTATAAGGTCACCTTGATATGGGACTGTCCTGCTGGGAACTGGAACTGGGGTAGGACAGGTAGAAGCACCAGGTCTCTGCAGGGACTCTTGCTCCCTTCTCCCTATCCGGGAACAACTGTGCTGGGAATAAATTGTGTCACTGCCTTATTTCCCCAGCTAGCAGCTCGTCTTCTGCCTTTTTACTTTTCTTTCTAAAATGGGACTAAGAAAGTCTTTTACTAGACCAAGGAAGTCTTGCTCTGCTTCCCCTATTATCCAGAACACTGAATGAATACATTATTGACCAGCCACTAGGAAGATGTGCAATAATCTGTTATGTTTCTCTTTCTGCAGGGTCTCAAACCTTCTCTGTGACCAGTATACAAACCATCCTGCCAGTCCAACTCTGCTGTAGGCATAACAATGGCCTCAGCGAATGATGGTTGCAGCAAGAACTTTGCACAATCAATCCTGCTGTTCTTGGAGTCTGCACTCTGGCACCTGGTCTCTCTCTCTTCCGGTGTCTTGATGATTTAGGGGCTAATTATTCTCTAGTTCCTTCAGGCAGGGTACATGTCTTGCTTTTCCTGGACTGGTCAATGGCTGGACTTTTCATTTTGTTGCACCCCATCCCTTCTTTTGGGCTGGAGACCCCCCACAGTTCTCATCTCTGAGCAGGGCCTTGGTCACAAACACTGTTCTGATATTTCCTATTCACAGCTGAGAGAGCTCAGTGCTGGCTCTCCTGTCCCACCACACTGAATCCTAGGCTTGTTTCAACTTGCTTGTTAATGGTCATTGAATCTTCCTTATTTTCTTTGTTGTTTTTGCAATTGCTTATTAAGTCTCTCCTTTGATCTCATATCAGACTTGGTCACGGGGACACCACGATTTAAACAAACAGTTTGCCCTCTCTACACAGCTTTCTGTAGAATCGCCAGAAATGAGCTGGATCCCTGGAAAGACTGAAGTAGCTTTCCTGCCAGCTAAGGTGAAATGTATTTAAAATAAAGTCAGATAAGGCCTGAGTTTAACAGCAACATTTATTTATTTATTTATTTATTTATTTATTTATTTATTTATTTATTTATTTATTGTTTTGGTTTTTTTGGTGCAAGTGCTCTCTATAAAGTCCTAGCTGTCTCAGAACTTACTGTGCAGACCAGGCTGGTCTTGAATTTAGATCTGCCTGCCTCTGAAATCCCCAGTGTTGCAATTAAAGGCATGAATCACCATGCCTGATTAAAGGTAACAGGAAAAATGAGTGTCTCCAGGGTTCTTACCAGAGCAGCTGTCCATTAACTTGCACCAGCTTGGGTCTCTGTGCCCTGACTTTGCTTTAATTACGCTCCTCTCAGTTTTGCTCGGTTTTGTCTTTGCCCCACAAACATAGCCTGAGCCAATGAACAACCGTTCCTTCTGCCCAGCACAACCTGTATTTGTTCCTAGACTCTATAATAGACTTTGGTTGTAATTACACATATTTCTTCTGTGTTTAGCTTTCTGGGGGCTGCATAAAGAAGTACCTTGTTCTATAATTTATTAGATTTAGGTCAAAGTTTTAGCAGTTTATAGTAGCTATTTTTCTCATTGCTGTTTCAAAATACTAGACAAGAGCAAATGGAGGAAGGTTTATTTTGGTTTACAGTTCAAGCGTATAGTCATGGTGGGAAAATCACAGGGGTAGGGTCTAGAGGAGTTAGGAGAAAAAGAAGAGAAAGAGGAGGGGAGAGAGAGAGAGAGAGACTGCTGTTTTTAGTATGCTTTCTCTCTTTTATTCAATCTGAGCTGTAGGTGGAGTTTTTCATTGGAACCACCAGCTCCCCAGTAATTGACATGGAGAATTATTATTAATTATAAATTCTCAGCTGATTGGTTCAGCTTTAGGGTGAGTCTTCCCTCCTCAGTCAACCCAATGGAGAAAACCCTTCACAGACATGCCTGGAGGCTTGTCTCCCAAGTGATTCTAGTTCATGTTAGGTTGAAGAATGAGTCTGAAGAACGTATATCCCAGCAGCCGGAGATTCAAGTCATAGTGTCTAGACTTCAACCTGTTTTATCGGTGTAGCTCATTCCTCTTCCACCCGAGCCTGTTTTCAGCATGGAGTGGGTAGATGTAGTATTTGCTCACTTAGAGACATATGGCACCCTAGGTGGGACATTGTCTGAGATGTGCTGGTATGCAATCAGATTCTGCCACTGCCTGGGTCCACATCAAAGTCAACTCAGTTGATTGGGGGTGAGGGAATGTGTTTCAGTGGGCTACAATAAACTCCGTAAACAGTGGTAAATGTGGGGTTGGAGATACGGCTCAGTGATTAAGAGTGCACACTGCTCTTTCAGAGGACTTAGGTTCAGTTTCCAGAGCCCACAGTTTGGTTATGAACCTTCTGGAAGTGAAGTTCCAGGGGACTAGACTCCCTCTTGTGGCCTTCTCGGCCTTCTGCATGCACGTGGTACACATACACTTACACGGACTCACATACCTATATGTACATAAGTCATAAGATGATAACTGCAAAGTGCCTGTCACAAGGCCTCTCCCATGGGTGTCACAAGCACTGGTTCCTTCAGAAGGCTAAGGCCCACTGTTTTGAATCAATGGCACCGAACAGGTACCTCCAGATTTTCACTCTGCTCACTTTAGACAATAGCTTACAATTTATTTGCATCAGCCACACTGTTGAATGAGATACAGGTAGAAGGAGACAAGAAGTTATAATCACTAATATCAGAAAACCCCGAGAGAGAGAGTGAATCTTGTACATGTTTTCTTTGACTCCCTGTGACTAAGAATGATATCAACTTATACCACTCTGTAAATGTGAATCACCGTGAAGAGCAGAAGGCTCGTGCTCCCGACTTATCCAGGAATCCACCTCAAGGACCAGGTTGTTGTTTGCCCTTTGCTGCTTATTTTTAACCTTCAGGATTTGGAGAGGATGATAATAATGCTTCTTGTTTGGTTAGGTTTTTAAGCTACAGCCGCTAAGGGAGCCTTGTTAGGGTGTAGTTTGGTACAATTAGGAGGTTAGAGTCTAAGGCTGCTAATCTGGCAGAACCTCGACCCCCTCCTCTGCCCCCAAGGACACATTAATTTAAACTGGGCAAGGAAGAACAGCAATTATTACCTCGCATAGGGCCAAGGAGTGCTTGTTAGGAACGAAATGTGCAATGGAATGCTAATAATGGAGCTGCAGCTGGAGCGTTTCTGAGTGCGTCAGGTACACAGATTGCTTTGGGTTGATGGAACTGTTTCTTATGAAATTTGCTCCTCAGGGGAAGTGTAAAAGGAAAATGTAAGTCTTTCTTAGATCCGCTGTTCAGAGGAAAAGAAATGGCTTTGCTTCACAAAACGAGCAATAACGTGGGAGAGGGTCGTGGCTGAGTCACAAGGCCATTGAGGCTTCATCCTGGGGTGTTGGGCATCGCACAGAGCAGGCATACCAAAGCTTATGGTGTGACCGGTATTAATCATTTACATTACTCTGATTGCATTTGGGATATACATCTTCAGGAGACTTGCAAAGGAACGTGAAGGTCCTTTGGAAATGTCAGCAAAGAAAGATGGATTCGTTCTTAGCCTTTTAGCTAAAAAGCAAATGCCTCAACTACTATAGACTCTGGACCATCTGAAATACCTTGAGGTTAAGCAGTATTGCATTCCAAGAGATGCAGGTGACAAAATGTTCTCATAAAACAATTGCACTTTGTACTTCTGAAATCTCTTCCTTTAAAATAGTTAAAGATGTTTTCATGTATTTTCCTCCTTCAGAGAGCTCTGGACTTTTCCAAATATGCTCCTACATATTAGACTAAAAGTGGCTTTAAAAAAATTCTCTCACACTGTGAAATAGTCTAAGGCATATGCCTTGTTCCTCTCTAGGGAGAGGAACAGCCCTGCTGAATGACTAACCAGGGCTCTGGAATCTATAACACATGGGTTTTAGTAAATTCCTAGTCATGGCCTTGTTTCATGGAGATTTAAATATCTGTCTGTATCTCTGTGGTCCTCTGTTCAATCTCAGCGAAACTGGGGATAACAAAGGAAGCATTCCATTGACTGTCATTGTTGCTTGTACAATGTGATATTTGGTGCCAGAAAGTGCCAGATGGATGTCCTCTGTGGCTCTGAAGTGTGTAGTGAGGATTGCAAAGGGAGTCAAGGATATCCCACTAAGCATCTGCCCATCCTTGTCACCTCTACCTACACACACAACATCCCATCCTTCTCCAGAAGCCTGTGGCCTGGGACATGGCAGAGATCCGGGTTTTTCAGTTGCTTTGGTGGAAACAGGTGCCACAGCAGAACCTCTTTAGATGCAGGTGCCTTCTCTAAGACTTGCAAATTCATGTTGTGACTCTCTTTCCTACCAAAACCCCTTTTTCCCTTCTCTTGTCTTATTCTTGGATTCTACTGAAAGTAAAATTTCAAAGAAATTCTCATCTCAGAAGAAAATCAATGAACAGACCTAATGGGTTTACAATTTTTTCTAAAGGCCACTCTTATTTGCAGAGAGAGAGAGAGAGAGAAAGGGAGAGAGAGAGCAGAATAAATTCTCCTCTATTTCCCATTTCTTTCCCTACTACTACTTTGAGAATAACAAATCAATGTAAGGTTTGGGGAGTTAAAAATTTTTTTCTTTCTGTCTTTCTTTTATTGTTGTTTTGTTTTGAAGCAGGGTCTCACTATGTACTTCTGGTTGGTCTGAATTCAATATATAGACCAGGCTGGCTTCCAACTCACAGACATCCTCCATGACTCTACCTTCTGGGAGCTTGGACATTTTTAATGCTGCCAAGAATGACATCAGCTTGCATCGTGAACACTCATTTTGTTCTCTATAAAAAACCCAGTCTTCTCTTCACACCCACAGCGTTGTAGGCTCTGACCATATCTGATTGGCAAAACAACATTGCAGGTGCAACCTGATGGCCACTAAAAAGAGGTCTTGAACTGACTCAGCAGGCTGATAGGACTCAGGGAAAGTTGGTTTGTAATGAACAGCTTCCAGTGATTGCCCTAAGAACCCAAAGTTAGCAGACATGCCTTTGAATTTCTAGCTGCTCGTAGTTAAAAAAATTAAACAAGATTATTCATCACCAACATACTTCAAGGAATAGGCCAAGACAATGTGCTACATATACATGGTAAGGCTTTATTCATCCGCAAGAGGAAAATTATATCATTTCCTGGGAAATGTATGGAACTTCAGATCATTAAGTGAATAAGCCAGACTCAGAAAGACAAACATCACATGGTTCCTCTCCATTGTAGACTATAGACTATGTTGGGGACTGTGCATGGCACAAGTCCAGGCTTGTTCTGGTGTTAAATGGAATAAGCCCTACTTTTGGGGACTGGGACTCTCAGATCCTGAATTTCCTGTGACCCCCTGCCTGCCAGAATAAACAACTTGTTTTCCTATGTTTGAAGCTGCTCTGAGCACGAGATCCTCATGAGTTCCTGATGCAGGGGAGTGGTTTCTGGTGGGCTTACAGCTGAGAGTTAGGGCATGGCCATTAGTCAAGGAAACCCTATATAAGCTGCCCTGGAACACAATAAAGGAGGAATTCTTGGCATTCTTGGTCAAGGATGACCCATGTCTCGTGGTGTGTGTGTGTGTGTATGTCTGTGTCTGTGTCTGTGTCCGTGTGTGTTTCAACCTCTAGGCCCTTGCCCGACTCGCGAACCGTACTGTGTAGCATGTAGAGCAGGCTTGCCCTACACCCTACAGCTTCTTTTCTCTAATCTGAGCTTTACAGCTGCATTTTCAGTACCAACCTTGTGCCTCTGTCATCTTACCCTTGTTTCCCTTCTCCTGCACCTGCCACTCTTCTTGGCTTCTTTTGTTTTCTATCTTATTTCATGATATATAGCTATGTAAATCACTCTGCATTAATCTGTTTACTCTGCTAATTAGTTAAAACACTGTTCTTCTGATTTTCATGGTTTCGCTCCATGGATTCTCGTGTGTGTGTGTGTGTGTGTGTGTGTGAAAAGAAGGTATACTCTTGGGAAAAGGAACCAACATGGATGAGGGGAAGGAGACAAGAGAGATGGAAAATGAGAATGACAAAATACATTGTATATATACATGAAAACATCCTAATGAAACTCATTGCTTTGAGCGATGATATACACTACAAAGCCTTGAGAACAGAGAGTTTCATATCTGACAGTGTGTATGTTATGGAGACTTCTATCTATTATCCAAATGCAAAGCTCCCACGAGATGCCTCATGGGATACGATATATAAAGCTGATTGATGGAAGCCTTCTGCTGTTGCTTATTTTGATGCAGTGCCTGGAAAATTTCCCAGCTGGTTACTAATGAAAGAGCTATCTGAACACATTGAAATAAAAATGCATGACTTTAAGTAGAAGATTATTTATCCTTATTCATCCACTATTATTCTGGAACCTCATCGTAGTGCAATATTCTAACAAAGTCCTTTAGAAGAAGCCCCAGAACCTAAGAAGACATTGAAAGATAGTTTTAAGTTTCTGGACATATTCCACAAACTCTTTAACAACTCTTTCAGGGATGACAATATCAGGTATCTAAAGATTACTCTATTTAAAAGAGAATGGGTGGGGACATTTATAGAAAAGTAATAAATTATTTTAAAAAGCACTATTTATCAGAAAGACAAGTGGCTCCCATTTTCTTGGACAACTCAAGTCAAATGTCTTCCTGTGGGATAGGGCTGGTTCTCCATGGAAACAGTAATTATTCCTTTGTCCTGGAAGCAGAGTTCGACTCTAAGAATTGACAAGCCCCAGGGTCTCCCACTGGACACGCAGAGGAAATACTTGACCATAGGAACATGGGGAGAGAATCTGGCTTGTACTTATCAATGGAGGGGTTAGATCAGGGCACAGGGTGGCTTGCATAGCCGAGTAGCATATAGTGATGTAGAAAGATAAATAGGAAGTCAAGAGAGGCAGGTGAAGAAGGGGAAAACAAAGGGAAGAAGTAAGATGACAGAGGAGTAAAGTTCGTGTTGAAAATGCAGCTGTAAAGTCCAGAGTCAGAAAGAGGCAGTAGAGCTTGTTCCACTTAACAGCAGAGCATACCCGTGCTTGTGCCCTGCACAGACAGCTTCCACTGGCCACCCAGAAAGACAATCCTTTCATAGTTCTTCTCTCTGATAACCGCAGTCACACAGGGACACCAAATAACAACCACCAGGGCTTTTGTTGTTGTTGTTGTTGTTTTTGTTTTGTATTGAGGAAAAGTCGCTCTTCCGATGTGGGCAGAAGAGCCATTGCATCTCTAGATTCAAGCAGACAGAACAAGGTTAGTCTCGAGGTCTCACAGCAGTCAGTATGGCCACCCTCTTTTTCTGCTTCTTGCTCTTTGGCTCTGGATGAGGAATGGTATTGCCTTAGTTTCAGAGCTCGGCTAGGAGAGTTGCATTTGTGATTTTGTTGAGTCCAAGCAATAAACCTATGAAGGTATGACAACTGTTTCAGAAGGGGCAAGATAGGAAGTCACAGGGGTTAATACATTCACCCGGTGTGATATGCAACGGAGATGAGGTTTGGACCAGAGCTGACTTCCATGGTAAATCATTATCACTTTGCCTGAGCCAATCAGCAAAGTGTCTATCACGTGCCCTTCTGTGATATGGTCCCTCAGTCCACCAAATTCCCCTCTGTTTGCTAACTCTGAGCATAGGTGAAGAGACAGGGAAAGTATGTGTGGATGAAAGAGGAATAAAGACGATTTGAATTCTTTATACTCTAGGGATGTTTTCTTTCTTCACTTTATTGGCACCGGCCCCCTCCCAGCCCCATCACGCTCCCTTAAGCAATATATATTGGCCAGGATATTAAAAATGAGCAGAATAGCATTTCCCAGCTATCCTTTGTCTAAATGAGACATAGATAGCTGGAGGTAATTTCAAGCCATTTTCGAGAAGAAAGACTGTCCATAATGCTGTCAGGTTGGGGATGAATCCAGGACAAAGCATTTTCACTGTATTATGTGCTAGAGAAATAGAGTCAAAGTCATCTTAACTTCCTAATGAATAGCATTTTGTCGGCGTGAGTATTTGGCTCCTGGGAGGTTAAAGGAGAAGCAGGACTAAAACGCTTTAATAGCCCAGAGACTAGCACAGTGAAATGAATTTATTGCTTTTAGTCAAGTCCTCCGTGGACAGCACATAATGAAACTTGTTATCTGATAAGGCCGCCTTGCTGAGCAAACTCACCGGCAAACAGGCATAGCATACGGAATACTGGCTTGCCAGCAAACTTAAGGTGACCCATGCAGCTGCCATATAGGTGGCAGGCTTCTACCCCCCTCCCGCACCACCATTTGGGTGAACCAATATGCAGAGTACATGGGCAAATTCTTCTGGGGTGCGATGTGGGGAGTGGACATGCCTGTCAGACTGCAGGAGGCTATCTATTTTCTGGATGGTCTGACAGACAATCTGGACAGACTGTACGTGAGTGGGAGGCGTATGACTGGATTGCACCTGCATTAGCTATCAAGTGAATCATAGTGATTTGTCTCCCGTCGGGAGCATTGTCTGCAGAACTCAGAGGCCCAGCTGACATATCTGAATGCTAACTATCCAAGGCAGTTAGTTTGGCACTTCTGATATCTGACCATCAGGCTGCTCGTTGACTAGAAGCAAATTCACAGACAGGGAAGGACAAACAATCCCCTGGAAGTGGTGTGCAAAGGCATAGAAGCTTTGTCCAGAAGAAGAAAACTGCCTTGGGAAGGAGACATTAGTTTTGTTTGAGAATAAAAGCTGAAAACATTTTCAGCCTCTCCGATGAGGAGGAACCCAAGAGAATGGCAGAGCACAAACAATGTCAAAACTAAGAACAGAGGATGAGAAGCAAATACACACCCACTTCTAGCTCGTGGTTCTCACCCTTCCTAATTCTACGGCCCTTTAAGATGGTCCCTCATGTTGTGGTGACCCCCCCAACAGTAAAATTATTTTATAACTGTAATTTTGCTACTGCTATGAATTGTAACGTAAGTATCTGACATGCAGGCTATCTGATATGCGACCTCTGTGAAAGGGTTGTTCGATCACAAAGGTCTCCACCCAGGTTTAGAACCACTGGTCTAACTAGACACAACACTGATGAAGATAAGCAAAGAGGAAGAAAGAATTCGTCTTAGCGCTTTTTCACCCTTAACAGGCATATCTTGAAATTTCCCTCCCATTGCTCACCCTAGCTATGCCTACATTATAGCAAGTCATTTCATTTGGGTACTTAATATATTTTTTTGGAGCGAATGCCGCATAAGGATGGTGCAAGAGCATCTCTGTAGGGAGCAGAAATGTGTAACTAATTTGGAAACCAATTGGCACTGTCTCCCATTGTTAATATCGTCCTCTCAGTTTCATTTCTTCATATGCGTGCACAGTAAATTCTGGCAATCCATAATGCTAAACATTCATAATAATAAAACCTAGAGGCAGATGCTCATCACTCAGAACTAAATAAATGTCACTCCACGTAGTCGAACCTAGTTAACAGTTGCCAAGTGAACCACATCATTTCAACAACAGTATGGAACTTCTCTGCAATACAATATTAAGTGGAAAAGCCTTACACCATTGTGTTAGGAATTGCTATTGCCAAATTAGTAAAGATGAATGTTTTATAAAGAGGTACGGTTTAGATGACTGGAAAGTCCAAACGGCATGGTATTGGCATCCTTAGCAACGGCCCTGCAGGCTGCATCAGAGAATGACGAAGGAAACGGAATCAGCCATATGAAGATGGACCAAGCATATAGAGTAGCCTTGCTTTTTAACAACCACTCTTGTGATCAGGAACCTAGTCCTGCAAGACTCTGTTAAACCCATCTTAGGATGAGACACCTAAGACCTAATCTCCTTCCGGTAGGCCCCACCTAGATTTTAATTTAAAATATTTTTAGAGAATTTTATATGTAAATATTATATATTTACATCATTTCCATTTCCTCCCTTTCCCCCTTCGGGTCCTTCCATGTCCTTCTTAATTTTACCATCTCTTTTTTATTAGTTATAATGATTACTGTAGTGATATTTCATTTACATTTTAATAAATAAAGCTTGTGTGACGACCAGAACACAAAACAGCCACACTAGTCAGTCATACAGGCCAGGCAGTGGTGGCGCACACCTTTAAGCCCAGCAGCCACACTAGTTAGCCACAGAGGACAGATGGTGGTGATGCACTCCTTTAATTCGAGCACTAGAAAGGAACAGAAGGTGGGATGAGACAGGAACTCGCTTTCTTTCAGTCTGAAGATTTCAAAGAGGTAATGGTGTGGGACAATGTTCTGTATTCTGTCAATTATGTTTTAAATAAACGCTGATTGGCCAGTAGCCAGGCAGGAAGTATAGGTGAGACAACCAGACAGGAAGTAGAGGTGGGTCAATGAGAACAGGAGAATTCTGGGAGGAGGAAAGCCCATTCTTCTGCAGTGCTGGCCCAGCCACAGAAGCAGCAAGATGTGACTGCCTCGCTGAAAAAGGTACTGAGCCATGTAGCTAACACAGATAAGAATAATGGGCTAATATAAGTTATAAGAGTTAATAAGAAGCCTGAGCTAATGGACCAATCAGTTTATAGTTAATGAAGACCTCTGTGTGATTTCTTTGAGACTTAAAGATTGTGAGAACCGGGCAGGACAGAAACCCTGACAACAAGGTAAGGGCTCCTTAGTTAATTGGCTGCTTTGCTTCTCTAATCTTCAGGTTGAACTCCAAATCTGTCTCTGGGTTTTTATTATTCATTCTACACATACACCTATATAGAAATACAACCTGCTGCATCTATTTAGTGGTGTGTGTGTTTAAGGTTGATCGCTAATGAGGAGACTGGATAAACCTGGCTCCTCATTCCTGGAGCCTCCTGGAGCTCATCCCTAGATGATTCTTCCTCTGTCACTGGGGTCTCATGAGATTTCCATCATCCATGTTGCCATGCCAACTGGTGTTGTCGTATTACTGGTCTTGTTTAGGCAACTATATTGTTGAGCTTTCATGGGCATATCTTCCTTGTTGTAGAGAAAGGACACTGTCTCCCAGCAGACATCCTGGTCCTCTGGCTCTTATAATCTTTCTGCTTTCTCTTTTTTGATATTCGCTGAGCCTTAAGTGTACGAATTATCTTGTAGAGGAGTGTCAAATAAATTTGAAATGAATAAAAAGAACATTATGAGAACATCGTCTTAAATCAATGGTTCTCAACCTTCCTAGTGCTGGGACCCTTTAATATAGATGTTGTGGTGACCCCCAATCATAATATTATTTTCATTGCTACTTCATCACTGTAATTTTGCTACTGTTAGGAATCATAATGTAAATACCTGAGATGCAGGATATCTGCTATGCGACCCCTGGGAAAGGGTTGTGACCCCTTGGGTTGAGAACCACTGTCTTAAATAAATGAGCTCCAGGGTCTGAGAAGCAGATGGAGAAGGGAAGGAGTACTGTTAGGTCAACAGAGAAAAACAGTGGATCCTGAGCTGGCTCTGGAGACATGCAAGTCTGCGCTGGTGGCACAAAGGGAGTGCAGAGGGGACAGCTGCACCACAGGGGCTGCACTGCTCCCAGGCCAGTTCCTGTGCACTCAGGAATCCTTTAGCGGGATCCTTCCATAAGGATGAACTGACGGATGGGAAGATGGGGGTGGGAGCGCAGTGCTGTGTACGTGACACTTTAGGTGTAAAATGTTGAAAAAAATATTGGGATATTCAGAATAAAACAATGTTTTTTTCATCTGAATTATTTCAGTGTCTGATTCAAGACATGTAAATTCAGACCAGCAGGTGAGAGCCACTCTGCTTGGGATGCTAATTCTGAGTATCAATATTACGGTGGGGGTCTGATTAGATTCCAGTGTTTTAGTCTGTCATCTAGCTCTGGAATACTGTTTAACACCAAATGAAATGTTCTGGAGACTGTGTAATTCTTTTCTTTCTTTTCTCTTTGGACTTTAAGGGACCAACAGGATTCTTTGAGCTCTTAAAGTCTGACAGAAGCAGACTTGATAAGGTAATTTTTACCCCAACACAGAATCAAAGCATATAGCCACTGCTCCTCCACACCAATACCCTCCAGTGGGCTGAGGGAGTATCTGAGAAGCAAAGAGCTTGCCAAGATGCACCCTGGTTCCATCCCAGCACCGTAAGAAGCCCAAAGACAAATCAGCACCTTGCTGAAGGCTTCCAAGGGTTTGGAGAAACTTAAGTGCCATACTTGCTAAGCTCCAAAAAGACTATGGATTGAATTAGCCCATTGCTTAGACCTTCTGTGTACCATCAAATTATTATCATCATTCCCCCAAATGTATATAAAATGTATGAATGTATACAGGAAATCCAGTTCTTGGTATGTGGGTTGTCATCCTGCGGCTCCTGTTAGAGTGTACAACCTGGGTGGGGAAAAAGTATGGATAGATTTGCTTTGTAAGAGCAAAAGTAATTTGCTTAGAATCCTGTAGCTTTGAAGTAGAGGTTGGAAATCTGGTTGATAGGTTAAGCCTGGCCCACAGGTTGCTTTGTCAATAAAGCTTTATTGGGGTATAACTATGCCCATTCATTTATGTATGGCTGTATTTATGCTCAACAAAAATGTTCGTAAGTAATCATTATAGTGACTACATGTCTCACAAAGTTGAAAATACCTAATAGATTTTTGTAGAAAATTTGCCAGACTTTGGTGTTAAGTTGTGAGCATAACCCCAGCCCCTGGCATCCACCCCAGCTCCCTGGCCTGGGAGTTGCATTGTCTGAACTCTGAATCCCAGCATGCCAGGTCCTGACCTTTCCTTGGAGGAGGGTCAGGGCCCCTCCCACAGGGCATTTAAGTGAGCTCCCAGAGGAGAAACACTTGGTTCTGGGTTTGCATGTGCTCCCCTCTTTCCTGCCCCCCCACCATGCATTCAGCCACCCAAGAGTGCCGTATTTAATAAAACGATGAGCATTTTAATTTGGTTTGATCTGACCTAATTGGATTTCTTTGTGCCCACAGAGCCGCCCATCTTAGGATTTTTTTCCTAACATTTGTTTAAAGGATGGCTTAGGGAAAGTTACATTTTGATGACATAACAAGAAAAGCAAAGCTCTGGTTTTTAAGCAAATTCTTGGGTTGTGTAGAGACCCCATGTATGTGTGTTTCATTCACACACACACACACACACACACACACACACACACACACACAACTCATTAAGCAACCAAATCAATTCAACTTCCATTCCTTTTGCACCCTGGGTTCTGTACAAGAGTTCACACGAAGGCAGAGATTTGACATTTTATTTTTATTATTTTTAATTGTGTATGGGTGTGCCTGTGTATTGGTGTGTGTACATGTGTGCAGTTGTCCATGGAAGCTAGAGGCATTGATTCCCTTGGAGCAACAATTGTAGGCAAGGTGAGCTGCTGCCTGATGTAGGTGCAGAGACGTCTGCAAGACTCAGCCCTTGAACAAAAAGATTTCAGAGCTGTTAAACGTATTTAATGTTATCTAGGCCAGGATTCTATTCGTGGGCAACAGTAGGAATGTCTAGAAGCTTCTATATATTGTCAGCACCCTGATCAGAGTCCTGTAATTTGGATTCGCTGGTCTTAGGGACTGGGGAGCCTTGGCATTGCAAGAGAAATAAGTCAAACAAAGGAAAAGCAAACCCAGACTTCTCTGATGATTTTGTTTTGCATTAAGCTCGGCAAACCACTGGCCTAGATGGGAACAAAAGTCTAGATTAGAAAAGGGGCCTTTGAGGAGGCCTTGATCATTTAAGGGGTCTAATAAAGTGCTAGAAAACTACCAGAGTTAACATGGCGGACAATGAAGGCTGATGAGAAACCAAGAACAATGGCACTAGGTTTCGATCCTAATACATGAACTGGCTTTGTGGGAGCCTAGTCTGTTTGGATGCTCACCCTCCTGGACCTGGATAGAAGTGGGAAGACCTTGGACTTCCTGCAGGGCAGGGAATCTGGACTGCTCTTCATCTGGAGAGGGAGGGGGAATGGAGTGGGGGGGGAGGGGAGGGAAATGGGAAATGGGGAGGAGGCAGAAATTTTTTTTTTCAACAACTATAAAAGCCGGGCGGCGGTGGCGCACGCCTTTAATCCCAGCACTTGGGAG
Organism: Neodon shergylaensis; assembly: GCA_025134845.1. Lineage (NCBI taxonomy): Eukaryota > Metazoa > Chordata > Mammalia > Rodentia > Cricetidae > Neodon > Neodon shergylaensis. The sequence continues at coordinate 13,814,645 of JABTXL010006712.1, forward strand.
GCAGAGGCAGGCGGATCTCTGTGAGTTCGAGACCAGCCTGGTCTACAAGAGCAAGTTCCAGGACAGGCTCCAAAACCACAGAGAAACCCTGTCTCGAAAAACCCCCCAAAATAAATAAATAAATTAAAAAAAAAGAAAACTACCAGAGTTGAGAAGAGGGACCCCAAAGCACAAGAGGAACACGAAATACAGGAGTTAAATCAGGACTTTCATAGGCACACAGACATACATGTAGGCAAATTACTTGTATGAATAAAATAAATAAATAAATCTAAATAAGGAAAAAAAATGTGAATCACCCTTTTTATATTTGGAGAATATGACCCATATTTCAACACCAGTTTTTAAGGTCTCCACCATGGAGTCCTCCCAGCCGCCCTAGAGAGAATCAGTAGTCTTTCTACATTTAGTTTATATCTCTGTATCTCATTATCTTCTGTCTTCAGAGTCGTCTCCACTAGGCTGTGAGTTATTCCAAAATAGGTGGCCTCTCAGTCCTCTGTGTACCCTGGTGGTTCAAACCAGAGACACCCAAGATACAATAAATTTGTCTCTCTGCTCCTTTGTCTCTTTACCTTTGTTTGTGTAAACAATGGCTTTCTTTCTTGTTTTTTTTTATCTTTGTTTTTGTATATTTGTTTGTTTTTATCCTACAGGATCTTTCTAAGTAACTAGGGTGGCCTAAAATTTGATTTGTAGCCAAAACTGACCTTAAATTCTTGACCTTCCTACCTCAGCCTTTCAAGTGCTAAGATTGTAGGCATGTGCCACGGTGCCCAGTTTCAAGCCATTAAAGCTTTGATTAAGTTGTCTCTTGGAAAAGCACAGTAAATTATGACTTAGAAATATATTCATTCTTACTGGGTATGGTGTCACATGTGTGTGATTCCAGTACTTGGGAGGCAAAGACAGGCAAATCTCTGAGTTCAAGGCCAGCCTGGTCTACATAGTGAATTCCAGGCCAGCAAAGGGCTGCCTAGTGAGACCCTGTCTCAAATGTGTGTGTGTGTGTGTGTGTGTGTGTGTGTGTGTGTGTGGATAGATAGTAGTTCATTTATAAACATTTATTAAGAACCAGCTTTTTGCCAAGTCTTGTGATCTGGGGGCTGCAAAGGTGATTGAAACATAGCTCTGGCTTCTGGGGCAAACAGTTTAGTGGGGGGACACAATTATAGGTGAGTAGGCACCTCTGGGGCCCACAGTTTTGGGGAGGGATACAATTGCAGATGAGTGAACTGAGTTTACTTTGAAGTTTGACCTAAGTGACAGGGAAGAATGTGTTCATCTTTCCTGGACTGCATAAGAGAAGCTGTCTGCAGAAGGTTCAGGGATTTGGGGAACCAGAAACAGTGGCTCTCTGGGGTGCGGGGGGGGGGGAGTAGGTGGGAGCATTCTAGAGAGTGTACATCTCAAATTACTGTGGCAAAAAAAAATGTAGAAAACTGTGCTCAGCTGACACTGTGAGGGGAACCTATTCTGTTTCTTATACCATGACAACTTAGAAGATGGCTCTGCCTAAAGGGAGAAAAGGAAAAGGAGAGGGAGCAGGGGAGACATACACACACACACACACACACACACACACACACACACACGCATGCACGCGCGCGCGCACACACACACACACACACACGAAGGAGAGGAGACAGACTATGCCAGTCTTCCATCCCGTTGAAACAAAACAACTCCCGTTTTGTGGGACCGTAGAATAGAAAAGGCTTTCCCCTTTAAAAAAAAAAAAAAGGCCCTTTAAAGACAAGTCCGATTTTGTGCAGCCCAGCAGGCATAGCAAGGTCCCCATTTCATTTTGTCAGGGAGAGGTCAATAATTTTAGGGTAGGAACTGGTCTGTTTGCACAATGGGAGAATTTCCCTCATGCACAGTGTTCCTTAGCAATTTGTGGCCTCACCGAATGCCACTTATAGTTCCTACAGTGACAGGAAAATTAGGGGGCAGAGTGATTACTATGCTAATCACAAACTTAGAGGATGCGCTGGTCCTGCTTCCATTTCACACCGGCAAAGGCCAGCTCTGCTTGGCTCTCAGCATGGAAGGAATCACGCTAACGGGGCAATCGGTTCCCTTCTTGGATATTATCTTTCAACCCGAAAAGCCCCACCGGCCGCTAACTGTAGCCTAGGGTCTGGAGTCCTGGCTCAGAATAAAGCATCATGTTCATTTAAAACATGCTGTAAAAGCAACTTTGGGAAGTCCACCTGGACCGGAGAGCCGGATCTCAATGCCAAAAGGTCCCCACAGATGTCCTAACTCTGCTGCCGGAAGTCTCCCCATTTCCAAGCAGTTCATTTAAATGTTATACTATAGTCTGGGTAAACACTTGGGTGGTTCCCAGTTTGCACTTCTGGAAAGGAATAAACACAGTCTTCCCGCCTGGACTGTGTGTGGAGGGACTCATAGCGGGCTCTCCCGTTGCTGTGCTCAGCCAATTGCTCATTATGCCGTGATGGATGGAAATTGCGCCGTTGGCATTTCAGGCTCCCAGGTTTCCTGCTCATTCCTTTTATTTAAAGGGGGGAAACCCCAAAATATTAAGAAAATATAGAAACCTTTATCCAGGAAGACACAGCCTGAAGGGGCAAAATAACCGCAGAAGAGGACATTAGAGGCAGGGTCCCAGCCGACCCAGCCCAGATTTCATCAGGATGATGGAGATGCTGTGAGAGCCTTGCTCCGCGGTGACGGCAGAATGGATGTCCTAGCTGCAAGAGCAGCGATGTCTGGCCTCTGAACGTTTTGCTCAGAGGTGGATACATGACCATAACAGAGACCAGGGTTACTTTACCTTTGGAAGGTAAATTGTAGTTTTATGGCTTCTTCAATTGTCGGAGTCACAACATGAAATTAAGAAGTTGAGAAAAAGGCTAGTGATTATATCCCAAGCTACCAGCTGGCTGATGAAGCAGATAGATCCCAATATGATAATCGCCATTGGTCTTGTGCCTATGTAGCCGTGGGACACGGTTTCACATTTTATGTGATTTGGACTCTAGTTGGTAGGGTCATGTTAAGCAGGAAAGTTTTTATTTGTGGCTTTCCTCATTTGTCTCTGCTGCATCTTTGTTGCCGAGCCAGGAAAAATTGAAAGGCACATTGGGATAAGGTGCAGATGCAGTCGGCAGCGTTGTTAGTGGCAACCAGTATTGCTCCCCAAGGATGTTCCATCATTGCAAAGATCCCCCTTCCCTTTGAAGGGGTTTTTCTTTTCCTTTTACACTGGAAAACCTTGCTTTCTTAAATTACAGGTAGGACTCTTCTCGTTTGAAACTGTATTGGTCAGAAGGCAGCTTCATTTCGCCCGGGAGACTGAGGGCGGTAGAGAAGCAACCTCGATTTCCAAGCCAGGCAGGGAGCGGAAGGAGAGGCTCCTGGGCACAGCATTTCCCATTAACTCAACTTCGTGGTTTCCAAGGAAATAAGCTCCCAGGTCCTCCTTGCAGCCCTGCTTCATGTTGTGCCCATCAAAGCACCCTTTGTTTCTCAAGCAGATACCACTTCACACCCACTAGGATGGCTATAATGAAAAACATGTAAAACCCACAAGTGTTGACAAAGACATGGAGAAACTGAAATCCTTATGAGCGATTAGTAGCAATGTAAGATGCTGTAGCTACTATGCAAAGCACTTCAGCAGTTTTTCCAAAAATTACACACAGAATTACCATAGGATCCTGAATTGCACTTGGGGTATAGAACCAAAATAACTAAAACCAGTATTATACCAACATTTACAGTAGCATTTATTCTTAGTAACCCCAAAGCGGAAATAATCAGAGTGTGTGTCTGTCATGGGTGGATAAATAAAATGCATATACACAGAATATTATTTGACTTTAAAAGAGGGGGATCTAAAGTGTGCTGTGATGTCAATGAGCCTTGAGGACATTCTGCTCAGAGGAGCCAGGCAGCACCAGGGCGGAGTCTACAATTCCACTTTCCTGAGCAGAAAGACAAAGGCAAAGAGACTCAGAAAGACAAAGTAGACTAGCTGCAGCGGTTTGGGTGGAGGTGTGATAACCAAGTTACTGTTTACTGTGCACAGACTTTCAGTTGGGTAAGGGGAAAGGCGGTTGGGATGGTGGTGATGGCTGTAGGATAGTGTGAATGTGCTTACCACCACCGGCTGCTAAGATGACTGTCCTAGCTAGGGTTTCCATTGCTGGAGATAAACACCAAGACCAGAAAGCAAGCTGGGGAGGAAAGGGTTTACTCGCTTACCCTTCCAGATTGCTGTTCACCACCGAAGGAATCCAGGACAGGAACTCAAACAGGGCAGGATCTTGGAGGCAGGAGCTGATGCAGAGGCCATGGAGAGGTGATTTGTGGCTTGCTTCCCATGACTTGCTCAGCCTGCTCTTATAGAACCCAGGACCAGGAGCCCAGGGATGGCACCACCTACCACTGTCTGGGCGCTCTCCCATAGATCGTAACTGACAAAATGCCTTACAGCTGGATCTCATGGAGGCATTTCCTCAGCTGAGGCTCCTTCCTCTCCAATGACTCTAACTTGTGTCAAATTGACACTCAAACCCAGCCAGTCTAACAAGCAAAGATAACCCCTCTTCATCTGCATTTTACCTAGGTGACTATATTCCTTCAATCTCATACCAATTCCACGTCCCCCCATGTTTGGTGAGACACCCACAGATCCCCAGGGGTGGTGTTTCTCTCTCACACAGCAATGAGCTAAAAAGCTTCAGTTTGCTTCAATAGTTTTGTCCCCGGTGGTTTTGACTGAATGGGCTCAGAAAGTGTTGACTCTTGTCAGTTTAGCAAACTGGATCTTATAATAATGGAGTTTGGGGAGTCCCGGCACCTGGTGGCCTTAGAGGATGCTGTAGATTTGTTTGCTGTGCAACAGGGGAAATCTCTATTCCCCGCTCAGTTGAGGACTGGCTGATTCTCTCCTCTGCTAAGGCCCTGTGATTCCACAAAGCCAGGGCTCCAGGTGACAGTGGGAAGAGATTGAGCTCGTGTCTTTTCACCAGCCCCCCACTGCTGGCTTCTGGACTCTTATCCCAGCTGGCTCGTGGCTTCTCTCTCTCTCTCTCTCTCTCTCTCTCTCTCTCTCTCTCTCTCTCTCTCTC
>JABTXL010006712.1:13819759-13843947 GCA_025134845.1 Neodon shergylaensis
CTCTCTCTCTCTCTCTCTCTCTCTCTCTCTCTCTCTCTCTCTCTCTCATGTTTTGAGGTCATCCTATTTCTGGTCCATAGAGATCTTTATCTATTTTTCTCTTCATATTGCCTATGCCTATATGACTCTCTGTCAATGTTGCTGGGTTTTGATTAGGGGACAGAGAGGGAAGAAAGGCATAGGTACAGTGTCATCTTGACCAGAGTTTCTGAGTTAAAAGCTTTGGGGGACGGCATTCTACATTAGAGAAATTATGGGGCTTTTGGGTTGTATGAATTTAAAAGGAAAGTATTGCCAAGCTGTAACCTAGGAGGAATGAAGCCATCTAACTGCATCCTCATTCTCAAAGAGGAAAGCTACCTTGATTTTTAAATTAATTTATTTTTGCTTATATGTATATGTATATATGTGTGTCTGTCTGTCTGTAGGGTATTATAGGTTTATGCAAGTAAATGTAGTGCCTATAGAGGCTAGAAGAGGGCATGGGATCTCCTCAAGCTGAAGTTACAGGGTAAGCTGCCCAGTGTGGGTGATGGGAATAAAATTCAGGTCCTCTGCATGAGCAGTAAATGCTCTTAACCATTGATTCATCTCTCAAACTGTACTCCTTTGATTTTTAAAGCATATATATATATATATATATATATATATATATATATATATAAAACTGTTTTTACTTCTAATTAATTACACAACCTTTGGAGTACAGTGTGACGTTTTGTATGTACATATGGTACATAATGACTGAGTCAGGGTAGTTAGCAAATCTCCAGTTGCCAACATTTATCATTCCTTTGTGGTGAAATATTAAAAATTCTGGCTAGATGCCTCGTTGTCCCCGCCCCCCCGGCCACTCTCAAATCCTTTTCCATTCTTTTTGCCACCTCTACTGTCCTTGTTCCTCAATAGGCACATGGGGTGCCCTCTAGGCACCCCCAAAACTCATTACCTAAAGCTAAGGAAAGACAAAGAAAGGCAACAAGATGCCATTCTATTTTTTTCTAGAATGAATCAGGCAGGTGCTGGGTCTGTGTCCTGCTTTGCCATGATGGTGATACCTTCCTGTAAATGGATGTTACATGTCCCAACTGCCTGTTCCCAAATTCCCAGCAGCCATTTCCCATATAATTGACTGGGAGGCTTAACATTACTTGTGAACAATGAGTCAGAGGAGTTATCAGTCAGATGCAGAGGGAGCAGGAGATGAATGTGCCAGGCCAATAAAGGTACTGCCACATGGCAGAGCATAAATAAGGAATATGTATTCACTTAAAATGTAAGAGCTAGCTAGTAACAAGCCTGACTCCATCCTTCTTTTTCCTATCATCGTTAGTTTGGTCGTCCTGCCTATAGTTCCTGCCTGGGTACCGACCAATCAGCATTTTATTAAACCGATTCAAGTGACAAATCTTTACAGTGTACAAAAGGATTATTCCACAGCATCTTCCTGTCTTAACCCTGAAGGTTTATTGAGGAAACGCCCGCTGTGTGCCCGGCATTAGTGTGAGGAAACACCCACTGTGTGCCCACTGTAGTGTGAGGAAACACCCACTGTGTGCCCAGTGTTAGTGTGAGGAAACACCCACTGTGTGCCCGGCATTAGTGTGCTGCTCCCATGATCCCTTTTGGTTTTAACAAAGCACTTCCATGCAATCCTTCATGCACCTGTCCGTTTCCCACCAATGCTTCACTCATGACTTTGATGCCATACACTGCTTGTGGTTAAATAACACCATTGTAAATTGGGTGCCGCTAGTCCCTGGCTTGTTTAGATCTCATCAGTGGAGCTCTATTAACACAGAGATATTTTCAGGCACAGATAATGGCTACATTCAATTTGCATTTCTGTAATTTTCTGATTTAGACGCGGGGTTGGTAATGGGCGTAATAACTCAGAAAAGGGTCGGTGGAGGGGAGGGAATCTCCTGAAATGCTTGCGTCTTTAGCAAGGTCCCAAAATAGTCACCGCTTCCCATTATGCAGTACCTTCCTACATCTGAATACGTAAGCGTTGATTACCTTCAGAGAGCCGTGGAGAAAAAGGTGTCTGTGCATTTTTGCTGTCGCTTTGAATTCAAATATGTTCGTAGGAATTTTGCCCCAGGCGTCCACTTTATTAGCGGCATTTCTGATTTGTCATAATTTACTGCAATACGTGGACTATTAAACCCTTACTTTCCAAAGCCAACTCTTGGAAGAAAAGCATTAGCTGTTGGTTGCATTCTGCTTGTGGCCTCGGTCTCCTCGCATTTCCACTAAGCTTTTCGTGGCCGTGGCCTTTGGGTTCATATCGCTCTTCCCATCTTTCCCGGGACTGAGCTTCTTGAGGGAGGGGCCTCAGCTGGTTCTCTTCCGAGACCTCATCAAGCACGAGATGGTAAGGAGCAACACAGCAGAATAAACAGAATTGTTTGTCTAAATCCCCAAACCCAGTGCTTGTCTAAGAAGATGATACACAAAGCCAAGAAGTGGTTTTATTGATTGGTTGCTTTGTCTTCAAAAATGCCAAACAAATGCCTGGGTGCTTTTTTCCCCCTGTTATTGAATTTATGTATTTGTATGTAGGCGGTGGAGAGCACTTAATCAACTACCTTGACAGGTTGCTTTTGCCTTCTGAGAGCAAAGCTTTTAAACGATAAACCTGGATCCATTAAACACTATGAAATTGCTTTAACCCTGTGTCCTACAGACTGTGGGATGCATGCATGGGCTCGTGGGTTCCCACGTGCAGTGTTGGCGTTAAGTTCATCTCTCTCTTCTCTTCAAAACAACGTAGCCTTTCATGTAAAGAAAGACTACAGAAACACATGAAGTAGGGCTGCTGGTGGAAGTTGGTATTTAGCACATTTGCTTAGCCTGTGCAAAAGCCCCAGGTTCAATCTTTAGCTCTGAAAAAAAATGAATAAAGAAACATCTTAAAACAACCAAAACTCTCCCCAAACTCTGAAAGTGCACTGTAGAAATGGTCATTTTAGCAGCTTCTTACACAGTCTCCCAGAAAACTTTAATGAGTATACACACACACACACACACATACACACACACACTGAGTAGATGATTTTATTCATCACTTGAATGTCGGCTATAATGGGCATCATTTTATATCAGTAAGCATTAATTAGAATCCACTTCAATTTTTTTTATGGTCCTGAAGATTGCACCCAGGACCTCACATAATGCCAGGCAAGCGTTCTATCATCGATCTCAGCACCTAGTATCCTCTTTAATTTTAATGAACACAAACCATTTCCTTGCATGGGTGTGTCAATTTTAATTAAAGTCTCATATTGCTCTAAATCTAATATTTGCTATTATAATCAAAGTTGTGAATGAGTCTCCCACTGCACATTTGCAATTTGTATAAGATATTTGTATTGCATTTTGGCAAATATTATCAAAAGATAATTCAATTCATACTTTCTACCAACACTATATGCAAAAGTCTGATTTAGTTCATTCTGCTTGTGATCGTTTTTGTTAATTTGACACAGACCTAGGCATGCAAGGAAAGAGTGAATCTCACCTGAGGAACTGCTTCATCAGATTGACCTGTGTGGAAAGTCTATGGGGCATTTTCTTGATGGCCAGTAGATGTAGGGGAGGCGCAGCCATGGAGGGCCATGCCATGCCTGAGCAGGTGGTCCTATGCTGTGCAAGAAAAGTAGCTGAGCAAGCCATGAGGAGCGAGCCAGTGAGCAGCATTCCTCCATGTCCCTGCTTCAGTTCCTGCCTCCAGGCTCCTGCCCTGCTTGAGTTCCTGCCCTGGCATCTCTCAGCAATAGACTATGGATCACCTTTTCCTCCCCTGCCACAACAAAATAATTTATATTTTTGTTAGTAGTCTTTAATTCATCATCAGTGTGTTTTGTTATAGCAATAGAAAACAGACTTAATAAAGCATAATTTGCAGCAGCAGAAGAATGTGAAGAAATAAAAGAAGCAGATAAGTTGAAAATAGACACAAAGGAGTGCTCATAATCATGGAACCCAGGTGGGATTTAAGGGCAGTAAGAAGGGAATTGAAGATTCTGGGTTAGTGCTCGTCAGTAGATTTAATGCTCATTCTTACCTGTACTAAGAGTCAAAGACACATCAGAGACAGTATGCTAGAGTGAACTGGAAATACAAGAACAGGTGGTCAGAGGACAGAATGGTTGGAATACAATCATGAAGAATAGGTACTGGTAATGAAATATGACTTTGTGGGAGTCACTAGCAGAGACAATGTAAGGGATGAGATTACTAGGAGAGGTGATAGCGGTGGGGTGTTCAAGAAAATAGACGCCAGAGTGTTACAAAGGTCATCTTTCAATACATAGACACTATGAAGGAATGTGACAGAAGCAGTATTGAAGGGTAGTGATGGCATCGTCATGGTAATGCGTGAAAGAGGGTGTCTACATGATCTATATGTTAGAGGAAAGAAAACAGATATCCCTGTGAAGTGGGATGTGGAGAAATATCACCTTGGAGAGCTGGGATGCAGCTAACACAGGTTGACAGGTCACTCTCATGGTCACTGTAGCACAATTCACTACAAGCGACAGATGAAAACACAAATGTCCATTCACTGATGACCAGATGAAGAGCATGCGATGCATGCACCACAATGGGATACCACTTAGCTATAGAAGAAATGGAATCCTGTCACCTGCAATGAAATAGACAAGATTAAAGATCACTATGCTAAACCAAATGAGCCAAGCACAAGAGACAAGTGCTATGTGGTCTCTCTAGTGTGACAGTAAAGGAAGGGGATTTTCTGGAAGGTGAGCCCAGAACGGTGATTATGAGAAGGGAGAGGTAGAGGGCAAGCATGAGGCGAGATTGATTGATTGGCACTTCGCTATGGTTAGACAGGAGAAGAAAGTTCAGAGCGTTGCTGCCCAGTGGTGTGGCTACAGATGACAATAATGTATTGTGTGTGCATTTCAATAACATTGTGCATAAAGGATTCTGAGCAGTCTTCAAACTATGAAGAGATGATGGTTGTGTAAGGAAATAATCCATTTAGCCTGATGTTAGCATTTCACAATGGATGCTGAAACAGTATATTACCCTGTTAAAACATGTAACCTTTCTGAATTATGTAACTTTTATAAGATGAATTTGGAAGCTCGCACACGCAGAAGAGTTGGCAGGAATATTCACAGATGTGAGCACATGGATCTCTGTGTGTGACAGCTCTGTGTCTCACAGCACATTGGGATGGCTTTAGGAATGAGGCATGGGTGAGTGGATGAGTAAAAACGAGAGTGATGGACCAAATGCTGCAAGGTCCAAGTAACAGGGGAATCCTAGGTTCGTTTAGGTAATTTATTGTGAGGTCTCTCTCTTTTTTTTTTAGGTTGAAGCTTTCTGTTTATTTTTATTTTATTTATTTATTTTTTTAATTTATTTATTTATTAAAGATTTCTGCCTCCTCCCCACCACCGCCTCCCATTTCCCTCCTCCTCCCCCGATCAAGTCCCCCTCCCTCATCAGCCCGAAGAGCAATCAGGGTTCCATGACCTGTGGGAAGTCCAAGGACCACCTCCCTCCATCCAGGTCTAGTAAGGTGAGCATCCAAACTGCCTAGGCTCCCACAAAGCCAGTACATGCAGTAGGATCAAAAACCCATTGCCATTGTTCTTGAGTTCTCAGTAGTCCTCATTGTCCACTATGTTCAGCAAGTCCGGTTTTATCTCATGCTTTTTCAGACCCAGGCCAGCTGGCCTTGGTGAGTTCCCGATAGAACATCCCCATTGTCTCAGTGTGTGGGTGCACCCCTCGCGGTCCTGAGTTCCTTGCTCATGCTCTCTCTCCTTCTGCTCCTGATTTGGACCTTGAGATTTCAGTCCGGTGCTCCAATGTGGGCCTCTGTCTCTGTCTCTGTCTCCTTTCATCGCCTGATGAAGGTTAATATTCAGGAGGATGCCTATATGTTTTTCTTTGGGTTCACCTTCTTATTTAGCTTCTCTAGGATCACGAATTATAGGCTCAATGTCCTTTATTTATGGCTAGAAACCAAATATGAGTGAGTACATCCCATGTTCCTCTTTTTGGGTCTGGTTTACCTGTGAGGTCTCTTATATAACCCAGTTTGAATTCTAATTTACATCCTCTTGCCTCTCAAATACTGGGATTGAGTTCTCCACTGGCTCTTAGACTTTCTTTGGGTGACATGATATGGATAGAAATGTTTTGATTTGGATTTGAAATGTCCTCTGAAGACTTGTGCATTGAAGGCTTAGTCGTCAGTACAGCAATGTCGCGAGGCTTAGCACTCGGAGATGGATGAATCATGTGGAAGTTCATCAATGGATTGCTGGGTCTGCTAAGGAATGAACAACTAGGAGATGTAGACCAGCTAGAGTAGCACTTCTCAACCTGTGCATTGTGGAATATTAGATATCCTGTATATCAGATATTTACATTATAACTCTCAACAATAGCAGAATTACAGTTATGAAGCATCAGTGAAATAATTTTAGAGTTGGGGATCACTACAACATGAGGAACTGTATTAAAGGGTTGCAGCATTAGGAAGGTTGAGAACCACTAAATTAAAGAAAGTAGGTCACTAGAGAGTGTGCACTTACAGACTATTAGGGGACCCTTGTCCCTTTTGCTCTCTCTTTGCTTCCTGGCCACCATTATTTAAGCAGCTCTCTTGTACCAGGTCTTCTGTATCATGCTCTACTTCACTCTCGGCCCAGAAGCCACAGAGCCAAGTCACCTTGTGTGCTGAAATCTCTGTCAACTGTGAGCCCTGGTAAATCTCTGCTCATTTCAACTGAGTTCCACAGGGATTCTATCCCAGTGACCCAACACCGACTAGCCCAAGGGATAAAAGTCAGCATGGAGGTCAGCGGTGATGGTCTGAAGAAACGGGGGGGGGTGGCAAAAGAGTGGGGGTCCACAGTTTCTAGAAGAAGTAGCTTCACAAGAGCTGGGGTGACTTGCCACTCCTGTTGATGGAATATGGAGGCCAGGTGACAGGAGGTCTTTGCATTGCAAATGCTTTTCCTTCATACTGTTGTTAGTACTATCCATGTTAACTGGTATTTACAGGGGTTCCTACTTTTGTAAGAGCACCATTAGCAATCTTTTTCTTATGGCTTTGTATATTTTATGTTAAGGAATGTCGTACCATCTCTGAAATCACAACTTCTTTAAAAACAATAATGTTTTTAAAATCTTTCGGTACTTTGTTTTTTGACTGGAGTCCTGTTTGGATTGATGAATATATAGGAATCTGGATTTTTATTCATTTCTGTACGGTCCTCATGCCTGGAGATCTGAAAGCAAAACAGTCCTACTGGTCAGCATTAAAGACCAGGTTATGGTAACACACCTTTAATCCCAGTAGCCCCGCTAATTACCATAGAAACCAGGCAGTGCATGCCTTTAATCACGGTCGTGCATGCCTTTAATACCAGCCCCAAAGAGGATTCTAAAACAGGAGGAAAGAGCTCTCAACACACAGTCGCATTCTGAGATTCCTGGAAGCAGGATTGCCATTTCAGACTGAGATTGAGGCAAGAGCCAGTGGTTGGCTGTTTTGCTTTTTGGGTGGTCAGGTTGAACCCCAATTTCTCTCTCTGAGGTTGTATTAATTGTGCTTCATGAAGTGGCTAAACTGGGTTTTTAACCTGATTTTCCAAAGACACATAGTTATTCTCGATGTTTGTGTTATGGGTTGAATGTGACAGGTCACTCAGAGTCATGGGTTTGAACACTTGGTCCCCAGATGAAAGGTGGGCCTTGAAGCAGAGCCTATCTGGGAGGAGTCAATAGGGCTAGCAAGGAAATGGGCCTTGTTGTTAAAGTGTTTGGCCTCCTGCTTTTCTTCCTATTTAGTTTAGGACTGTTGTTCCATTGAGGATGGAAGGAGGCTCTGCCATGGGAAGGAAATGCTACCAAAGAAAAGCTTATTTGGCAGAAGGAAATGGGAACTAACCCCGAAAGTATTTCTGAGTCCTTTCTTGGGACTGACCCCAATGAAGACCAAGGAGCGTCTATGGATCCCCAGCTGCCTTAGTCACTAAAGTGTCACTCTGACTTTGCTCTGACTCCTTGCATCCTCACCCAGAACGCTTGCCTGTCATCTCAGCTGAGAGAAATGCAAGGCGCCTCCAGTTAATACTTCCAGCTGGGGCCCAAGGCAAAATACTTTCCCCTCCTTCCTTATTATGATTGATATTTGCCTTAGATGACTATCTACTTATATATAACATAGACTTTAAGCGAGTTGGAATCCTATTGGTCCTGTAAACACGGGAGTAAATACATCCGAGTGCACACACAGTTCTTGGAGACAAGATTTCTACAGTGTGTCTCAGATGGGCATGAAGCTTGTATCCTAGACTGACCTTGAACTTTCAGTTCTACTGCCTCAGTGTCCCCAAAGCTGAGAATAAATGTATGTTACTGTGCCTGGCTTTTTCTGAAAATATTGATTAAAATTACTGTTACATAGAAGGAGAACATTATCAACTTTCTGTTATTTGACACAGAAAACCAATCATCATGGGAAGCTCCCTGAACTCTGCTTCCTCCCTGAGTTCTGCTTCCATCACTAGTGACTACCTATGCAGGCTACAGAGTACCTGAAAATTTAGTGGTAACAGTGAGATGCTGGTCCAGCTGCCTCAGGGGAAACTTGGGTATCTGTGTGAGTACCTGGGGGTCATTAAGATGATTAAAGATGGTTGTTGACATTTAGAGTCTGAAACCTAGAGATGATAGATGCTTTGCAATGTGGGGGCCAGGCCCTCACCACAAAGATGTGTTCTGAATGAGGTTGCAACCACATCTCTACTGAGAAATGCTGAAATTGTCCCTAGCTTTGTTTCCTGAGACCAAGACAGTGACAGAGGCCAGCTGTAATTCTGTTAACTTTGAGAAAGTCAATTCACCGTACTATTAAATATAGGCAAGGCACTGGCAAATGCCCCAAGGAGCCGACTCACTCAGGAAACAGAGAGGTGTATTAAACACTAGTGGATCTCCAATGCATGCCATTGAGGAAGTTGCTGAAATGCCATCCATTATTGCAACCCACTTTCTATTAATTATCTTAAGTAATTTGTAAAGCAATAGCTTGAAGCTCACATGGAGCATTAATTCTGCTAATGAACCCAGTGAGTGTGTTTTTCCTGGTCACTCTCTGTAAGCCAATCCATATCACTCTGGCACGTAGGAAAGGGCCTGGAGTTGGGAAACTTGCTTTCATGCCACTGCATTGTTTTTATTATTGCAGAAAAGCTCCATGCTTCGGATTTACTGTTGCCTGACTATTTTGTTTTTGCCATTAAAGCTAATTGTCAATTGATAATGAAAATGACTCCCAGGCGTGTTAACCACTCCAGTCACTGTAAGCCTCTTGGTGGCTTGATGCCAACTGACAAGTGCTAGCCCAGGGCAGCTCTCCAGCCATCAGAATGCACCCATCTGGAATGGGTCCATTCATGAAGTTCTCTGTCCCAGTGAGGTCCCCAGACAAAGTCCCAATGCCTTTCTTAGACAAGAGAAGCTATCTTTGAAACGTGGGATCAAAGTTCTTCTCCTATGTCACTCAGTTGAGTGTAGATAAAGGAATGTGTTCATCTTGTTGTATTTGGGAGTGTCTTAGGATTTCTGTTGCTGTGAAGACCATTACCATGACCATGGCAACTCTTATTAAAGGAAAACATTTAATTGAGGTAGCTTCCATTTTCAGAGGTTTAGTCCATTATCATGGTGTGACATGGTGGTGTGCAGGCAGACACGATGCTAGGGAAGGAGCAGAGAATTCTACATCTTGATGTGAAGGCAACAGGAAGTGGTCTTTCTCACTGGGTGTAGCTTGAGCATAGGATACCTCAAAGTCCACCACTACAGTGACACACTTCCTCCAACGAAGTCACACCTCCCATTGATGCCACTCCCTTTGGGGGCCATCTTCAAACCACCACAGGGAATAAGGCTAGGAGGACAGCTATGAGAGCACTGTTCCCAACTTAAAATGTACCTGGGCTCAGTTCTTTATTTTCTTTGCCTTTGAGTATCCATTAACGTTACCACATAAGGTCTGGCCCATGAGGAGTAGATTCCATCATCACAAATGGACTTAGGCTTTGTCAAAGTCATGTGTCCAGTGTCAGGTGACAGATGTTGACTTATTACAATTGGGTTATGACAAGCATGCTCCCCCACCTCTCAGCATCCCATGCGAAGAAAGGTTGCCATGTCAACCAGTTCCAGAGATCTCATGAAAACTCTTTTGCAGAGAATTTTAGGAAACTTCCTTTTAATTGTGTGTTGTGGGGACCCTAAGTAAGAGAATGGATGTGGTGAGACTTTTCCTTCCCACTGTAATGTGACATGGTGTCTGGGAATGCCACAGCCATTGTGTGAACAGGCAGAAGAATAGAAGGCTATAACTTACCCCTTTCTTACTGGGACCCCTAGGACCTGTCTAAGACTGTCAGCCCAAATCAAGACCTCTTGAAACAGAGGTTAGTTGTTAGATTTAACAGAAGTTAATGTTAAAAGCCAGTTAGATGAATTGAATAGAATTCAACAAAACCCAACCTCTATTTGACTAAGCCCCTGTGATAAATTTTTCTGTTAATTATAAGTACAATCCTTGTTGGTGTGGCAGGTTTTAGCTCTTCAGAAATGTAAGAATGATTGTCTTGGAAATTTTGGCATGAGAATACTGCTGATAGCAGAGTTGTGACTAGAACCATTGTGGCGGCTTGAAAGAAGATGGCCTGCAAAGGGAGCCGCACTGTTAGGAAGTGTGGCCTGGTGGGAGGATGTGTGTCGCTTGTAGGCGGGCTTTTGAGGTCTCTTTTACCCAAGCTTCACTCAGTGTGACACTCAGTCTATTTCCTGCTGCCTGCATACCGACACGTAGCAGCCTCTTTTCCGGCACCGTGTCTGCCTGCATGCTGCCGTGCTCCCTGCCAGGATGATAATGGACTGACCCTCTGAGATAGCAAGCTGCTATCTCAATGAAATGCTTTTCTTTATAAGAGTTGCCATGGTCATGGTGTCTCTTCACAGCAATAGAAACCCTAATTACAACACCCATCTTAGGTGATATATTGCTTCTTTCCCTAGCTGTTGAAGATTTGGGGTATTGAGCATATTTGGGTAATGTCTGAGCTACCACTGCTTCCATGAAACAAAGCCAGGTGCCCTGTGTTGAGAGTGTCAGAACTGGCCATCTTCATGGTGTCACTTTATGTTATGGTACAATTATGATAAGGAAAGGAGACAAATGTTTTCTTTTCATTAACATGTGAACACATATCATATATCACAAGTCAAGTGGCATAGATGTCACGTGACACACCTGTTGAGCTTTATACTGGTGCTGTCCAGTGGAAGGAAGTGACGTTTTTATTCCTTGGAGACACAGTGTACTAAGATTCAATATTCTGCTTCTTGTTTCTACTTCACAATTTAGGTTTATTTTAAAATGTTTAGTTAGTCTCTCTGAGTGTCAGTTCATCGGCTAAAAAATATGGATAATAACCATGTTTTGTTTAACTTTACACAATTGCTGTAGGAAGCAAGTTAGAGATGAACTGAATAAAATTCACTTTATAGCACACTCGCTCTGCCAATGTTAAGATGTTATCAATTACCATAATCACTTCATTGCTAGCTTCCCAAATAGATGTGATCACTGTCATCATTTTATCAGTTTGACTCTGAAGAGAAATGCTTTGTTTATTTCATGGAGGCAGCACCTTATAGAAAGAATAATCTCCCAAGGAATATGCACGAAGATGCTTTCAGGTTTAAACACCCTCACTCCCCATACACCTAGTTCATGAAGACAAGTATGACTATAGTCCTGCACTTCAAGGCTAAGAAAAGCCATCTGTTAGCATCTTGAATTTTAGGTCTATTAATCAAGTTATTATGTTGGAGAACATTGCTTAAATACAAAGCACAATACAAGAGAAAGGTTGAAGAGCTATAAACGCCAACATGTGGTTAGCTATGCCATGCACTCAGGTTTTACGGGAGAAGACATTTTTTGTTCTTGTTATAGAAAAAGAAGAAAAAGGAAAAGAAAGTTCAAATCCCCACCTTCACCCCTGACTCCTTGTGCCCACCGTGGCTCTGAATGCCCTGAAAGATGTTCTTATGCTCAAAGTGCATACAATATCCACCCATTCCCAGAGCCAAATGCTTGCAGGCAGCAGGAAGTGGCATGCTTGGGTCACATCTCCGCAACCCGGTACATTGCTCAGGGAACCAGACATCAATGGCATCTTCAAAGAGAAAACTGTATTTTCAGACCGGACACCTGGAAGCCAGAGGCTGACACGATTATTGGGCTGTGGGAACTCAGGTCAGAAAGGCTGTTATTTACCGAATGGTGAAAACTAAGGGGTTGATTGAGCTGCTCTCGTTAGAGTTAGAACAGTAGGAAGTCAGAACTGTATGAAGAGGGGGGAAGACAGAGAAAACCTAGACACACTTTCCATTTATATATATCTATCTGGGCACATACTTATGTTGCTGTTTGCTTGGTGGTATGTTGAATGGGAGCACCCAATGTGTCTTGTTTGACAATATCCTTTTTTTCCTTACACACACACACACACCATCATCATCATCACCAATATCACCCCATTTTGCTAAATATATTTCTAGGGTTGAGATGTAGTTCGATAGTAAAGTGCTTGCCTAGCATAAACAAGGCGTAGGGTCTAATTCCCAGAACCACAAATGAACAACCAATCAAAGCCCACTGCTCTGTTTGTTAATAGTGGCCTGAATGCTCATAGAAGATTGTCCCTTCCTTCTCAGTGTGGAGAGATGATGGATAAGATAATAAAAGCATAGCAAGGCTCTATTGCTGTGCTCAAAAAAAAAAAAAAATAAGAGTCATGATGAGCAGAAACCAAAAGGACACAGAAAGGTCAGGGGAGACTGGAGCTTTGAGGTTCAGCGGGAGCTGCAAGTGTGAGCCATTTATCAAGGGAAGCCATCCCTAAGAAAACTTGGAGAAGTTGGAAGGCAAGAATGTGCTTCACGCTAGAGAAGAAAGGCTGAAAAATGGCTTGGCATTACAGCTTCAAACGGACCAGTTGCCAGACACCAGGAGAAGAAGCGGCCCTCACTCAGGCTAGAGACCGAGTGCTGTGACTTTTAACCCCGGGCCTGAGGGACACAGAATCCTGAGAAGAGGCTCCACGTGCAGTTAGCAACCTGTGCATCATCCGGTCCTTCATTGTGTAGAGACATGGGGACGCTAATTCAGAAAATTGAAAGTTGCAGTAGCAAATAACAAAGACCAAAGAGGACAGGCAGAAACTGCCTCTCACAGGCCAATATGATATCAGGGCCTCAGCAATTAAAGTCGGATGGTATAGGCCCAGAAGAGCGAAAGAGAATACAGAGCTCGGGAACATACTCTCTGTAATGATTTCAGCCACAAGTAAGGCTGGACTTCTGGGTTCTAGAGCCATGCACATGCAGACAAACCCTCAGGCAAGTGCCTGAACATTAAAGGGCCCCGTGTGACCCATGTGTATGCATGAGTGGTTACATCCACTATGCCTCAGCTAAGCCCTTGCGTGCATGCATGAGTCCGGCATCTGCTTTATCTGTGCATTACAGTCACGCCAACCCTCTGTGCGCATGCGCTAGGCAGCTTTTAAAAGCTGGACGCGCCATTTCTCTCTCTCTCTGCACACCTATTCCCCAGGCCTGTACGCACCCCTCTAATAAACTCCTAAGCGAGTTTGTTGCATGTTCTGTGTTTCCTTCTCACTCGCGCCAGGTAATTTCACTCTCTACCTACCAAAAGTTGATGCCTGACAGTTTTATCTGTGAGTGGTGAAAGGCGTGTGTAGCCTGACACATGGTCGGGGGAACTGTTGAAGGGCTCTCAGTGTTTCCAAACACAAGCAATTGTTTTGGCCTGAAAGTGCACACATGACCTTCTAAATGGAATACAGTCTTAACCATGAGAAAACTATGATCGTGGAGACAAATTAATCTATCAAAATGAGAGGGATCATTGGAATAAAACAGCCAATGTATATTTTATGGTAATTAATACAAAAGCCACTTTCATAAAAGCAATTTTACATTTGATTCCATCACCATTTAAAACTCAAGATATTAAAAAAACAATCAAATTAAAACAATGCAAAATTTAAAAAATGCAAAATAAGCTATGTTTGGGTGAAGTGTTTACAGACAATCAAAGCATTAACAAGCAAAGAAACACTGCCTGGTGGAGAATTAACGAAGTTCACACGTTGCTTTTGTTGTGGCAAAAGGACATATAACATGAGATCTCCCCAGCAGAATTCTAAAGGACAAAAAAAACCTCTTTATTTTCTATTTATATATACTATTCTGTCCCACACTTTTTTCTGTGTTTTACATTTTATTTATTTATTTTCGTGTGCACCAAGGGGCTGCTCTTGAGGTCAGAGGACCAACTTGCAGAAATCAGTTCTCTCTTTCCATCCTGTGGGTATGGAGAATTTTTGTTCTTTTCCGTTTTATTCAGTCTAGATCCAGCCTATAGGAAGGTCGAGTCCGTATGTCAGCTCGGGCCTTCCTCTGTTAAAGCTCCCTGGAAGAGCCAGCACAGATGTACACAGAGCTGTGGTTTCTAGGTGATGCTCACACACACATATACACATACACACATACACACACCTTGGTGAATTTGAAGAGAGGCTTGAGAATTAAATTCCCCTTAGCTTCTGTGTATTTAAGAAACTCTGCTAGAGCTAGATGTGTTTATACCACATTCTGATGTTCATTGATCCGTAGTTGCACACCTGGGTGCTTCTGCCTTTGAGCTCAAAGGAAGAGTGCTACCATGGAGATTGGTACGTAAGCTTCTATTTTAATCCGTGATTGGATTTCGCTTATTTGGTGATTATGCCTAGTAGTGGAATTGCTGGCTGATATGATAATTCTGCTTTAATTTTTTGAGGCACCTATACTGTTTCCCATTGTGAGCACATTCTATATTCTCACTAAAAGTGTGTGAGGTTGCTAATGTCTTGATGCCCTTACTAAGTCCTGCTGTTTTCAGTTTGCTTTTAGCAATGATGGCCATCTTAGCATATATTATATATTATAATCACTATAAACTTATCTTTTTTATTAAAAATATTTATTTATTTATTATGTATACAATATTCTGTCTGTGTGTATGCCTGCAGGCCAGAAGAGGGCACCAGACCTCATTACAGATGGTTGTGAGCCACCATGTGGTTGCTGGGAATTGAACTCAGGACTTTTGGAAGAGCAGGCAGTGCTCTTAAACGCTGAGCCATCTCTCCAGCCCCTGTAAACTTACCTTGTATTTCTCTGGTGGTTAGCAATGCTGGGCTTGTTTCACCAACCTGTCAGCCACTTGTACGTCAATTATGGAAAAATGTCAGCCAATTTTCATTGTTCTATTTGTTTTTATTGCTATTGAGTTATAAGAGTTCTTTGTACATTTTGGATAACAATCCCTTATCAGATAGGTAGTGTATAAAATACTTTCTTCACTGGGCCATCAAGATGGCTTAGTAGGTTAAGAAGGGCTTGCCCCCAAATTTGACTGCCTGCATTTGGTCCTGGGGCTACACAGTGGAAGGAATAACCACAAGTTGTTCTCTGACCTATATATGTGTGCAGTGGCATGTACCCCTCTACACACACAAAGAATAAATAAAATATAAATATTTTCTTAAACCCCACAGATGCTTTAAAAACTTGGCTGATTATTTCTTTGCCTGCACGGTAACTTTTTTATTTGTTATGTCCTTGTCGAGTAAATTCTAATTGGTCTTAATACTAGAAACCTGGAGTTAGCTATCGGGGTGGAAGCTGAAAGATCAGAGGAGCAGAACAGGCAGCCACTAGTTCTTACCTCTACCTCAGGCCAAAAGGGTCATCCTCTCTCTAGGAATCCTCAGACTGAATTCCCCGAGCTCCTGTCTCCTCCCGTCTTATATTACTCTCTTCACTCAGTCATAGTATTCCTGTCTCCACCTCCCCAGTGCTGGGATTGATTAAAGTGTGTGATCCCAAGTGCTGGGATCAAAGGTGTGAGCTCTGTTTCTCTTTTAGACTGACTCAATCTCGTGTAGCCCAGGGTGGCCTTGAACTCACAGAGATCACCTGCCTCTGTCTCCCAAGTCCTAGGATTTAAAGTTATGTGCCATCACTGCCTGGCCTCTGTGGCTAACTAGTGGCTTACCTCTGTGCTCAGATCTTCAGACAAGCTTTATTTGTGAGACCACAAACAAAATATCACCATCTGCTCTTTCTAAACCTATTTTTCCTTTTGTTGTCTGTGATTTGGCGACAGTACCTGAAAGTTGCTGTAACTGATATTCTGTTCAGACTCTATGTTTTCTTTTAGGAAGGTAATGCTTCAGGGCTTACATCTAAATCTTTAATCCAGTCTGAGTTAATTTTCATATGATGCAAGTGTGAGCTGGGGTTCACTATTTGGGATGTGGTCATTCAGTTCCCAGTGCTATTTGTTAAAGTGACTGTGTCGGCATCTCTCTGAAATTTGAGTGGATATACTTAGGTTTATTCTTGGTTTACCCATTCTGTCCCATTGGTCCCTGTCTGTCCTTTACAATCACCAAACTGCTTTGATTACTTTAGCTTTATAATATACTTTGTATTCAGTATATGCGATACCCCAGCCGAGTTCTTCTCCACGATTGTTTTAGATAACCAATTTTTTTTTGTTTTATATAAATTTTTGGACTTTTAAATTTTTCTGCAAGTAAAACAAAATAAAAGTGACTGAGATTTGAGTTGAGGTTTCATTGAATGTGTAGATCAGGTATTGTGGCCATTTTAACAGTATGAAATCTTCCAATCAGTGAACCACATGGTCTTCTTGAATTTCATACAATTCCATTCTTCTGCTAGCTTTAATCGTGGTTCAATTCTAAGTTTTTCTGATTCCTTGAGGAATCTAGTCAGATTGTTTACTTGAGACATGCATTCAATTTGCATGTAGGTGTTTGCCTTTGGAGCCTTCCTCCTTAGTGTTGATTTTGCTACGTGCCATCAGTTTGGGGATGTTTATTTTTATTTTACTTTGCCAAGATGTCTTTGATTTCTTTTTTTGACTTGGTTACCCAAGAACATGTTGTTTACTTTCTACATATTGTGGCTTTTCTAATTTTTCTTACATTATTGATTCCTGGGGTCACCCATTCAGGTCAGAAAAAATGTGTGGTTTAATTTCAATCTTGTTTTGTATTACTCAACGCAGATGTCTATCCTCGATAAAGCTCTGTGGCATGTGTTTGAGAAGAATATGTGTTTCCCTGATTCTTGGTGGAATGTTCTGGACTGCATTCTTGTTCATGTCCTCTGGGTCTGATATTGGGTTATCGATCTAGAAGTTTTATCCCCTATTGAGATCACATCCCTGAAATTCTTTGCTCAATTTCCCCTTCAGATTCATCAGTGTTTACTTCACACATTGGATTCTCTGATGCTGGGTGCACACAGAGCTATGCCTTCCCACTGAATTGACCCTTTCATCATTTAATACTGCCTTTACTTCTGGTGAAGGGTTTTACACTACAGTCTATTCTGTCTGGTGTAAGTGTGGCCATCCCTATTGTGTCTGGTTACTGTTGGCATGAAAGAAGTATTTAGTCCTTTTCTTAGTCTGTGTAGTCATAGATCTGCAGCCAGTGTTTGTACACAGCATATAACAACAGATCTCAGCTGTCTCTAAATATACCCGGCTACTCTGTGCTTCCGGCTTGATGAGATTAATCCTTTTATACTCAGAGTAATTGCTGATAGGAACAAAGTCACTACTGCCATTTGTTAGTAACTTTTGTCTGTCTCACAGTTTTTCTGTCCCTCTTTCCCTCTCTTATTATCTTCCTCTCTATTTTGCTGAATGAGTTAGCATTTCTCTCTCTCTCTCTCTCTCTCTCTCTCTCTCTCCTTCCTTCCCTTCCCCTTCCTTTCTTCCTTCCTTCCTTCCTTCCTTCCTTCCTTCCTTCCTTCCTTCCGTCCTCCCCCTCCTTTCTTTCTGATATAGGCTCTCACTACATAGCCATGGCTATTCACTAGAATTCATGATGTAGAACAGGGTAGCTTCAGATTCACAAACCTCTTCCTGCCTCTCCCTCTTGAGCATTGGCAATAGAGACATGTACACCATGCCTGGCCCTTGTGTATCCTTGTGTGTGAATATACCCGCAGTTACTATGGTACTTTGCGTCGTCATGTTGCTGTCTGCATTTCTTTTGTCTCAACTTGATGATTCCCTTTA
This sequence comes from Neodon shergylaensis, assembly GCA_025134845.1. NCBI lineage: Eukaryota > Metazoa > Chordata > Mammalia > Rodentia > Cricetidae > Neodon > Neodon shergylaensis. Next base: position 13,838,034 of record JABTXL010006712.1, read on the forward strand.
GTATTTCATGTAAATAGGATCTAGTGGTGATGGATTTTCCCAGCTTGTGTTTCTCTGGGAAAGTCTGTATTTCTCCAATTTTGAAGGGTCCCTATGCTGTCTTCCTTAGTATTGCCTACCTTTGTGCACAATGAGTCAGAGCTATTTTAGAAATTCTTTGTAGCAGTTTGTGTCTTTGGTGTGAGCTTCATTAAGTCTCACAGTTAGAGTCCTTTGGCTTCTGGAATCTGAGTATAATTTATTTGGCCCAATTTGAGAATTTTCATCATTGATTGTCTCAATGTGAGACAGAGTCCCACTATATAATATCGAGAGTGAGGCTGGCTGCAAACTCATGGTTTTCCAATGGCAGCATTATGAGTCCTGGGGTTACATGTTTGCTGTGGTGTTTGGATTGTCATCTTTTTATAGAAAATGTCTGCTTCTTTCTCTTTGCCATGCACATATTTCCCTCTTGATGAGCTCCCATATGGTCCTCCCTCGTTTCTCATTCTCTCTCATTGCTTGCTCCTCTGACTCGACCGTTCCAAATGACTTGTCTTTCAGTTGCTTTCTCTTTCCTCTGTTCCACAAAGTTTGCTGCCAAAGCCTCTCAAGTGGGATTTTCCACTTGTCACCCTCGCCGGCTCCAGTGCTTGGGGGACTCTTTTTTGTATTTCCTCTGTTGTTTGTGACTTTGTTTTTGCAGCATCTTTTTATGCTCAGTGTGCACCTTTGTGGTGTTATTCTGAATTTGCTACTGTTGTTTCAGGAGATTCATTCTTCTTTTTCTTTCTAGTCAAGCTCCAACTACTCGGTCATGTCCTCCTGTTTTTTCATGGCCCTTATCATGGCCTTGTCTTCCCAGATGACTTCAGAGAAAGACATTTATTAGCAGGCTGGCTAGATGTGGTGGCTTGAATAAAAACTGCCTCCATTGTTCCATAAGGAGTGGTACTTTTTAGGGGGTATGGCCTTGTTGGAGCAGGTGTGACCTTGGAGGAAGTGCATCACTGAGGGTGGGCTTTGATGTTTCAGGAGCTCAAGCCAGGCCCAGTGTCACTCTCTCTTCTTGCTGCCTGCCAATCAGGCTGTAGAACTCTTGGATCTTCTGCAGCATCATGTCTGCTCGCACATCGCCATGCTTCCCACAATGATGTTAATGAATTAAACCTCCGAACTGTAAGCCAGACCCAATGAGATGTTTTCCTTTAAAGGAGTTGCTGTGGTCATGGTGTCTCTTCACGGCAATAGAAACACTAATAAGACACTGGAGATTCTAGGACTTCTCAACCCCTGTGGCTAGATTTGTTTTCTCTGGCTCTGTGCATGAAAATTCCCAGTTACAGGGGTTTTCCAGGTTTCTGTTTTGTGAGGAGCATGACCCCTTGTTCCTTGTTTGGCTATAGTACTGTAGATTCTCTGAATCCGAGTCAAGCATTCCAACTCTCTTCAGCACACTCCAGCCTTCTAAAGCATGCCCAATCCTGTTAAAGCTTCCAGTTAGAAAAAACAGAACTCAGTCCCTTAAGGAGATGTCGGGATGCACACTCTCATGTGAATTACAGGTTTTCTCTTGATTATTCCCTGCTGAGGTCAGGGAGAGACCACATCAACTGAGTGTGTGCTAATTGAAATTTCATCTTTGCTCTCCACAGCCTCCTAGCTCCTTTTTCTGTGAAGATTACACACACATACACATCTGGCGCCAAGACTTCATGTTAAAATGTATGTTTCTGTCTCTCTTTTACTCCTTAGAGTAAAGACAAAGTTTATGATTTTTCTACCAGTCACACACACAGAACTGGGGAAAGGACTGTATTCGGTGGCTTTCAAGAATCTTGATGATGGTCTTGATGTGGGTACCTGTGTCCTTTCCTAGAGCTCATTCATCTTTTAACTGTTTTCTGGGTTTCTCTGAGAAGGAATAGCTCTTTCCAGTGGTGAATCAGCATCTCTGTCAAGTGAAGGGCATGCTGGGATTCCTTCTCTGCCATGTTGTTTGTCATAACTGCATCTAAAAAATTTCTAATAAAATACAAAAAAGATGTAGCTTTATATATTCTAACAGCCACGAGTGCTGGGGAGGAATAATCTCACTGTTGCACAAAGGAACAAGAGAAGAAAGTGAAAGCAGTTTGGTCAGGCAAATTCTTTTTGAGAAATGGTTTGCATCAGACTCCAAACCGGGTTAGCGAAAGGCCTCTGTTTTTACCCCTGATGCAGGTGATGGGTACATCCCAGTGGTGAGAACTCAACTTCACAATCTGGCATAGTGGGCTAATCAGTGCTAAGAGGAAGAGAGAGGTTTGGGAAATATAGGTCCTTGCTAGAGAAACTATCTTTGAGAGAAAAAAAGGAGAACATTTCTCACATGGAACAATAAGCGAAATTAATTTCAAAAACAAAGACTATTTAATTTGATATATTCTTCATAGTACTACTTCAGTGTATAATCATTGTGAAATTATTAACATTCTATAGTAATTATTAAATACTAAGGTTGTGAAACTCTGGGTCTCTTTAACACTTTATGGTACATTGTAGTTTGACCTAATCAAAGTTCAGCTACCCAAAAATCACTTAAGACTTGCAGCTACTCCATTTGAAAGAGACAGCTATGGAACAGAGACCTATAATTTGATCCTATAAATAAATAAAGAAATCAAAATAGTCAGAGTATGGGGCAGGATAGAAAGGGGGGAATTAATGGGACATGAGAAGGGAAATGTGTCCCTCATCCCAAAGTGTGTTAATACTGAAATCTCTGTCCAGCTGGGAGTCAAGAATTTGCTGTGGACACTGGCTACATGGAGATAACATTCCTTTCTTTTGTGAGGATATGTCAAATGAGAATGTTAAGATAGCAATTAGTCATGTCTAAGCATACGCGACCTTTCAGTTCAACCTCCCCTTTTCCCAGATGGAAACGTGTAACTTTCTGAGAATGTCACAAACAAGATTATGAAGTTTGTTTACAGCTGAAACATATGTCTTCAGTCCCTGTAACCTAGCCTAGGAAGAATTCCTTTGATGCTTTTGGCCCATATTTTCATCTTTTCAGCCTGTACTCCTGCCCAGGGCTTCTCAAGAACCAGTCTCATTTACAGAGGGAACACAAATAAATAAATAGAAATTCCTTAGGAGCCCTTTGAACAAGGCAAAAAGTAGCCACAGGAAGTATTGATTGTTGCGGTCCTCTGGCAAGACTCTTGAGTTGGCTGCCATGTCTTGGGTGTGTACTGTCTTTTCTGGAGTGCTCTTCCCTCTTTCCTAACACAGGCTTAAATTGATGCTGCAATCTTTTCTGAATAAACTCCAGCTTTGCTTTATACTGGCTTACCCTGCAACTCTTTCTCGCAGAGAAGTTAAGAATCCCCATTTCACTTGAGCAGGGGTCTCCCAGACTCCCCCAGGCTGCTGTAGGCAGCACAGCAGGGCTCCAGCTGCCTTCCTCCCTGGTTGCTGTTCACAGCATAACAAGGGGCTATTTATGGGAGAGAAACACACATAAGGAAAACCAAAGGAAGTTTTTTTTTCCCCTTAAAGATAAACACAAATTAGAAGGATGAGAACCGCTCACGCTCTACTGTACAATCCTAGAGTTTACAATAAAGGAAAGTGAGCTTCTACATGATTCTTCCATGGCTGCTCTCTCCCAGACAAGAGTATATTCTTTCCCTTCCAGGGGTACTAGGCTATTGGCATTTACGTCTTTGCCGAAAGGTAATGGCGAGATGGCTTGCTTCTTGCTTCTAGAAATGAGTCTTACACTTAGTCACTCAATCCAATATTTATTTTCCAGAGTTTAGTAAGAAAAAAACAAAAGTGGCTTCGATTTCTTCATAGGATGTGGTATTTTTAGCAAAGGTTTCCATCATACTCAGGCGTTTGTTTATATTTCTGAGCGGTTTGAACTTTTGTTTTCTTCTGATGGTTGCCTATAGATTTCTCGTGAAACAAAGTTTTCTTTTCCACTGAGTTTTCCACGGGTCCTTCAATTACAGCGATTAATCGATAAGCAAGTTCCTACTGGATTCTGTTTTGAGAGGAATTCGATTTTTTGTGGAGGAGAACCTGGGAGTGCTCTTCAGTCTGTTTGCACATTTGGGCTTCTACAGAATTAGTGTTTGAGGGAGAGGGGTTCATATCTAATGGGGAAACTCTCAGGCCTCCAGCTCTAAGATCTGTCCGTCCATCTACCTGTGGTTAGTCTTAGTTAATCAGAGTCATTGATGGGAACAAGGAGCCTTTTCTGCGGCTGAATAAAAGGACTAGCTGCTCTTACAATAAAGGCAGAACAGAGAAAGGCGATGCTTTATACCCTACCAGGCATTGCCATTTGAGAAGAGACCAGAGCACAGCGGCTCTGTGGAAGAATGGATGTCATTGAAATGAGAAATCTGGGCCAGACCAGCCCAGGGCACAAGGAATTGTGGGGCTCCAGCCATACCGAATATTCCTTTAAAGGGCCTCGCCAGGTGCACATACCTTAAAATGATGCTCCTAATTGTTCTCTCTTTTCTTCTTTGCTTTCATCAAGGACAAAGGGAAAAGGTGGGAGATTGAGTGCCGCCAGGAGAGCTAGCTGCTGAGCTGGTTCTGCAAAGGAAGAGCACAGCCATCATGTTAATTCTGCTTCATTATCTAATGCTCCAGCGACGTGCAGGTGAACTGGGAGCGGGTCATCCGGAGACAGGCACTGTGGCCGAAATTACATAAATATCTGCACAAACAAGGGCAAGAGAAAGAAACAAAGGACCCGGTTTCCCTCTTCTGCCAGACAGCAGCTCACCAGAACACCAAGGAGAGACAATTCCAGTCAGCTTCCAGAACATAAGCAAATTAAAGAGACGTTGGAATGTGGGCTGTAGTTGCTTCTGGGAAAGAAAGCAGGTGCGAGCTGCGTTTTCTTCAATACCCAGAGCAAAGGAGCCTTTGCAATCAGTCCAGGCTTCTCTCAGTTTCCGTGATTCCCCCCCACAGAGACCCTGGGAGATTACCAAGGACTCTTCCTAGCACATGGATTCTGATTGGCCTCTCGTGGAACACGACTGCTAAGTTGAGGAGGAATGAGAAAATGAGGATTCCTTACTTCAAGGAGAGGCAGAGACTGTTTTTGTGACTCATGACTTTTTTCAGGTCGACTGAACTTTCAGCCATATTTTCCAGAGGACCTGACCAGGCCAGGTGCCTGTCTTAACTAGGCCATATCAGTGCTGGTCTTTCTGTCTGAAAATGAGGCTGGAAGGGCTGGCATCTCCTTCTGATGCTCCACACCCTGTACATGAGTGACTGCTGCATTTCACATCAGAAAACCACAGCATTTCCAAGGGTGAAAAATTATGGGGTGGGGGCTATCTCAGGAAGTCTGAGTCCAGCCTTGACCATGTGCCACAATGCTTTAGTCTTGAGGGTCCTTTTTACCAAGCAAATTTTCTGACCTGCTGCAGGGGGAAGGAATGGTTAGTCTCCACTTCTTTAGATAGGGGAAGGTATAGTTAGTCTCCACTTCTTTAGATCACCCACCCAAGTCTTACCTAATGCATGAATCAGTCATATGGGATGGGATAAGTTCATGGCCTGAAGAGACAGATGTTCATCAATGGGGTATATAGAAACTATATTATTTGCAACACTGTTTGGCCAATAGCTTAAGTGTATTTCTGGCTTACTCTTTTATCTTAAACTAACCCATCTCCATTAATCTGTGTATTGTCACGTGGCTGTGGCTTACCAGGTAAAGTTCTGCCCAGCGTCTGTCTCTGGTGGAGCTATGTGGCATCTCCTTGACTCCTCCTTCTTTCTCTCTCTTTATCTCTTCTAGCCTGGCTATATTCTGTTGAACCATTGGCTGAAAGCAGCTTCTTTATTAGCCAATAAAAGTAACACATATACAGAAGGACTTCCCACATTACCTCCTCCCCTTTTTTTT
>JABTXL010006712.1:13843957-13876348 GCA_025134845.1 Neodon shergylaensis
TGTGTGTGTGTGTGTGTGTGTGATTGTATGTGTGCGTGTATATATGCGTGTGTTGTTTTAAGCAACAATTTGTATTAATATGTTATGGTACCCTTGAGACATGAATATAGGATGTAAAGCTAACCCTTTTGGCCATATTCCACTGACCAGCGCAGGTTGCACAGTTGAGCTGAAAGCTGAGGCTCATAAAGACTGTGCTGGATCTCTGCATAGCCAGGTGGTGGATGGCAGGAGGGAGGGGAACTGGGGATCTGAATCAGGCTGCCACATAGGAGGATTCAGATTTGTGTTTGGAAGCATCCTCACATAGGATGCTAGCATCCATGCCTTAAGAGCATTGATGCTGCACTAAGAGAGAGTTGAATTCTTGTTCTAAGAGTTGAGGTTCCTTGATCTTAGGTAAATGGCATGACCTTGAAACAACAGCTCCTTCATTTGTGCGCCGAGAACAATAACAGTGCCCCTCTCATGAGGCTCCTTAATACTGCTCGAGTGGACGTCTGCGAAGTGTTTATTTCAGTGATCAACATGAAGCAGTCCAAACGCCCCATCAACAGTAGCTAGTGCCATATTATCTCTGTACTAACAGAGCAGTAGGAACTTGGAAACTCAGCGAGGAGAGTTCTGTTAGGGCTTTAGATTAGAGCTGGACGAAAGGAAGACAAGCTACGCAAGGGAAACATTCACATTTTCATTTGTGCAGCATCATGTTAGATATGCTAATGATCCTTTGGGTAGGCATGGGTTATATCTCAGGAAGAGAAGACGAGCCTGTTTGCCTAGAGAAGAGCCAGCTTCAGAGGACTTAAAGCTGTGTATAAAAGGATGAAGTAAAGCTCCTAGCTATAGAGGAAGGGGATATGGAGAATTTGTATGGTGATGGGAACCGGGGAGGGTTATGAAGATACCAGTCTAAGCTTTGGCACCTGTTTGATAACATGCTTAGTCTTGGAATTAAGCAGACATGACATGGAGGTGTCATGTCAAAGACTTGATTGTCTCATCCACAGGTTGGAACTCAGAATGTAGGTCTGAGTACAGAATGGTTAACGTTACATTTTTTTTAAGTTATGTTTTTAATTATCATTTTAATTGTACAAATTGGTGGAGCTGGCTAACCCTCCTGCTTCGATCATTGCACACTGCTGACTTACATTGACTGTGCTGTAGCAAGAGGAGCCAGCTTGTGAGAAGGGGCTGTGTGGCTCTGTGCATTTAGATGCCTGATGTGGTGGGGCAGCCTTTAATTCCAGCATTGGAGAGGCAGAGGCAGGAGGATCTCTGTGAGTTCCAGGCCAGCCAGGGTTGCATAGTGACACCCTGTCTCCAACAAGCAAACAAGGAAATATTCGCTTTCTAAAGGAGCCACAAGCCAAGGAAACAGAGTACCCACGGGTGAGGTGGAAGAGAGACATGACTCATTTTTTTCTTTTTTAATTTTTAATGATGGAAACAAAAATATACCTAAAAGTGAATCTCCTGGAAAAACCATTTGTTCTTCCCTGTGTTGTGTCTGACCTTGGTCTCCTGCCTGGCCTTGAATTTCAGGGCTGGGTCTCTAAAGACATCCTTGTTGACAACCGTTTTGCCCAAGGGGCTGTCCACAGAGGACCTCCTGGGAATGAGGTGGTTCTAGTTACAGACTGTCACAAAAGATGTGATCTTTGATCTCTTGCTGATTTTCTCCTTCCATGGTAACTGTCACTTCTCAGGGATAGTGGTGAATTTCAGCCACCAGGACATGACTCTGAGGGAGGTCTGAGGTGCCTTTATCAATTCTCTTCATGATGATGGATTTGTGTCGAGAATGCATCCAGCCAGGACCAGCACCACATTCCCAGGTTCCATCAATTTGCCCTTTTCAACAGCAAGCAGTTGGCACCCAGAAGAAAGGAAAGAAGAACACTTCCGTTAACCTTTCACCTCGTGGAGCGTCGGCTTCACTCTTGAGTCGGTTTTGCTTTTTATTGAACATTTCTGTATGTCACATGATCAGATGAAATGAAAGATTAACCTGTGCTCTTAGCTGCTAACAGATTCAGTGATGGCCAGGAGACACATGTCCTCTTCCTGAGCTGAAAACAATTTGTTGGGGAAGTAAATAATATAAAGTTAAAAAAAATCTGCTGAAGTTTTACACTTCATTGGTGTGTGTGTATGTGTGTGTGTGAGAGAGAGAGAGAGAGAGACTCTGTCATACTGTCATAATCCTAAACTATCAGTAAAGTTAATCTTTCCGTTTTAAATGGCAAAGAAATGGCTTGAACTCAAAGTACTTGTATAGCATGCCTTTATCTAAAATCATGGCTGGGATGTTGCTTAGTAGTAAAGAGATTTCCCAGCATGTATGAGGCTCTGAGTTTGATTCCACATCCCTGCCAAGGAAAATCATTATAAACACCATCACATTAAACCCTGCAGACACCACCTGGAGATGGTATCCGCCATCTTATCGTCTTTATTTTACAGGTCAGAAAACAAGCAAAAATGGCCAAGTCAGCTGCTGGAGGCCACACAGCAACCTAAAGAACTGACTGTTGGTCTCTTGGTGTTTTCTGGGTATTTTGCTTCTACCGCCCACAATCTTCATAAGCAGGGAAACTTTAGGAAAGAGCTGACCCACCCACAGCTCCACCCTCCCAAGCTGACTGGGTGGTGACCCAAGTCAGGTAGCATTTACTCAAGGGCAAGGAAACCTAGGCTTGAGTAGCTCTGATGGAGGACTAAGGACTGAGCCAAGAGGTACAAAATGATTTTTCTTTGGCAGTCACATGTTTGCTCAAGGCATGACAGTTGCCCTCTTAGGCGCACCAGCTTCGTGCCCCGACCCCCACCTCCCACCCCGCAGCCCATTCCTACAAATTTGCCCCTGTGACTCTTAGAAGAGGATGTGCCTCCTCTTGGAAGATCATTTTATGTCCCTGCCTTTTCCAAGGCTAACTCAGGGGCCCTTCACTTTCCTGTCTCCATTCCCGGCTGTGAGCTTATTGTTCAGGCATGTGTCTCCTTCTTCTTGCCCTTTACCACGTAACCGAGTGCAGGAATCACCACAGGTAGGAATCAGTTCCTGTTAAACGGCTGATCGTCTATATCTCCCGTTGCTAGTGAGTGATCAAAATGAAATAAGCACCTCACTGGGCTGTTTGTCTTGCATTTTGGAGAAATGCTATTGCTTACTCTAATTGAAAAGCAAAAGTTAAAGATGCATGCAACCTATTTCCTTTTGAAGGGAAATTCGTCTTGCTGTTTTATGTGCGTGGGTAAAATGTACTCATAAAGCAATCTGTTCGGAGAACAGCGAAATGTTGCGGGGAATTTTCTGTGAAATATCTTCTTTGTGCTGTTACCGACTTAGTCTGTAAAGACGACTGGGAAGGCAAGAGATACAGACAAAGAGGACAGCTCCAAGTCTGTGCACAGGAGCAGAGAAGCCACACAAGAATGTGTCATTAGGGAAGACGCATGCCCATTTCAAGAGCACCTTAAATTCTTAAAGATCTGCAGTAAGGGCGGGGAGAAATTTTTTTCTGGGAAAGTTTGTGGGAAAACAAATTTTAGTTAATAATTTAAAGGTAGATGATGTAAGTCCTGTGATAATGATTAAGGGCTTTGTTTAGGTAACGTACTGGCAAAAGTACTTCTCTCTCTCTCTCTCTCTCTCTTTCTCTCTCTCTCTCTCTCTCTGTGTGCATGAGTGTACATGTGCATGCAAACACACATGCCTGTATGCATGCTTATGGTGGCCAGAGGAAGATGCCAGGTGTCCTCTGTCCATCTCAATCTTACTCTTCTGAGAAAGGGTATCTCACAGAGCTTGAAGTTTCCTGTAGGCTGCTGGGCAAAAGGGCTCTAGGAGCTGCTTCTTTGCCCTCTCAACACTGAGTTACAGGCATGTGTGACCGTGTCTGGTTTTCACATGATCTCTGTGAATTAGAACTCAGGTTCTCACTCTTATTCACTGAGCCATCTTCTCAACTGCAGAAGTACTTTTCATTGGCTCTTCCTGCCTGATATGTTTTCTGAGTTACTTGTGATTGCTCTCACGCCTTTAAAATACGTTGCTCACAATGAATCATTCATACTGTTTTTTAAGCAAAATCATATTTTCTCTTTTGGAATTTGAGACAGGGTTTCTCCTCTGTGTAGCCCTGACTGTCCTGGAACTCACTCTGTAGACCAGACTGGCCTCGAACTCAGAGGTCCGCTTGCCTCTGCCTCCCTAGTTCTGGGTCTGGATAGGCGTGCGCCATCACCGCCTGGCCTATTATTTTCATATATATAAAAAGAAAATGAACATCTGTTTTCGGGAGGATGATCTGATTAAATGTTGAGATGTCTGAGGTCACAGACTTGGGGAGGAAAAAATGCAAAATTGTGCCTGTACATCTCCTTGTGATAAAACAGAAACTCTTACAAGTTAATCGTGTTGCTTGTTAAATTATACCTTTGCCTAATCAACTAAGAAGAAAACAAGCTGCCAACATCTGGAAGCTTGGATTTTGCATATTTATGCATTTCATGGCTCCTTGACTTGAAAGAGTGAGCAGTAATTGTCATGGGAATTCAGGCACATGGTGCCAGACAGGGCTTCCCCCTAAAGCTTACATGGCTTTATGCTATCGCATCTTTCATTCATAAAACACTATGATTTAAACTTTAGGTGAGAGAAAACATGGACTGAAGTCAAATTTCAGAATTAGAAATGTTTTCGAGAAGATTGTAAGAATTATTTATTGATTGCTTATTATGAGTCCCTGGGAAACATTTTACGTGGATTATCTTATTTATTCCCAGAAAAATCTTATGACCTCAACGTTATTAATAGCAGTCTTTGAGATAAAGAAACTGTGGGTTAAAGAAGTAAATGTTGCCAGGTGTGTTGGTGTACACCTTTAAGCCCAGCACTGGGGAGGTGGAAGCAGGTGGAACTCAATGAGTTTGAGGTCAGACTGGTTGACTTAGCAAGTTGTAGGCCAGCCAGGGTGTCATAGTGAAGAAGAGGAGGAAGAGGAGGAAAAGGAAGAAGAGGAGGAAGAGGAGGGGGAAGAAGAGGATGGAGGAGGAGGAGAAGAAGGAAGAGGAGGAGGAGAAGGAGGAGGAGAAGGAAGAGGAGGAGGAGGAGGAGGAGGAGGAGGAGGAGGAGGAGGAGGAGGAGGAGGAGAAGAAGAAGAAGAAGAAGAAGAAGAAGAAGAAGAAGAAGAAGAAGAAGAAGAAGAAGAAGAAGAAGAAATTGTTGTTGTTGGGATGGCCCAGTTGATAAAGTACTTGAATGCACATGAAAACTAGACATGGCAGCACACCCCTCGAGCCCCAGTGTGGAGACAAATTGATCAAAAGTTGAATCAAGGCATTTGAGATTCACTGGGAGATTCTCAAAAAATAAAGATGGAGAGAGATTGGGGAAAGACACCCTTATCTATAGACCCCTGTCCTCCACACACATATGCACACACATACACACCCTTCCACACAACACACACTTCCCTGCACCCATCACTAAGAAAGCAGAGGAAATGATTCCAAGCTTTTGAGACATTAAGTGATATCGCTGAAATTAGTTCCCAAGCTAGACTGACATTCTCTTCCCCTTGACCGCAGATGTTGCTTTACTAACCACTACTGTGCATTTGAATTTCTTCTACAAAAACCCCACCAGGTGATCTGGCTGTATTTGAATACTCTAATGATCCTGGGAGCCCTATATGAACAGAAGTGGTATGTATTTTTTTTTCTGAAATTATCCTCAATATGTATTTTAAGTGGGCTTAATAGCTGTTCATGATTCGTGGTCACCAGTATTGGTTGGTGAACACACTCCCCTGAAAGAGCTTACAGGCACATTAAGCTATTAGTACAGAGCATGAGAGTGTCCATAGAACCATGGATTCTTCTGCCCCATTTAAAGAAGCAGCTCCTAACACATGAGAAGCAAACTAAAGGGCCAGATTATCCCAGTCCACACGATGAAGCAATTAGCGGCTTTTCTCTCAAGTCACCTCCCTCCCAGGATGCTTGGTGTCAACATGTCTTTCTCTTCTGTCCATCATTTCCCATCCGTCTCTCCATCTCTTGCCTCTTTTCCATTGCTTCCTTCATCTTTTCCCCATGTCAACCACAAAATCAGTCTCCAGCATTTCACAAGCCTCAGCAACAATGGTTGAATCCCAGAAGCTAGTTAGCTCCCAAATTCATCAATGAGTCACTAGCTAAAACATCTATTTCTATCACAAGCATCATTCTTTTCTTTTCCAGACACTAAAACATTTGCTGCAACATAAGTAATTTTTGCAAGCTGTATTGCTGGATAACAGGAGTGGAGGGGGCACCACAAAGAGAAGGCCCTTTGATGCCACCCACTAGTTTCAAGTCTGTAGTTACTTATTTAATTTTAATCGCTGAGAAATCTGTATTAGCTTCATTGTCTCCATGACCAGTATTGCTAGTGTGGTGTTCAGGGCTTAGTTCTTATAGTCTTAGTCCTCCGCAGAGCCTGCAAAATGAGGAGCTGGGCACAGATGGAGCAAAAAAGAAAAAAAAATATGGAGACGTTCGCCTTTTCTGAGAGCAGCTCGCAGCCCTCTGCACATGGCTCTGCACCAGGCAGCATAATGAGATTTCCCCCAGCACAAAGCGTGAGGCTTCCACTTTGTGAATATGCAAACCGTGTGCAGGAGCAGGTGCAGGCTGGCTGATGGAATCCAGCTCCAGGAACCTTCCTGCCGTGCTCAGGGTGAGGCCTCTTGCTCTGTACTTCTCTCCCCTCTTCAGACCCATCCCAGGGATGAAACTGGAGAACAAAAGGTTAGCACCTTGCAGTCTGTGTAAATGGACTCATTTGTGGGAATCTTTTGGACCACCTTCTTGCTGTTTGAGGAACGAAATGGAGAGAGCTCTCTAATGAAGCCTGCCTAGCTCTGCACTGAAGTAGTTTTTCGGGCAGCGTTAGACATCTGCTGTGAGTTAGCAATGCCAGCATCTGCTGTAGAGATGGAAAAGGCACCCCCAAAGCTTCAGATTGCAGAAAGTCTCTGAGATACCCTACCTCAAAGGGAATTGCAAAGGAGACAGACTTGTCTCGTGTCTTCATGCCCTACCTGCCTAAAACGACACCCGGGCTGAGGACACACACAGTCAGGGTTGTCTCTGACCTTTCTTTCTTAAACAGGAAGATTTCCCGGTGACAGGAAAGCCCCAGCATTGTCCCTGGTTCCTAACTTTTTATGGTGCGCCAAAAGTAGGCACCTACGATGAATGAATGAGAGAGAAACACATTCTCATTCATTTCTCACCCTGGAAATGCAGCAGAAAGGACAGAAGCAGGCAAATCTAAGTGTCTGTGTCACCCATGCTATTTGGAGCAGTGTTGAAGGTGACAAAAGGTAAGGTACTGAAATAGTCCCATTAAGACAGCCTGGGCGCTAATGCCGTCATTTATCAGTTCCTTCTCAGCCCTCATTACGCTCGCCTCATTTGGCTGGGGAAGGCACAGGGGCTCTGTTCTCCACAGCATTTCCAGGTAATTCTGACCCTTGAGAAGCTTCTCTAAGGCAGGCAGTGATGGGCATTTCTCTTTCGTCTGGAAGCTCTTCTCCAGTTAGCGTCCTGGGATGAGAGGAAAGAGTAGGAAGTGAAAGGTTTCTGTACCCGGATAAACCCCTCCACTGATGCAATAATCCGAGTCACACCAAATCAAACCAAATCAGAAAAAGCCCAGGTTTAATGGATACCAACACTGCCGGATGGCTTTCCAAACAACCAGAGAGAAAATGGGGAAGGAAGACAGGAAAACCATGTGTTTGTTCTCTGGGACAGGAGCGGGTACTTTAAGTACCCTGTGGGAGTGGTCTTGAACATCTCTGGGGAGGGATCATCGTTAGGCCGACTTTGGGGTCGGGGGAGGTAACGTCTGGACTGAGGCAACTCCCAGAGGAGGGAGCTTGGGGTGGAACTTGCACCAAAACTTTTCCGACCCTTTGGATACATGGATGCCAGGGGTGTGGCTTCCATCCGAATAGGAAATTGCCAAGGTGGTTTTAGAAAAGGTGACTGTGGACTAACTAGGTTTCAGGGTTTTCCCACTTCACTCTTTGGGGAAGAATCGCATGACCAGGGCAAATAAGATCCGACTGTGGGCTCACCATGCTGGGGCCTCCAGGCTCTGGAGTGGCAGGTGCTGGGGCTTAGCAGAGTTGGGGGACTCTTGACCCAACAATCCTCCCAAGAACCCCTACAAAGGCCTTCGAGAGAGTGTGACAGCAGGTTCCTCCTCTAGGTACACATACCCCTGACTAGAGAGACCCATGGTCTCACCACACACCTGTCTTTAAACACCGTGTTCTCTTCAGCTCCTGAGGGGTGTTTTCTTCACGGTAGGGTCCCTACGGGTTTTCAGATCTTGTTCCCCTACCAGTATCTCCACAAGCCACTCAGAGACAGGGAAAGCCTTTGAAAAAAATTAGCCTATTTTATTAAATGATAAGAAGATTTTTAAAACAAGCAGGCACCATTAAAACACTCACCCTAAGAGCGGCATCAATTCTTTCAACTACCTTTTTCTTAAGATTTTCTTTCCTGAAATGAGGCTTTTTAATGATTTTAGGTAATTTTCTCTTTATTCTACATAACACACTTTCTGTTTGTTATTATTTCTCTCTCTCTCTCTCTCTCTCTCTCTCTCTCTCTCTCTCTCTCTCTTTTTGAGTCAGGATCTTACTACATCACCCAGGCTGGTCTCAAACTCATGGCAACCCTTTTGCTTCAGCCTCTGTGTGCCGATATGAGAAGGTGTGATCCAGCATGCGTGGCCCTTTGCTGTTTCGTGGTACTTCAATTTCAGGTGTGTGCCTATTGATTCTGCTCGGGCAGTAATTATTAGCTCTTATATCCCCATTGGCTTGCTCTCCCCATATGCAATGACTATTTCATTATAACACATTATGTGTGTTATTATCAGCATATTAAATATAGATCACTGCCGAGCCAACTACTGTGATTCATTTTTGTATTAACTCATCTATCGCTGCAAACTAAATTTTACCTAAAGTTAACAACTTCAAATGATAATTGCCTTTTCTATCTCATGCTCTGTGTGTCTTAATATGTGAATGACTTTAGCTGGGTGGTTCTGGCTTAAGGCTTCTTGTGAGGCTTCAGTCAGAATGTCAACCTGTAGAAGTTAATTGTACTTTTATTTTACCGTAGTGAAATACCAGGAGGCCAGATAATTTACAAATAAAAGAGATTCATTTATGGAGGCCCAAGAGCATGATGCTGATATCAATCCACACACCTACGAACACCTGATTTTTGACAAAAAAGGTATATCCATTTCTTAATACCACTGACTGGAGATAAGGTTTCAACACCCTGTGGGAAAAGTGACATTGAGTGATTGATGTCTCTTTCACACACACATTCCCTTGCCTTTTTATGAAGGTTCATAAAAGGTTCCTGCCAAGGTAGGGTCCGCTCAAAGTTTACAATTTAGTTTACAATTTCACTGTCTAAATCAGGTCCAAGCTCGGTAGCCAACATTCTTGAGGATTCTTTCTCACTGTAGAGACCTGAAAAAGAAACAGCTTGTCTGTGGTCCACATACCAGCACACATTGGTGGAGCAGGCCTATGATAAATGCTAGAAACCCTCCTATCAAAAAGGAGAGGGGGAAGACATGCAGAAACCAACGGCTCATTGCAAGTATTAAATTTAGTGGAACATGGGGGCATGGACTAGTGAGATGGCTCTGTAATTAAAAGAGCTTGTTGTCAATCTTGATGACCTAAATTCAATCCTTGCGACCCATATGATGGGGAGAGAGAAATGACTCCTACAGTTTGTTCTCCATTGTGCGCGTGCATACACACACACACACACACACACTTGCTATGAAATAATCTTTTTGTACAGAGTGAAGATGTGTCTTTGCCAAATTGGTTTAATAAAATGCTGACTGGCCAATAGCTAGGCAGGAAGAGGTTAGGCAGGAACACCAAACTGAGAGGATGCTGGAAAGAAGGGTGTAGTCATGAGGAGTCACCAGCAAGAATCAGAAAAAGCAGGAAATGAACATGCCTTGCTGAAAAAAGATACTGCCTCATGGCAGAGTGTAGATAAGATATATGTGTTAATTTAAGATGTAAGAGCTAATTATTAACAAGCCAAAGCTATCAGCTGAGCACTTATAATTAATAATAAGTCTGTGTGGTTATTTGGGACCAGGCTGGCAGGACATAGCTATCTGGTAGGACACAGAACAGTCCCCCTACACACAGTAAGTATATGTATTGCATTTTGTTTTAATTTGGTAAGATGCACTTGATATTTCTTGATTAGGACTCAAGATCTAGGAAGAGTTCTCCTTGGTCCTGGCTGTGCCCTCTGAGTGTTCTTATCTTCTGAGTCGTTCTTCCGTGTCCATGAAAGGTAACCCACGTTTGCAGCTTAGATATTTTCCCAGATAGAAGTTTGAAAACCCACTCCAAACCCACTTTCTAACTGATTCTGTGTCTATTGCTTTCAGTACAATATGGAGGTCATTTTGCCAATATAATTTTAGAACCTTGGGTTCATGCCATTAGAGCAAAATCACACCCAGAAATCTTCGAGATGACCCTTCTTTACCTGGGTTTCTGCTGAAAAGGCAGTAAGACAGCGTTCGTTAGTTTCTTAGAGGTGTTTGCTTTCTTTTTCAGTTTTTAACACACAATCTTACTTTGTGGCCTAGAGCTCATGGCAATCCAGTCCTCCTGAAGCTCTGGGATTAGAGGCTTGAGCCACTGTGCCCAATATAAGCCTTGGTTGTTTCTGATGTTTTGAAGTCTTTTTTGTTGTTGTTGTTGTTGAATTGCTTCTTTGGCTTCCCCTTTGCGTTTGTGTGTTGCTTACACAGCATGGCTCTGTTCTTTGCCCAGGAGCCACTTCGTGGTTTTAATGCACCCACACACTGAGACAATGGGGATGTTCTATCGGGAACTCACCAAGGCCAGCTGGCCTGGGTCTGAAAAAGCCTGGGATAAAACAGGTCTCGCTGAACATAGTGGACAATGAGGACTACTGAGAACTCAAGAACAATGGCAATGGGTTTTTGATCCTACTGCACGTATTGGCTTTATGGGAGCCTAGGCAGTTTGGATGCTCACCTTACTAGACCTGGATGGAGGTGGGTGGTCCTTGGACTTCCCACAGGGCAGGGAACCCTGATTGCTCTTTGGGCTGACGAGGGAGGGGGATTTGATTGGGGGAGGGGGAGGGAAATGGGAGGCGGTGGCGGGGAGGAGGCAGAAATCTTTAATAAATAAATAAATAAAAATAAAAAAATAAAAAAGTATTTTTCATATAAAGATGACAGAAAAGTTCCACTTGCTATGTCTTACCTACTTTTTATTTAATAAGTCTTTTCTGCAGTGATCACCTACTCCCGTTAGATGACCACATGACTCTCGAGTTAGATTCCCTAATAAATAGATATATTTTCTATTTTTTATTTAAAATAGGCAATAGTATTTCTAAACTTTTACTGCTATGTAATAAGAGGCCCCTGTGCCCTACTTTCTGATAGGATTTCCTCCATGTGTTGATTTGGGCTTCCCTCAAATGCCATGAATCTTTACTAGCATTATCTAGTTTTTGTTTATTTCATGCATGGCCTTGAATTTGTTCTCCTCTGTCTCCTGAGTGCTGGGGTTATAAGCACGTGACACCACTGTTTATAATATACAACTAACACTCTGCCCAAAGTCCCCTGTTCAGTCCAGATCCGCACCTACCCCTTAAGGTTTTTGTTATAGCTACATCTGACTTCCAGGAACACTTTCACGCTCCAAGTTGACTCAGTGGCATAGAATAGAAATACATATTGTTCTGTGCTTTATGGGGGGGGTCTAGATTTCAGGGGTGTTTTGGGGAGATCATCTGACTTGTCAGAGTGTTGACTAGGGATCCATGGTATCTGCAGTCTTGGGTCGGGTTCCACAATCTGCTTCCTGGATAGCTCATTTGTGTGACAGGCAAGGTAGGCTGTCTGTTGGCTAGCTCTGGGCCCTAAGGCTACTTAGTGTTGTTCTATAGTGGAAGCTGGCTTCCTCCAGAGCAAACTGGTCTGAGGGATCAAGCTGAAAGTCTCGGTGCCTTTTATAACCTAATGCTGAATCTCACAATCATTTCTACAAACCATACTTGTTGCATGGTCAGCCCTACTGAAATATGGGCAGGAATAATACAGGGCGTGAAAACCAGAAAATGGGTAGCGTAGGGACTATTTTAGAAGCGGGTTATCAGCACGGTTTTCTTCTTAGGTTTTTTCCTGTGACTGATAATTGCCATGGAGGAAGCTGGATCTCCTCCAAAACTTCAGTATCTTTAAAAATAGATAAGAATTATCCTTCCAAACACTGAAAAAAACATCAGATTATGTGCACTTGTGTTATTTTTATCGCGTGGTTGCTATTCTTCCACAGCCAAACATCTTCCTGTTCATTCCAGACTGACTCCTTTCTAAGCTTTTAACCTGGTTTTCACTGTAGGACCTCCTTTTGCTGTTCTGCTGTATTCTAACTCTTGTTTCTTTTATCCCCCGATGGAGTCTGATTGTGGAATGTCTCCCATAGGCTCATATATTGGAACCCTTGGTGCCCAGCTACTGAAACTGATTTTGGAAGGTTGTGGAACCTTTAGGGGTGATATTTTGATGGAGGAAGTAGATCACTGGGGTGTGTGTTGAGGTTTTATAACCCAGTCCCCCTTCTGCTTCCTGTCCATCTGCCTCCCTGTTCCCAAGGCTGTGCCCTCTCTGTCATAATGAGTGGTATTCCCCTGGAACTATAAACAAAAGTAAACACTTTCTCCCTCAGCTGCGTCTGTCAGGGTGTTTTCTCACAGCCACAGGGACAAAACTAGTACAGTGCCTCTTTGTCTTTGCTGGTTTTCTTCTCCTGAGTCTTTATTCCAAGCTCTAGGACCTGAGAACTCGGGAGATGAGAATGTTGAGTTCCATGTGTCTGGAAATGTCTTCCACCCCTCCTTCCTTGGATCCTTGACTGCACACTCGCAGTACAGAAATAACTAACATGGGACTAAGAGCTTGGTGAATGTGGGTGGAGTTTGCCAAGTTGTAGGCTCACTTGTAGAACATTAAGGGATGAACAAGTTTACTCTTCCATTGGTAGATTCTCTCAGAAGATGAACCTTCCACTCTCTCTGGTCCCTAGAGTGGGAGGGGAAGGATAGGCTTGAGGGCCTCACAGTTCACAGCACTGCAGGGCTTGAATCACTCTGCACACAGCACCAAGCCTGCCTCTGGTGCTCTTTGATGCAGCGTTTCTCATTGCAGCCCAGCTTTGCCTGAAGCCCACTTCGTAACCCAAGCTGTCCTAGAACTCATGGAAAGCCTCCTCCCTGCCTCTTGAGTTCTGGAATAATAGGCATGAGTCTCCACACCTGGGAAACCAAGTCTCCTTAGTCCCTAGCTGAGTCTTCTGGCTCCAAGTTTGCAGTCCGCTTTCTCCAGAAAACAAGAAACCATGCCTGCTTCTCAGGCAGAAGTGGGCAGGAACTAGTCACCTGACTCCGTGGGGTTCAAGAGCTCAATATGGAGCCTTGCAAACAGACATCCCTGTTTGTCATCACATGACCACCCTGACCTGCTTTGCCAACTACCCTCTTCTTCTGGCCTAAACCAGCCCCTTCATTTATCATCCCTTCTTCTCCCACCTATGACATTACCTTCTGATGGTCTCCCTTCTCCGTGGCAATTTGCTTGGCCTATGGGTCAGCACCCTCCTTAACATTTGCATTTTCACAATAAGGGCTTTGGAAGGGAAAAGGAAGAGAAATATTTTTGTTGGTTTCCCTGTGCATAGTGGGTAGAGTCTAGGTGAAGGATTTTGACTTGCAAAAATAAAGGAATAACATAAACACTCAAAACTCACCCTATAGGCACTGCAGACAAAATGGCCCAGAGTGAGCATGCTCTTTTACACCCAGTATTCTGGAAGATGACTCTTCGCACCTCCACTGAGCAGAAAAAGTGTATCCCGTCCCTGGCACCAGCCCACGTCCGGGCATCTGAGCAGTGTTGCCAGCTTGGCTTCTGTGGCCAAGGGAAGCAGATGGCTTTCAAAAACTGATTAATCTCTCTTCCCTTGCTTAGGTTTCCAGCTGTGGTTCATGCTCCCCTTCCTGGCATGGAGCCATGGCTTCTGAGTTCTTTTGTCCCTGGCAAAATGTCAGGAATATGGCTCTCTTTTGCTAAACCTCTCTGGTCACTAGCTTCATCTGCCAGCCGGCATTGCTTTATTTATAGTAAAACCACTCTTAGGTGGGGACCTTCGCCCCCTGTAAAATGAAGCCGACTTCTTCATCTAGTGTCTGACCCAGCTGTATGTCCAAAATGAGTTGGAGTTTCTCAAAATCCCAGAGGTCTCTTCAAGTAACTGCTAGAGGTGAACCTGCCAGAGAGGTCACTTCTGGGGCATTGAGTGTCCTATTTCAAAGTCACATGGCACAGCATGAAACATGACAGCACTGTTGACCATTAGGTACAGGAATCTTGCAAAGGGTTGGCCAAATTTGGTAGCCTTGAAGTAGTCCATCCTGACATTTGGTTGGGGATTATTAACTTCTTCTAAGAACCTGTTTCCTCTAAGCAAGATGTTCTGAATCTGTGCTATACATTTGGTGCATCCAGGGAGCGTGATCACATGACACACGCCCAGACTGTATTCTGACACGTGCTTATAGTCAAGGTGCTTGCGTTTTGAAAGTTCTCCAGGAGGCTTTGGTTAAGAATTGTTCTAAAGAAAGTCTCTGAAGTAGAAAAGGCACCACAGTAGCATAATTAAATATATATATATGTATATATATATGTATATATATATATATATATATATACATATATCACCTCTGGATACCCAGGTGCAGGTCCTGGTCTTCCCTGAGCCACCACTCTCATTTGTAGGGAGACCATATTCTTTGCCATCCATAGTAGGACACATTTGATAGCAAGGCAGAGACTATTAATAATTACATCAGGACAAGAGGCATAAATCGAGACTGTCTGGACAACTCGGTCACCTAACTTATTAGTCAAATGAGAGACCGGAGCAGATAACTCTGAGGTCACTCCCAGATTTATGATCCCACAATTCATAATAACTGCGACAAGTGTAAAGCACGCTTTCCTTCCAAGTGCAGCAGGGCAGAGTCAGTGAGGCAGAGTCTGCAGGCAGGGAAGCTGAACCAAGAGCCATACCCAGTTCAGAGGCAGAATGATGACACACAGGGAAAGAGAGGCCGGGGGATAAAGCCGACAGGACCATGTGACCCAAGTTTAAAGGCATGGGCCAACAGGGGCAAAACCACGGCAAGCTTTTGTCAAGGGACAGCTGTTCTTGCTGCCAGAGCCCTGAGGGTAGACACGAAAGCTGTGTG
Source organism: Neodon shergylaensis (assembly GCA_025134845.1). Classification (NCBI taxonomy): domain Eukaryota; kingdom Metazoa; phylum Chordata; class Mammalia; order Rodentia; family Cricetidae; genus Neodon; species Neodon shergylaensis. The sequence continues at coordinate 13,859,384 of JABTXL010006712.1, forward strand.
AGGTCTGTTGACATTTACATATTTCTAGGTCATATTCCAATATGGCAGCCAGAGACATTTACAGCACACTTCTGTAATCTTTCCAGTCTGCTATCCAAACAATCTGGGTTGCCATTTCCTTGGTGACATTTTGCTACATGGCATGAATTTGAAAAAAAAAAAAAAAGTGTGTGGGGGGAGTGTGAGGTTAATTCAATATTCCAGTTAATGATAAATTAGTATATCCATCAAATCATTTACAATTTATTGAATTTCTAAAAATCAAAGTGAATAAACTTCCAACAATAAAATACTTTTAATTTAATATTTCATGTTTTAGGAAGTATTTCGGTGTTCTGCACTATCTTGTTGGGCTATAAAAAGTCAGCCCTGTAAATCTATGGCATTAGCAATTTTTGATGAACACAGAAGGAATAAGTTCAGGGCAGTGAGGCTTTGATGGCTCGTTTCTACTGTATTATGTGTTGGTGAGATTTAGACCATATTAAGAATGAGATATCACAAAGAAACTTTATAAACTAGGAACAGAGGCCGAAATCACTTGCTTATGATGGTTTAGATAGACATGAGAGGAGTTAGCAAAAAGAGTGAGGGAAAGAGACTCAGAGAAGCTGGAGAGATGGCTCAGTGGTTCAGAGCACATAATGCTCTTCCTGAGGACCTGGGTTCGATTCCCAGCACCATCGGGTGACTTAAACCACCTGTAACCCCAGCTCAGAGGGATCTGTTACCTCTGACCTCTGCGGCACTTGAACTCAAGTGCACATAATTAAAATAATAAGAATAGATACTTTTTAAAAAAGAAAGATTTGGAGAAGAGAGAGCAAAAGGGGGAGATGGGATGAGAGGAGCAAACCTATTGAGAGACACCAGAAAGAGAGAGGAGGGGAGATGATGGATGTGGGTGAAACAAAATGTATGTTTGTTCATGTATGTATGTTGCTATATATCCAGGGAAAAAGAAAAATTCTAGGATAGGAATTTTAGTGAGAATCTCAAAAAGTATTTGCACCAGAACTCGGGATATAAAATGGCTCACACCAGGGCTGAAGCTATCTAGATGGACACCATCCAGTTTGTATCACATAAGTTTAAGTTCTTGCTGTTTGGTAGGAAATGACTCACTGTGGCTGTGCCTCAGGAGTGTCATTAGGAGAACTGACATTGATGGAAAGGTTCCCACTACCGCCCTGGGATGAAGCCAGCAGACTGTGAGCAGCTCAGCTCTCACAGCTGTGACAGCATCATCGATTGTCGGGACCTGTGCCTTGTGTGCAGTGGTGTGTGCACATGCTTACCTCTGTGTCCTGTGTGCAGTGCAGTGCAGACATGCTTACCTCTGTGTCCTGTGTGCAGTGCAGTGCAGACATGCTTACCTCTGTGCCATGTGTGCAGTAGAATGTGCACATGCTTAGCTCTGTGTCCTGTGTGCAGTGGAGTGTGCACATGCTTAGCCCAGGTTTAGAAATCTGGCTGCAAAATGGTTTCCCTGCTAACAGATTTTTATATTGACTAAGACTGGTGGCAGGGCTAAGAAATGACTGTTGTCATTTTCAGAGAGCCTTGGAAAGGGGTGAGTGTCTTGAGGGAATGCAATGGAGAAGGAGCTGAGAGGTTAGCATCTAAATCATTAGAGAACATCTCAGAGTGACGTCACCAGAATGGCATGTAAGAGACTGCAGTCTCCAGGGAAGCTTTGGAAGCCAACGGCAGTCACTTGCTTCTACCTGAGGGATGCTGCACGTGTGGACCTTTCTACCCTCTACTTCTCTCTTCTGCATTGTGGACTGGTGAAGGCCAAGGAAGCACTTGACATGCAAGTGTTGTGTGGGGCCTCTCAGTCCAGAGCATTGAGACTGACAAAATGTAATGGACCTCGGAAACACAAGACAAGGATGGCACACCTAATGCTTAAGGGTCCTGAATGTCACTCTGTTAGAAAGATGGCATAAAGTATATGACCTTTTAAATAGTGAATAGTAATGTTGGAAAACTTCTAGATGATCAGATTCATGCATTTAGAGATGACAGATCCTAAAAAAGATATAAGTAGTCAGGAAAGGGGTGGGCAGATCAGTCCCCGGTGGCCAGATGACATTTTTCTACCCATTTCTTTGCTGAGGAGACATGCAAATCCTGACTGCTGCCATCTAACTAGCCTGGCCTCATTGTGCACCTCCCAGGCCCACGGCCAAGTGGACTAGGCCTGGGTAAGTGATACCTCACCCAAGACCAGCCAACCATAACCTCAATTGTTATTTCTTGGTTTGTTGTTCTTGCTTTTGTGTTTGTTTTAGACAAGGTTTCTCTTGGTAGCACTGGAGCCCAGGCTTCCCATGATTCACAATGTCACCTTCCATGGCCTCAAGCATGCTGAGACCCTCCTACACTGGCCTCCTGAAAGCTGAGGTTACAGTCTGGGGCTTCCATGCATGACTATTTTGATTTCATTCAATCTGGATGGTGCCTGCAGACCATTGTCCCAAAGAGTCCAGTCTTATGGAAATGTGTCTCACATGAAACCCAGAAACTGCCGTTCTAGACATAATATAAGACAAGAAACAAAGAGAGGAAGAAAGAAAGGAAGGAAGAAAAAAAGAAAGAGAAAGAAAGAAAGAAAGAGAAAGAAAGAAAGAAAGAAAGAAAGAAAGAAAGAAAGAAAGAAAGAAAGAAGGAAGAGAGGAGAAGATGTTTAGTTCCCAGGATCAGAAGGTTCGGTCCTACTAAGGGTCCACACTCTGCCTCTGTGCCAGGGACAGACACTGCTGTGACCTCTCCATACCACGTGACACTTAGCCTTTAAACTCACTTCAGCAAGGCAGCAGCGGTTCTTAGTTCCATCCTATAGAGGAGGATATTGAGTCGAAAGAGATTCTAGTGAACCGATAGTTAGGTGACCCTCTGCCACTCCCGCAGCTTCTGTAAAACTGATCTCTTTCCTTTCATGATTTCTTGTCTAGACAGTGAGCTCTGGTCATTCCTTCTTCAGTCTTCTGTCTGTTGGATGAATAGATCAGTTGCCGCCATGGTCCTTGGTTGTTAGTGTGTCCTCCACAGGTTTCACGTGCCTTTCCCAGGTTACTTTGCTCCCCTTGGACGCCCCTTCACATCTCTGTCCTCAGGTAAATAGATGGTTTTGAGAGTCTGCTTTCTCTAAAACAAAATCTAGAATTTGTTATGTAAGTGGATAGCTCTGTACCCAGTGCCTCTTGTCTTTCCCTTAGCATGGTGCATCATGAAGACAAGGGGAAAAAAACGAAGTGCTTGGATCGGGGTCTGCAGGCCTGCAGAGTCCAGGACAATCTTGCCCTGTACCGTGCCCCCGTGTCTGCGCTCTGTGCACTGGCACCCAGTTCGCGAGCTTCAGGCAAGGGGGCTGGAGGTTAAAATACACAGACACACACAGACAGAGAGACAGAGACACGGGTCATCCTTGAATTCCCCAAGAATGCCCCCTTTATTGTGTTCAGGGCAGATTATATAGAGATAGCCACGCCCCAGCCAAACCCACCAGAAACCACTCTCCTGCCCTCAGGAACTCCTGAAGGTCTCGTGCTCAGAGCAGCTGTAGGCACTCAGATCAGGGGATTACAAGAAATTCAGGATCTGGGGTCTCACTGCTCCCAATACAATCTGACCTAAGTGTTGGTTTTGACAGTGAAATTAGGGACAGGATTTGAGATGTAGAATTAGCACATCACAGACATATGCCGAGTAGTCGTTTTCTACAAGCAAGGCAAATACTTTCCTGGAACCAGCCAAGCTAACTGGAGGGTCAGAAATACATCTAAATAATTAGTTGACAAGGCCAGCATCTTTAAGGCTGCATGAAATGAAATCTATTTCTCCCTTATGATGATTTGTGCATTCACGTCTGCCTAATTCGTTAAAGAATCAGCCCTTCCTGAGGCAGAGGGACTAAGCAATGTTGTCTGCACTTTGATAGTTGTGTTCCATGAATGACAACTGGGGAAGTTAACCTTTGACAGGAAGTACCAGCATCAGCTGCCTTCCCCTCAGCCAATAAACAATGAAAAATACCCAGGACTCACAGCCTCTGAGCGTGGATGGAGACGGTGCTGTCTTCTTAGAGACTGAATGTTGACGGCTAAGTGGGTTTTGTCCATTCCATTTCCGACGTGTTGGCTCTGGGGAGCCATGTGTGGTTACTGATTCCACACCATACTCCGGATCCCATAAGTAGAACACAGAGAGCCAAGCTGAGTGGGAGCGAGCGATTCTGCATTCAGACAGTGACCTATCACAGATTTGCGGAACGTGACAGTTTCGCACGCCATGTGCCTGATTGATTTGTCCTTTTCCTGTCTGCAAGATTTCATGCGCAAATGTTTTAGAAGATTGCTAATGCTACGCTGATGATTCTCCGCAAGCCTTCCTCCTTTTGAGAATAAAATAGCTGTTGTCTCCTCTTGCCTGGATGTTGCTCATCTTTCCTATAGGCATTGCAAGGAGAAAGGGGCAACATTCCTCCCTGGATTCCTTCACACAGACACAACCTTCCCTCTTCCCCGCAGCTTAGGATCTTTGGGGGGTTTTTGGGTTGTTGTTTCTTGTTTTGCTTTTAAGAAGCCTCTCAACTATGAACGGACTGTATTTTTTAAAACTTCACCTGTCTGTTAATTCTCCTCAAGGACATTCTTTAAAAACAAAACAAAACAAAACCCCACAAGACTAGAAGCACGGCTTTTGTCTTAGCTTGGTATTATGATATATTGCCAGTCTTTCACTGTCTCCCCATCTGGTCTGGTCCTGTCCAGTGATCCCTCACCCCGCCCCATCCCCAGCCTGCTGTATCCTCTGCGGCAGGACTCTCACTCAGTAAAGAGCAGTCAGGTGTCTTTTTCCTACAGGAAAGGAGATGTCCCAGTGACTGAAGAAGACTGTTAAGGTCAAGAAGTCAATTAGCAGACAGAAGCCAAATGGGTTTTAAGCAAAAAATGACTCATGCCTACCTCTGATGTCACCTTGCACAAGATGCCTAAACCTTCTAAGACTCGTCCGCGCATCTGCGAGATAGGGATGAGATTACAATTTAGCTCGCTGAGTTGGAATCCCATGACACTGGTGTGTCACAGTGCTTGGCACGCAGATCCCGCCCCAAATCGAGCCGTTGCGTTTGGTCACTCTCATCATTGTGAGACCAGCTAAGAGGACTTCTGATGGCCTTGAATTAGGAGCTGGGAACCTAGGAAACCATTGTTCAAATGGTAGCTTCCATTCCTGACTTCCCATTTCATTTCCGGTTCTCCATTGCTACTTAAAAGGCAGGAGAGTCACAGTCTTCTCTCCCCACTTAGATTTAAAAAGTGAAAAGTAGAAGTAAAAGTTTGATGAAGCCTCTCTCCAGGTAATTTATGGAGTAGGCTGACTTTACGAGTTTTTCTGAAAATGCTCTCGGCTGCGTTGGAGGAAAGATAATAGGGACATTTTTTGAGGAAAAATGTTCAGCTCACTGCGCTCAAGGAGATTGGGCCATCTTTCTCCCTTGAAAAGCCTTTGGTGAGGAGCTGACGATGAGCCACAAAACAAGTAGATCCATCACTCTGGCAGGATGTTTTCCAAGAGCCCCTGAGCACGATCTGTGACCCCAACTGGCAATCTCTCCTTATCTGGGACAATTTCACTGAAGGAGGAGAGCAAGAGCCACTTCTCATAGTTTCGGTTTCTTATTAGGTCTGGGCTGAAATCTCAAGCAACTTTTTGAGAGAACACTGTAACGTTTCAATTGCTTCCTGGATGGTTTGCTTCCATGGCTTATCACGATGCCCCTCACTTTTAACCGGCATGCAAGTGTCAGGATGACTTCCAATGCGATCCTCCCACTTAACATCGTCTGATATGGTTTACCTAAGTGACCATCCGCTGTGATATTCTGCAGCTGCTAGCTTTTCTTGGGAAAGTAAAAATGCAAGCTGATGTGGGTGGAAAGACGTTAGGTGGTATGTCTAACTAAAACCAACCTTTATCAAGTTCTTACTATATGTCCATGTCCCTCAAGCCGTCTGGGGCTTTTTACGGTATATGCTTTTGTTTTACCACCCCAGTGACCCTGTGAGGTCGGTCTTACTAATCTTTCCATTTTGCAGCTGAGAAAACTGAGGCAAGAGAAGCTTAAGTGACTTGCTTGGAGACACGCGCCACCAGAGCTGACATTGGAACACAGGTCCAGCGAGGCCTAAACCCATGCTTAGCCATGCTGTGCTTTGAGGAGGATGCTGCAATGTCCTTGTTTTCAGAGGACGGAGGCGAGTGCTTCCAGGGGCCAACAGTTAGTTCCTGTCCCCAGCTTTTCCTCCTGGGTACCTCACGCCACTATCCTAGCAGTTGGCCTTCTGTATTCTCAGCTCTCTCTTCTCTTTCTCCGCATTTTAATTGAAAATTAAATTGCTTTGCAAACCTGCTTTTACACATGCCAAATTGCCGATCTTGCTCTCTTGATTTTATTCTCTAAGTTTTCCAGGTATTTTTTGGTTCAGAAAGTTCCATGCAAATCCATGAGAATACTTCTAGGTTCCTCAAAGCATGACTCTGAGGTCCCAGCTTTCCCCGGGACTAGAAACTCCTCGGCTGTGATTGCCCAGTCCTTAGGCCGTTGTCTCTTTAGAAACCCCCAGCCCCTGCCTGTAATGACCCCTGAATGGAAAAAATGATCAGGCTCATACCCAGATTAAAAATAATTTTAGGTAGCTCATTTCCAGCTTGCTCCCTCTGGTTACAATCCAGACAGAGCCTTAAACAAACGGTACCAATGTATATGGGACACTCCTGTCAAATGTCTCGTCTCCTCTGTCAGATCCAGGAGCGTCTGTTTGTATCCCAAGGGGAGTGGCGGATTAAACCTCCTCTTAGCTCGTGCCACTGTTTGCTTATCCTCTGGATGAATTCATACAGAACAAAAATTCTGGAAGGGTTGTTAATTAGCCCTGTAATCTAATTTATTGCTCCAGGCACCGGATACATACTATACCTTCAATAATGTTAATTTTATCCTTTTGTGAGCTGAGCCTGGTATTCACAGAAGGCTGTACGATGTAATTTATTTCTCCCCACTTGCCTGCTAAATATTAATTCTATTGGAAACTGATTGAATAGATTATGTAAAGCGTGGTCACTGCATCCACTCTAAAGGTTAATCCTGCCACCATGTAGCCAGATAATTAATTTGCATTTGTTCCCAGGCGTCAATTCTCAGGGACGGTAAAGTGTAATGGGTCACAGTCCTCTACTAAGGAGGTCACTGTGTGCCCATCTATGATAAAACTCCCAAGCAACAAACCTCAAAGCTTCGGGAAGTTAAGAACCTTTAGGACACTGATGGGCTAAATGTTATCATGGGAACAGTGTTATCCCTGATCCAGAATTTTAGAAAGTAAGTTTTACTAATTGCTATAGTTTGGGTTAGGACTTCGGGGACAAAGATCCGTATGTAAAGGTTTGCTCTCCAGGGTAGCACTTTGGGAGATGCTATGGACTTGGGCAGATGACGAGTCTTAGGTCATGACCTGGCAGGGACTATGAACTCTCTCTTTTGGCCCCTCTATCTGCTTCCCACCTCAACATGTCGGTACCTTCTTCCACATGGTCCTACCACCATAAGCTGCCTTGGACAGAGGTCCAAACCAATGGGGCAGTGGCTGCTGCCTCGTCTTGGACTTGAACTTCTGAACTCTGAGAGAAACAAACCCTGTCACATTACAAAGGTACCTCAGCTATTTCACTGCAGTGGCAGAAGTGATGTCAGTAGCCTTCTCTTACTTCAGTTCTCTTAAGTGTCACTTCACCTGTTGGGAAGCTAGGCATGGTTTGGTTTCAGGGACTCTGGGACACTCTACCACTTCAAACGGGACTGTGGCTCACCATTCAAAATTTCATGGCCAGGAGAAACCATGACAGATATCTTCATAGCTTCCCCTGCCCATCATCACACTCTGACCTTAAATACATGCATGGTTGGTTACCTCTACATTTCTCTGAGGAGAATAAATCACCCAACAGTGTAACATGAGGGCCTGATTGTTGGGGTTTCTGTCCTGCCCAGTTCCCGCAGCCTTTTAGGTCCCCCCAAAAAATCACACAGAGTTCTACATAAGTTATAAACTGATTGACCCATTAGCTCAGGCTTCTTATTAACTCTTATAACTTATATTAACCCATTATTTTTATCTATGTTAGCCACATGGCTCAGTACCTTTTTCAGCAGGGCAGGTCACATCCTGCTTCTTTGGTGTCTGGACAGGACTGGGAAGGAATGGACTTCCTCCTTCCCAGAATTCCCCTGTTCTCATTGACCCGCCTCTACTTCCTGTCTGGTTGTCCTGCCTATACTTCCTGTCTGGCTACTGACCAATCAGCATTTATTTAAAACATAAAAAAAATTGACATAATACAGAATTACCATAAAAGCTTTCCTCCCTTGTGTTGCTAGGTTGCTAGAGAATGCTTCCTCCAAGGCAGCCCGTGAGCCCTCTTCATGCTTCTCCCTCCTTGGCCAGCAGTGGGGACATCTCAAGGACAGTTGAGCTGGAGCTAAAGGCTCATGTTTACTTGGCCTTGTGAGCCTTCTCCAGCAAATGTTACATAAGAAGACAAGGTTGAAGTTTTAAGCAACATGAATATGTATTCGGTATGTAAGAACTCACGTCTCTAAATTTTTTAAAGTGGCGAATGCTATAAATATCCCAAAAGCCATAAAAATGACAACATTTTTACTTAAAAGTATTTTTCTGCCCTGCTTTTGTATAAAACATTTTTCAAAATTTGGTCTGCCTATTTTGATCGTTTCTTTGTGCAGCAACGGTTTCCTAATATCACTTTCTGGGGGAGAATAAGGAGATAATTCTTCTAGCAGAGTGTCAGGACGTGTTTCCTATCGCGGGTAATTAGGCTGAAGAAAAGATTTCGGTGCTCCACTCTGACACGCTGTTTTCAGTACTGCTTCAGGATGGCGCCTACAACACAGGAACCTGATAAATTCCACTTCTTACAATTGCCATCAAAAAGGGAAAAATTAGACATGAGGAGAGTTTAAAGCTGATTATGTTGTTATGCATATAACACCAGTAGCACAGACAATGAGAGAAACAATTAATAAATGGGACATCTTGAAACTGAAAAGCTTCTATAAAGCAGTGGACACAGTCAACAAGACAAAATGGCAGCCGACAGAATGGGACAAAATCTTCACCAACCCCACATCTGACAGAGGACTGATCTCCAAAATGTACAAAGAACTAAAGAAGACATCAAGCTACCAAATAATCCAATTTAAAAAGGGGGTACAGATCAAAACAAAGAATTCTCAACAGAAGAATTTCAAATGGCCGAAAGACACTTAAGGAAATGTTCAACATCCTTAGTCATCAGAGAAGTACATGTTAAAACAACTCTGAGATATCATCTTATACCTGTCAGAATGGCCAAGATCAAAAACATTGATGACAGCTTATGCTGGAGAGGATGTGGAGTAAAGGGAACACTCCTGCATTGCTGGTGGGAGTACAAGCTGGTAAGCTTCTGTGAAAATCAGTATGAGTATAATTTCTCAGAAAATTAGGCATCTGCCTCAAGACCAGCAATACCACTTTTGGGCATATACCCAAAAGAGGCACAATCACACCACAAGAGCATTTGTTCAACTATGTTCAAAGCAGCATAATTTTTAATAGCCAGAACTTGGAAACAACCTAAATGCCCCCCAACCAAAGAATGGATAAAGAAAAAGTGGCACATTTGAACGATGGAGTACTATTCGGCGGTCAACAACAATGACATCTTTAAATTGGCAGGCACAAGGATGGAAGTAGGAAAAAACCATCTTGAGTGAGTTAACCCAGACCCAGAAAGACAAATAGAGTATGTACTCACTCATAAGTGGATACCAGACATAAAGCAAAGGATAACCAGCCTATAGTCCACAACCCCAGAGAAGCTAGAACCCTCCTCCAGAAACAGATGGAAGCAGATGCAGAGAAAAACAACTAACCACTGGGCTGAGCTCCTGGTGAAGAGAGGGATGGGTGATAATATGAACAAAAAAGACCATGGTGGGGGAACCCACAGAATCAGCTGACACAAGATAGTGGGAGATCACTGACTCTGGACTGACATCTGGGGAATCTACATAAGCCCGAACTAGGCCCCCTTAGTACAGGTGACAATGGTGTGGCTTGGGCAGTATATGGGACCACTGGCGGTAGGACCTCAGCCTAGGCATGGGGTGGGGGGAGCTGGAGGAGGCTTGGTCCTACCTCTACGAGGTGATGGGACAGACTTAGTTGGCTTCCCAAGGGAGGCCTTAACCTCACTGAGGAGAAGATGGGGATAGGGGGGTAGGGGGAGGGGGTGGAGGGGGAGGAGTGGGAGGAGAGGACAGCAGGGGAACTGGGATTGGTATATAAAAAATGAATAAATAAATTTTTTTTTAAATGCTATGTTGTCTATTATTATGAAGCTGTCTGGGTATATCGTCAGCGTTTGTCATAGGCCTTTGAAAAGGGTCTCTAGAAATGAGGCCCTGCAACTTTATTTCACAGTGTATCTGTCTTTGGAGACTTGGTTCCTGGATTCACTTTTCCCAATGGCAGTCAATCCTACCTACTATAGTTCTGTCTCTATAGGTTTGCGGTAGTTTGAATGTAATTGGTCCTCATAAGTTCACAGGGAGTGGCACTCTTGGGAGGTATGGCCTTGTTGAAGTAGGTGTGACTTTCTTGAAGGAAGTGTGTCACTGTGGGGGCGGGAGTTGCGGTCTCTTTTGCTTAAGCTCCACTTGGTGCTACAGTCGACTTCCTGTTGCCTGCAAGATGTAGGGCTGTCAGCTACTTCTCCATCACCACATCTGCCTGCATGCCGCCATGCTCCCCACCATCATGATAATGGACTGAATCTCTGAACTGTAAGCTAACCACCCCAGTGAAACGTTTTCATTTAAAAGAGTTGCCATGGTCATGGTGTCTCTTCACCGCAATAGAAACACACATTAAGACAATGCTTAATCTTGTCCAAACAACGTGGCATGTATCTGGCAAGGCCCTAGGGTAGAAGATACCATGGCAGAAGGACACGCAAGGGGAAGAGACCATGGGGTAGAAAGGAGCTCTTCTTGCAAGATTGCACTCCAGAAGAGTAGCATTAATCCCCCACTGGCCTAATTACCTTGCTCTACCCTCTGTCTCCTAAGGGTCTGCCTTACTGTCTCTTAGCATTGCCTCACTAACAACCAAGCTTTCAATGAATAAATTGTTGAGAGATAAACACCATCAAAATGATAGCAACAGGCAACCAGAGTTTTGAGATCTTTGCATGAACTATTCCAAACCTCCCTCTTGCATCCCGCATCCTTCCTGGAACTGTCACTGTTTTTCACCTTCATTTTTTTGCCTTTGGATTCATTTCCTGTTCTATCAGTTCCCTGCTAAATTTTAATTGCTCTGGAGACAGCTAACCAGAGTACTAAATAAATAAAGTAAAAATAATTAGGAATGAAGGAGAACTGAAACCCCAAGTCTCCCATTTATTGTCTGTGTGTCCTTGGCTAAGTTATTCAGTATTTCTGAGCCTCAACTTTATAATATTCGTAAAATAATTAGAGTTGTCCTACAATATGGGTGCATGTGAGTACACACAGCAGCGCCTGGAGCTTTGTTGTTAGTCATGGGAAGGTGGCATGGGAAGGGTAATGATAACACAACAATCCCAGCGTTTCTTTTCCTCTCCCACCTTTCCACGTCCCACACTGCCCTTCCTTCATCCTGCTTTCATCTTTTGTGCAGAGGAGGACATAGGCCTCTGGTCCTGTGTACCGGAAGACTTAATCAGAGCCACAGGTTGGAGCTTAAAAATAAATGGGGTCAGGTGAGCAAGTGGTCTGGTCAGTTCAGCTGCAAAGCACAGCAGAACCTGTCTGTGTGGGATACCCATTCACTTCCCGTAGTTTTCCAAGTCGGTAATACCGTTAACAGGCGGGCGACTGGTGACAGCACAAACATCTGCATTGTCTGCTGGGCAAGGTGACAAAATGTTCTGCACGTCTTGCCTCTCGGGATCAGTTCCAGGGATTCAGATGCAAATGAGAACGAAGCCCGCCCGACCTGATTTGCATTTGCTCTCGGGTGAACCCGCTTTCCCTCCCAAGTTCATACTTTGCATTTGCAATGCTGAAATGACTCTGCCAAAGCAATTTCTTTTTTCTACTCTATCCATATTAATCTGTTTTAGAAAATCCTTCCCCCGGAGCCCAAATTTTACTCTACATTAATTCGGCCCTCCTTGCCCAAACTCTCTTCCTTGGTGCGCATCCACTCTGCACCCAGGTCTCAACATGCTCCTCCTTCTCCCGTGAGTCCTTGCAGCTAGCTGTCCTTTTCTGACCTCATGTCCTGGTTCCACAACAGGCGTGCAGACCCTCCTGAAGGACCAAGAGAGTGGCGTGGAGTGACCTGGCTGTAGAGTGGGTGAGCTGGCAGCTCTTCTTATTATGAATTACGATAACGGTTTTCATTTTGAGAATTATGACAATAAAAACAAACAATGAACCCTAGAAGTATGGATATAAGCTAAAAATTTAGTTGTGTCATTAACACATAAATATTGATGATAATATAGTTATATGATGGAGTAGCATAAAAGACGAGTATATTGTAAAAAGCTAAGCTTCATTCAAGACTTAAATAGACAAACATGGATTATACACGGTGCCATTTGTAGCTGAGAGAAATGCAAACACTTGTAAATGATGCAGGGTTAATTATACTGCATAAAACTCTTATTTGGGTGTCTCAGCCATTTTCTGTAACTGTGACGAAACACATGAGGTGGTCAACACAAGGAGAGGAAGGGTTACTTAGACGGCTTTGTGTCCCTCCTAAATTTATATATTGAGACTTGAACCCTACTTGATTAGAGACAGGCCTTTCAGGAGGTGCTTAAGGCTAAATTAAGTCATAGAAGCGGGCTCCTACTCCAGTAGAGAAAGAGAACTCCCGCCCCTTCTGCACCCAGTGAGCTGGCACCCAGTGAGCAGAGGACATGGCACACAGATGGCCCCTGTCATCAGGTGGGGAGCCCTTACCAGATCTGAGGTTCCTTTCTAAGACGTGATCTAGACTTCTCACAGCTTGGCAATGCGCTTACACAACTCCACTTGTGACTTACAGTGACCTCAGCGAGCTTCAAAACACATTTTTTTTTCTGATGATTTTTGGTTGTTTGTTTTGTTGCTGTTGCCAGAGAAATATCTTTTAAAACCACCTAATTTTTACTGTTGTGAAACACAAATAAAACTTTTAATGTTAATCATTTTCAAGAATACAGTCAGTGCTGTTAACTGCATCCCTGATGTTTTGTATCTAGCTCCATAACGCATTTCCTCTGGGAAGAATGAGTCTCTGTACCTATCAACCAATAACTCCTTGTTCCCTTCCCTCTGTGACCTAGAGTCACTGTTTTGCTTTCTTTTTATTCTCTCTCTCTCCCTCCTTCCTAAAAAAAAGTTTTATTTGTCTCTCTGTTAAAACAATGTGGTCACACTATGCTTCTTTTATGTCTGTGTGTGTATGTGTGTTTGTTTCCACAGTATGCTTATCTTATTTCTGTGTGTGTGTGTTTTAAGATCTGTAAAACTTGTAACTCCAGATTACAACAGCTTTAAAAAAAATACAAACACATGAGTAGCCCCCATTTTGACCTCAGTGCCATCTTTGGTAAGAGTACCCTGTGTGCTGGTCCTACCAAGGAGACATTCCACCTACAATATTCTTTCACTTATTAAAATAGTCCTTTTAATCTTCTTACATTTACTAGCATTGGTAAGCTGTAACTGATTGGGTAAACTATGTCTCTAAATTTAACTTTTATGTCTAATTTAAATATACCTAACAGGTAATGGTACCCTAATTCTCAAGTGCCTTTACAGATCTGAGGGTATGGCATTTAATAAAAGTGCTTCTAACACAGAGACATGCCAGCTCCTGCAGCATCCTATAGCTCCTCCAAGAAGATACGTGGTTACGTAAGACTTCCCACTGGAGGCTTGCCTTTGGTTATGGCACAACCACCCACACAGCAAAAAGTGGCCTTCTACCTCATCAACTTCCTGGATATTACACCAGGGGATCGATTTTCTCATCCTGCCAGACATGTACGCTAAATCCTCCCCACCCATAGGAAAGTCTTTGGGCCTCCTGGACTCAGTAGCTAACAGTAAGCACTGCTTCTAAGGCTAGTGTTCGCCAAAGACTACAGAGAGACTTGGGATTGCCTGTGTAGCTAAAAAACCTGTCTCATTTCTGCACATTTCTGTCTAATGCCATTTGATGACTTAGGGTACTGGTAATTCGTTACTTCATTTGTTAAGTTTCCTATTAAAATACAGACAGGTGTGCCTCTTTCACAGGCTTCAGAATCCAGATTTAACAGGTATCAGATGTATCTTATAAGATCCAGAGTTCCCAACTTCTTTTAATTGTCTTCTAAAATGTTCCTGTTCCATTTGTCTTACAGATACTGCAGGTTCCTAAAAAAGTTTTGCTACTTTATCAAGAAATCAGGTCTGGTAAAAATTAAGAGTCTCCAGTGCCTATTTTAACCCTACCAATTTTCAAGCATATTTTACAGGTCACTCCTGCTGTCTGGGCCAAGACCAACTTACAAAGGGCCCTCCAGTTAACACCAGCACCTACACCAGCTCCTGGGGCTTCACCATTGGCACTACCTCTCCTGACTCAAATGGACACATACTTAACTAAAATCTGGTTTTAAAGGGGCACATCTGCTCTCGGGTCTCACGTATTCACCCAAGCCTCTCCTGTACAACCAGGGCATTTCTCTATCCCATTCTTTCTGACAGTTAATGACCCTTCCCATGGCTAGCCCCATTCACAGGGCGGGTGATAACAATATATTTTTTCTCCTAGCCACCTGCCTTTTCATCTCCCCTAAGGAACAGATGCCTGAGGTCTCCAGGATGGCAGTAAACCAGATGACTCTCCAGGCAACCTCTCGCTGAGCGTGAGCCCACCAACTCCCAGCTCTCCCCTCTCCTGTGTTGCCCCATGCCCGCAGGAAGTAGCCAGACTTGAGCTGATGCCCCTATATCCAAGGAATCTGGGATGTTTGGTTGGAAGTGAGATCCCAGCCCCCCGACACCCCTATATCCAAGGATGTTTGGTTGGAAGCATCACCCCAGCCCCTGACAACCATCCTAAAGCCCCTCCTCTGGGAGTTGCCATTGTCTAGACTCCACCTCTGAGAAAACCTGTCAAATGAGGACCCCTCTCCAGAGAGGGTCAAGACCACTCCCTCAGGCTATTTAAACTGCTCCACAGCGAATGAATGTGAGGTCTTTCCAGTTCTCCTTTTCCCTCCACGGTTTTCCGGCCTTTCTTCATGCCCCACCCCCACCCCCAGAGTGCTGGCATCCATTAAACTTACACTTTTTCTAATTCAGTTTGATTTGGTCTGATTTGAATTATTGTATCAGAAGAGAGGCTTATAGGGCTGTAAAAACTTTACAGGTATATGCGTGTCATGTGTACATGTGGAGGAGAGCAGGAAACCTGTGGGTCAGTTTGTTTTTCTTTCCGCTTTGAGGATCCCTGGGATCAAACTCAGATTGACAGGCTTGCTGATAGCAATCACCTCTACTGGCTGAGACATTGTCTTGTCTCTTAGTCTCATTTTATAGATGAAGAAATTAAAGTTTGACATAATCAAGTACCTTGTCCATAATTATTCCTAAGGAGTTATAGGACTAGATTTAAACTTGGTCTGACTTCTAGAAACATTGCCAAGTGCACACACACACACACACACACACATGCACACACACACACACACCATGCATGCACACGCACACATGCGCACACAGGTACACATGTACGCATGCATACACGCACATGCAAACACACACATACACGTACACACACACACCCCAGGAAAGAGATGCACATTTACCATTCTAGTCTTTGATTGTGGAGAAAAGATTCTAAAAGTTAGTGAACTTGGACTTGGACTTGTGCTGGAAGATCTGCTGGGCCCCCATGGTACACTGGCTCTCTTCCTTCTCTCTTCTATCTCCCCGAAGCCATTGTCCGTTTTTTTCTACCTAGACCTGCTCTTTATATTGCTGCCCTCTGTAGACTGCATCTTCAGGACTGCTTGCTGGCTTGTTGACAAGGTAGACTCTTGTTTTGGGGCACAGTAGCAAGGCATCAGAGAGTAGAGGGAGAGGCACGTGGGTCATTTCCTCTGTGACTTCAGTACCGGTGTTTGTGCGCACACACACACCCACACACACTGAGCTGTCATCTTGTGACAGTGGTGTGTTCATGCCTGTATGAATTTTGATCATGGTTATGATCACACTCCAGCTCATGCCTGTAACTCCAGTGGGCGATGGAGGAGTTGGTGGTAGAGACAGGTAGATTCCAGAAACTCCTTGGCCAGTCAGTCTAGCCCAGTTGTGAGTTCCAGCCGCAGTGAGAGACCCTGTCTCAAAAGAAAAAAAATAGGGTGGAGAGTAATAGAAGGAAGACACTTGACGCTGATTTCTGGCCTCCACACATACACATGCGAACGTGTACACATACAAATACAATACAATATTAAAGTTAAGGAGATGAAATGCCCCTGGCTTTAGTGTGAACCTGTGAATCCAGAGATGTTTGTAGTCTACACCTTAGTCTTTAATTCACATGAACCAGTGTTCCCCGTTTGATAAGGAGTCCATTTGCTACTATCACTGTAAAGTCCTCATTACTCCTCCCCCTGAAGTTTGCTAATGACTCAGATGCTGGGTCCTCTTTTATCTTAAAGCTCAAAGAAGAACATCTTTGCTGTTTCTATAAAGTTCAGTGTCATTCTCCCCAAATCCCTCCCGTGCTATTTGGACTGAGTTTCCCTTCCTTCCTTCCTTCCTTCCTTCCTTCCTTCCTTCCTTCCTTCCTT
>JABTXL010006712.1:13876358-13915403 GCA_025134845.1 Neodon shergylaensis
CTTCCTTCCTTCCTTCCTTCCTTCCTTCCTTCCTTCCTTCCTTCCTTTCTTTCTTTCTTTCTTTCTTTCTTTCTTTCTTTCTTTCTTTCTTCTTCCTGCCCTTCCTTCTTTCCTTCATTTTTTCTTTTCTTGCAAAATAGCCCTCAGCTGTCTTCTTGAGTAATCTCTCAGTAGTCTGTGAAAAACAATTGCAGACAATTACCTCACAGCCATTTCCTCCAGGCTAAGAATCCTAGTAACTGAACTCTTTCTCAAAGCTGTTTTCTCAGCACACTTCTCTGAATTGCAGCTTTTGAACTTTCTCATTTTATCCAGAAAGGTGGCTGGTGGCTCCAAGATTTTGCACGGAAGGCTTTTGCTGGGAAAAATCTGTACTCTGACCATAGATTCATAATACTGAAATTTCTACATCAAATAAATGTCATTTAAGTATAAGATAGGGGGGTAGAATCAGCCAGGAAATCCCTTCTCCCCAAACATGGTTAACTATAAGTTCCTTCTTGGTTTGGTTGGAGGTAATTGGCAGTTCTGGGGATGCAGTGCTGGTGTAGGTTTTGGGGGACCACCAGCATGTTGTTATGTGAGGGGTTGGGGTGGATGGATAGGGATCCTTTGATCTTGAGGTGAGGGCTTTATGACTTTGTGGGTTATTCCTGTTGGGGCTTCCTGTTCTTAATAGAGGCGTGGCTGTTCCCAGGCTTTGTGAAAAGGAGCATTTAGGGAGCCAGGCCAAAAGGGGGGACTTCCTGGGAGCAGGGCTCACAGCACTGGAGAGGAAGGGGGTCTCAGTTTTCTTAAAGAAGTACCCCCTTAACGATCTATTTTTGCCTTTAATGAATATGCTTTTACTTGGCAAGGACCCAAGGACTTAACCGAAGACTGCCATCTCCTCCGTTCCACTTAGGAACATGATAGAGGGTGCCTTAAATAGAAACCTTCCATTTAAAGAGGAATCCTGTCTTGCTAAAATAATGTTCAGAATAATGAGCTTTCAATTGGCTTTAATTCTTTTTCAGCCCGTCTGCATTTTTAAGCACCATATAACCCCGTTTCAGGCAACTCTGGGAGTCCGGTACAGTTGGGGGCCTGTTCCTGAGATGAGCCCTTGGCATTCAGTAACTGTCCTGCATTCGGGTCCGCAGACCGGCTTTTAAACAAAAACTCAAGTCTTCATTTTTCCATTTCTCCTCTGCTCTAACTGTTAAATATAATTCAATCACAGGCTTGGGAAATTTAATGAATTAAATTGCCACCATTAGCTTAAAAGAAGAGAATCTATTCCTGGTTAGTTCAATTATTTTGAGGAAATTAACCATTTAGAAAAGTGGCTTCTATTGATCTGCAAGGTGTCATTACCTAGGGAGCTCTCAGTATTCCCATCCCAAATCCCAGGAGTTTCTCTTTGGATTGGGCTGGAGGAAGAACAGCTACTCTTCATATCTTTACAGACCGCATCATTTTCATCTGCAGTCAAAGCTAGAATTATTTAAGAATGGAAATCATTTAAGAAACCATACTCCGTAAGCAACTTACCAGGAAGCTGTTCCATGAGAAGAATCTGGAATTCAGAGTGGAGGGTGTTTAGCCTTCTCCCTACTTTGTTGTTTGGACTAGATCATTGTGCTCGGTCTCTCTGTGCGTCATCTCCTTGGTCTCATTGAGAAAAGAATTTAAAAATAGACACAGGAAGGAACCGGAGGGCAATTTATTGGACTTAGAGGGAGAGTGGTCTAGGCTCCAGGATAGAAGCGTTTGAGAAAGGAAGTAAAAGGCAGTGCGATGGTTACACTTCTGTCCATCTCACCGGGTTAAGTTGAAGAAAAGGCGTGATAGGAGATGACAGGGAAAAAGAATGGGAATAATAGGGCCCATCAGCTGTCTGCTTCCCAGGCACCATTGGCAATCAGCATGTCAGCTTCCTCGGAGACAGATGCTAGGTGGTCATTGATATCCTGAAAGATGGAAAAGTAAGTAAGTAAGTACATAAATAAATAAATAAATAGTGAACCGTGTGAAAGGAAGGCAGATTGCAAGGATGATAATAAAAGATTTCCAAGCTACTGGTAACTCATATTAAAAATAAACCGTCCTTGATTGTTATCACTTGCATTGGTCCTGCTCGGGATAGGAACCATCACCATCCTGTCACGGGGAAGGGGGGGCAGGGGTAGGGCTTGGGGACTCATGAAGTTCTGCCTGTCCCTCAGGAGTTGGGGGAGGGTACATTTGACGTTTTCTTCAGTGGTGTAACCGCTGGTAAGCTGCCAATGTTCCTGTATGCAACCCTAGTGAAACTCATTGGGTCGCAAACACAGGAACAAACACGTGAAAGTAGAATGGGAGGCAGCTGGGGAGAGAAGGGGGGTAGTCAGTGAGAGTGGACAAGAGGATAAGAGGCAGGGTGAATAAAAATAGCAACTGACCAACTAGAAAAGTGACCCTCAAATATCTTAATTCCCAGGATCTGCAAACACAATGTTCTATGTTAGGGGAGAATTAAGGTTGCAGATGGAACTAGAATTGCCAATCCGTAGACCAGTAAATAATCGGGCAGTATCTGGGTTTATTATAATCTCAGTGTCCTTATAAGTAGAAATGGAAACGGAAGAGTTCAGTGATTATAGTGTGAATGGATTGTTATGGTAACAGAAATCAACTTGCCCTTGTTTGCAGTGTCTTTCTCTGTCCTACCAGCCAGCTCCCCAGTAATGAAATGGATACTTATTGTTAATTTTGAAAACTCGGCTGAGCTGGGCGGTGGTGGCACACGCCTTTAGTCCCAGCACTTGGGAGGTAGAAGCAGGCGGATCTCTGTGAGTTCGAGGCCAGCCTGGGCTACTAGAGCTAGTTCCAGGACAGGCTCCAAAGTTACAGAGAAACCCTGTCTTGAAAAATCAAAAAAACCTAGCCCATGCCTATAGCTTAGGCTTGTTTTTAACTACTTCCTATAACTTAAATTAACCCATTTCTATTAATTTACATGCTGCCGCGTGGCTCGCACGGTTCTTGACTTGTCACCTCATCTTCTATATGTCATGTTTCCTCCGTGTCTCCTTATGACTCTGCTTTCTTTTGCATGGTGGGGGGCTTTAAATTGGCAACAAAGCTAAAGGGCAAACTCATGACAGGACATGCAGGCCGTAGCTATTCCTTCCTGCCTTGGATCCTAAATTCCAGATGACAAAGAACAACTTTCAGCATACTAACAACATTAAATCAAACAACACTAAGGCTAAATATTTCTCCGTTGGTTGGCCTACAAGGGTTTTCTGTTGTGCCCACTTCATTTTTTCAAGGTGTATCTTTTTTTTTAACTTTTGTTCTATTAAAATTTTCTCATTCTTCCATCTCCGTTCCCCAACGCCTTTATCCTGACCATTAGATTACACTCTCATAGTCACTATGTTCTGTCTTTGAGTTCCCTTATGTTCCTGTTGTGAAATTCTTTCATCAGTGAGATCATGAACATGCTGAGGGAACTCTGGCCTGTGACAGGAGCTCTTAGCTTACAGAACAGCTCTCCATCCAGAGCTATTTTCCTTGAGTATGAACAGTCTGGAAAAAATATTTTCTTCCGCCTTCCTCTTTTTTCTGCCTTGACTCCAAACCATCCTGTACCCGAAGACTTGGAATTCCCTGAGTATATCCATAAAGACCACACTGAAGCTACAGATTGCAGATTAAGACACCAGGCACCTGCCAGCTCCCTGCTTTGCTGAGAACACCTGAGGTAGTATGGCTTGACCAAAAGCACCCAAAGATCCTCATTGCGCATTTGCACAAACACACAGTTGCCATGGAGAAGTCATGAGTCACCACTGGACCACAGTACTTCTTAATTGGTTAAGTGAGATAAGACAAGTTGAACTCCCAATTGTTTGCCAACAGCATGAGTCTGTGAGCTTTAAAGAGCCCACAGGCCCATTCCAGAGAAGCCAGCAAGTGTTCTTTCCTATGAACAAGAGAAAATTGTGCCCAGCAAGCTTCCGTACTGAGGAAGTTCCATTAGGGGTATAGAGCTGCTGCTTCCGGAAATCTGATGACTTTGCAGTTAATAGTAAAAAGGTCTTCGTTCCAAGCTGACTTGGCTTAAGGACGTGGATCTCTCTGTCAGTTTTGATGAAGAATAAGGTCTTGGAGTTGACTGAGGAGCAAAGAAAGATCACATCAGAGGCCGCAGAGGACCAGGTTGAGGGATTGCCAGGAAGGGCACTTTATCGAATTCAGGGAACACATAGATTAGAAATGGTTATGCAAGATGCAGGTAACTTGTCTTTGCTCATTAGAACTTTATGGTCTCTTGAGCTTTGTGGTTTTCTAATTGAGCATGCATCAGAACACAGGGAGAGCTCGCTACACGGCAAGTCCCTAGGCTCTACCCTGAGTTTCCAATTGAGGAGGTCTGGCTGAAGCTAGACACTTTGCTGTGTAATGAGCTTCCACACGCTGTTGGTGCTATTGGCCCTGATGACCCTGGAGTCCCCATTGGGAAGTGACTGCTGAGGTCACACTCTCACAACTTCCTAGATTTCCAAGAGTCCCCAGGAAGAGCTTGTTAAAGATGCTGGTCCCCAGTCTCTCCAGGGGAAAGCCTGACTTCCTATACTCACAATGGAAGTTGAGCAGTTTCTGTCCTCATCGACCATGGCCACTGGGGATAGGTGCCTCAACCAATTAATCTTTTGGTTGCACCAGAATCACCTGAAGGAACTTACTGAAAATGCTGTTGCCTGTTAAAAGTATGGTTCAGTGGTCAGGGGCGCTTACCTGTCTTGCAGAAGATACACATTTGATTCTTAGCACCCACCCAGCAGCTCACAACCACCTGTGTGTAACTCTAGTTCTAGGAGCTATGAGGAGCTCAGATGGCCTCCACGGGCATGAAGCACATTTGCGGTGCACAGACATATATGCAGGGAAAACACCTCTATAAACTTTCAAACAACTAAAACGAATCCCTGGGACCTCTCTTAAAGAGTCCAGCTGTGAAGCGCAGGGCTGGTGATCTGTATATCTTGAACTTAAGAGACTTTGTCTGGGTCTAAGTGGCCTTGTTCTGTATGGCAGAGTCCTAGGGAAAGTCAGACCACATGCCAGGGTTAGTGGAAGATGGAGAGCTACGCGGTCTGCCTCCCTGCTCCTTCTTGTTGGGTCAGTCAGAGGCAGCATTTGTTTCTTCTGCCATTGGCTTTCCAGTGGAGAAGCCTAGGGAATCGGGTACTGCCCTAAGATCCAATACCACCTCAGACTCCAACTGGAGGTCCCACGACACAAATTGATCTTGACAGTAACGATCCAGAACTCACATCATAGGGTAAAGGGCAAGATCTCCCCCTTTCTTCTAATGCTAGTCACAAATGGGGTCTTCAGGGCATCCAAACAATTGCCTGATATGGCTACAAATTCAGCACTTCTCTCATCTCTCCGGCCCCCACCACCAGTATATTAATTGTTACAACTCCAGGAAAGCGCTGCGTTTACTCTATTTTGTTATGAAGGATACAAATGTGTAGGCAGAAGAGATACACAGGACAAAGTCTAGACATTTTCCTCTTCAGAAATGAAGCAGGTAAGCATAGGGAAGAGCTTAGTGTCCCAGGACTCCACTTGATGAGGACGATGCACTCACCCCTCTTCTAGCAAAGTACTTGGAAGCCCAATTTCCTTGCTTGCAGTTACTATGCACACACACACACACACACACACAGACACACTTTATTTTCATTTTACATACCAACCATAGTTCTCTCTCCCCCACCTCCCCCTGCTCCAGCCACCCCCATCCAGTCCTCAAAAAGGCCAAGGTATCCCATGGGAAGTCAGCAAAGTCTGGTATATCATGTTGAGGTAAGACCAAGCCCCTCCCTCCTGTATTCAGGCTGAGCAAGGTATCGATCCCTCCATAGGGAATGGACTGCAAAAAGCCAACTCATGCTTTAGGGATAAATCCTGGTCCCATGGCCACTGCCCAAGTCACAGAACTATCACTCACATTCAGAGGACCTAGCTCGGTCCCATGCAGGTTCCCCAGCTATCAGTCCAGAGTCAGTGAGCTCCCATTAGCTTGGGTCAGCTGTTTCTGTGGGTTTCCCCATCACGATCATGACCCTTGCTCGTATAATCTCTTCTCCCTCAGACTGGACTCAGGATGGCTTTTTCTAGTTCCATCCATTTGCCTGGACATGAATTTCAAGATATCGTTGTTTTTTTTATTGCTGAGTAATACTCAATTGTGTAAATATATCACATTTTCTTTATCCATTCTTCAGTTACGGGACATCTAGGTTGTTTCCAAGTACTGGTTATTATGAATAATGCTGCTATGGACACAGTTGTGCAAATGTTCTTATGGTATGAGTATGCATCCTTTGGGTATATGCCCAAGAGTGGTATTGCTGGATCTTGAGGTAGATTGATTCCCAATGTTCTGAGAAACCACCATATTGATTTCCAAAGTGGCTGTACAAGTTTGTACTCCCACCAGCAGTAAAGGAGTGTTCCCCTTACTCCACATCTAACATAAGCTGTCATCAGTGTTTTGATCTTAACCTTTCTGACAGGTATAAAATGGCATCTCAGAGTCATTTTGATTTGCATTTCCCTGATGGATAAGAATGTTGAACAATTCTTTAAATGTCTCTCTGCCATTTGAGTCATGGGATGTTGATGCCTCCAGAGGTTTCTTTATTGTACAGGGTGGTTTTGGCTATCCTGTTTTTTTTTTTTTGTTTTTCCATAAGAAGTTGAGTATTTTTTTGAAGTCTGTGAAGAATTGTGATGGGATTTTGATGGAGATTGCATTGAATATGAAGATTACTTTTAGTAAGATTACCATTTTTATTATGTTGATTCTAGCTATCCAAGAGCATGGGAGATCTTTCCATTTTCTGATATCTTCTTCAATTTATTTCTTAAGAGACTTAACATACACACCTTTTAATAATGCAGGTAGGAACCTGCAGGCAAGCTAGGATCTCTATAGGCATCAGGCTTCATGTATATTTGCTTTAAACAGTGGAAGTTATTATTCACCTTAGCAACCACCTGTAAAGTCCGTTTCATTTTAAATACATTCTCTAATGCATCTAGGAGCTGCGGGCAATGAACTGCTACAACCTAGACTGGTTTCTGGTGCATACACAATAAGCCAAACTGTGCCTTCCAAGTCCCCTGCTTATGCTTAGGCATAGTTGACTGTGTATATGGCTAAAACCAGATACTTAGTGAGAAGAGCATGTGGAGGCGATAAGTTTTCATAGCTTACTCTGTTAATCAACATGGAGAACAACCCATGCTGTACTCCTTTGCCACCAAACTCCTCCTTTTGACCTCCTAAACAACAATCAAATCAGGGTGCTTGTGGCCCGCAGTTACTCTAGAGAGCATATTTCTTTCTGATCTACACTACCACTTTGTTTCGAATAAAGTTTCCTTTTTAGTTTTCAGTCCAGGCAATTCTTAGAATAAGAGGTCGACAACCTGGGAACACTCAAGTCAAGACTCTGATCATTGGTAATGGGGACACTGCTGTCTGTGGAGTCTGAGTATGGCAGGCACTTAGAAACTGCTTTTGCTAAAAGCGCCGATTCCCCACTTCCACTTCGAGTTAAGCGAAAGCATAGTGAAAAGCTGGCCTCTCTGCTGTTCTTTAGGGCGTGTCGCCGTATTAGTTTCTACCTCCGCTCGCTTTCTGTTGCTATGATACAGCATTTTGACCAAAAACAACCTGGGAAGGACAGGGCTCATTTGGCTGACCCTCCCATCTCACGGCCCATCACTGAGGGAAGTCAGGGCAGGAACTCAAGCAAGAGCTGGATGCAGAACTGAAGCAGAGGCCGTAGAGAATGATGCTCACAGGCCTGGTTGCTATGGTTTGCTTCATTGGCTTTCTTCTGTAGCCTTGGACCATCTGCCCAGGAGTGGCTCTGCCCACAGTGGACTGGACCCTTCACCTAAATCATGGATGGAGAAAATGCCCCCATAGACATCCCCACAGGCCAGTCGGATGGAGGCAATAAGTTAATTGATGTTCCATCTTCCCAGGTGACTCTGGTTTGTGTCAAGTAGACAAAAAGAGTTGCCCTTCCCACTGCTGATAAAATACCCGCTCTCCCGGCATGCCAGTGTGTTCACTGCCCAGGAAGTTCACCTGCACTTCCGTGTCCACTGTTTCTGTTTTAGAGATTGTTGAGAGATTAAGTAATTGGACACAGAACTGAATTTTTTATTTCTAGTCCCAGACCCCTTCTTAGAGGTTAGTAGGTGAGACCGGGAGTTCAAACCCAGGAATAATTTACTGTGGATCTTTCTGTCAATGGTAGCCCCTTCTTGAACCTATGTAAGGGCAGTGCTAAATATGCTGCCAGCTAACATCTGAGGTCTAGAGTTGAGATTGCTCCACCTGCCTAATCTGCCTCTGACATTCTTATCAACATATTTTTAAAAATGCCTTGATTTATAACTTTCTTTGTTCTGTGATCATAAAAGCTGCATGAATAGACTTCCAAGTTGGAACATGGGTTTGGGGTAACCTAAGTCTGTTTCTGAGCCATGATCACTCAAATTTGGCTTCAGAATAAACAATCTCTTAACCCCTTTGAGTCTAGAGTTATATTTTGCATTGACAAATTAAACCTCACGTCATGTCAGATGGACTTGGGTGTCATTGGGCCTCTTTATTTGTTCCTCTTTCTTATGAAGTCATATCGAATAAATCTCCTCTCTGCTTTTTCCTGCTGCTGGTTGCTTGCACTGGCCTATTGTGGATGTGTTACTGGGTCTACCTTGTTAGGGCTGTCAGAGCTCAGGCTCTGACCCCAATGACTTTGATAACAAGAATATTTGAAGACAGAACACACGCACACACATATACACAAACTCCAAAAACGCCCCTTCCCCCCACACACATACAAACCCTCTGGATTCTAGTTCCATCTAGTTCCCTGAATAACGTGATTTCTCCCTGGATATACATAGGAACTTGGACTTCTTGCCAGTCAGGTCCTAGCAGCAATGTGCTCATTTCAAGGAACTTAGTTCAGAGTCACATGTATCTCAGTTACCAATACTATGTTTCTCGTGTTTCAACTTTTACATTTCTAGTTTAGGACCCTAAGTTGACAGCCCTCTGAAGCAGGCAGAGAAGCACAATACTGACCCTGAAATGCTATCAAATTCAACAGTCATCAAGTGCCACTGTGTTGGGCTCGATGCAATTCTAGCTACAAAGAGACAAAGAGAAATGGAGTTTGGTGCCTGTTCCCCTGGGACTGAGACACTTGCTTGAATGTGGGCTGAGTGACATGTTCAAGGCCACAGAGGTATTTTCTCTGTGCTGCTCGTACTTTGGGGTGCTAGAGGAAGAACCTTCTAGGCTGCCAAAATGTTAACTGTAGAGATGTAAGCGCATTAGCCTATGGGGGGCTATTCCCTCCTCACACCACCACAACCCCCTTTCCTCTGTGCCGATTAGCCAATCACATCAGATGCTGAAGTCCAGTCGACACCAATGGGATGAGACAAAGTACCACCCACGGCTTAGGGATGAAAGAGGCCATTTTGGGAAATGTGTTTGCTAGATCACTTTGGCTTCTGGTACACCCTTCTGCAAAAACAGAAATCACCTCACCGACTTTCTTTCACTCTGTGCGATCCTTTGTGTGGTGCAGAGATTACTCTTTTCCAGACAAAGTGGCCTGTCACTGACACCTTCTTGGTTGCCTTTCTGGTACGCACAGGCCCAACGAGGCCCTGCTCCTTTTATTGACTTCTCCTGGCCGCAATCAACTGTTCCTACAATCTTGGCTGTTGAAAGAAACAGAAGTTTGATCTCTCACAGTTCTGGCAGCCTCAAGGCTGCAATCAGCACCGCAGAGGTGAAATCCGTTTCCAAGGTGCTATGATTTTATTTCCCAGCTTCTGGTGGCTGCAATGTTCCTTGGTTTATAACTACATCAACCCAAGCTTTACGGCCAACATCTTAGAATCATTTTCTGTTCCGTTTTGCATCACCTTGCACGCACGAGTGTGTGTATGTGTGTACATTTGAGATTTACTTCTCTCTTTCAAAGTAGTTTCTGATGGCATTTCGGGCTACTTGGATAAGCTAGGATAATCTCCCCATCTCAATTGCCTTACATCTGCCTAATACCCTTCTCCTCCATTTTTCAAACAAGATAGCCATTTGACTACCAGAGATTACTAGGGGCCATTTATTCAGCTTGTAATGGCATTCTTGCAAACTGAAGGACACTTTGAGAAGAAGCCACTGGTATTTTATCTTTGATCTCCAGAGGTTCAGGAGTCAGAAGGCTGGGTTTGGAAAGTCCAGTCCCGCAGAGGCCCGAAGAGGAGCGTCCCTGGGTTCTTTATGCAGAGTTTACAACCACAGAAGGATCTGACTACTATTGCCTGGCTTATATGCAGGCTCCCTGCTGTGTGCTCTCAGGCCCTTTCAGGGGTGGGGGTAGGGTGGGGTGGAGGTGGGGGCCTCTCTGAAGCTCTGTCTCAACCCTGGGCTCACCCAAAGCTGCTAATATGAGAAGTGAGAAGGAGGTTCCAGGATGATTCGGGGTTGGGGGGTGGGGTGGGGGAGATAGAGGGCTGTTATCATTTGGCTGGGACAGAGATCTTTGGTCTGGTCCCAGGCTGAAGGCTGCCAGCATCCTTTGCCCTTTTCCTCTAAGCAGAAAGCTCCCAGAACTTCCCAGGGGAACCGATTCACAGTCTCCCACAGACTCCCAGCACTGCCAAGACTGATAAGCACCGGAGCAAAGCTTTGCCACGTCTTCTTAGAGCCAGCTGCGAGGTAGGGCCGCTTGAATGCAGAAGCAGGGAGACCTTTGAAGTGCAAATTCCGAGCGACTGGAGGGACCCAGTGGTGTAAAAGGAGGTTTCCTCCACGCCTCTGCTTGGAGTAAACTCGGGGAGCTTCAAGTCACGTGGCATAAGAGCCAAACAGTGGAGGTGGGCTTGCCTGAAAGGATTAAACAGCAGAGAGAAAAAGAGATTCTTTTTCCCTATGGCTCCTCCTGCCTAGATGTTGATGGCGCAGCCGCACCCTTTCTGTCTGCAGGTTGGAAGCTCCGAGGAGTCTTGGCTCTCCAGTGTCCCATCCCCACCCGTCTCTAACCATAGGAAAACCTTAGAGACTTGCTCTTCCCCCACATCAAAGGAGTCCTCATTCCTGGCCCTTGCTCACTACTCTCCTCTTTAGCTACAAAAGTAGAAGATGCCTGTTTTGGAAAGGGCCTTGCACCGGGGAAAGCAGGGAATGCAGACTTAAGAGCTGGAGCGATGAGAACACAAATTCACCCCTAAAGCCACTTTGGTTTTAGCCCAGTGAGACTCGTTTTTGGACATTTGACCTCCCAACCTAGAAGAGCGCAAGGGAACACGTGTGTATTATCTTAAGCCACCAAGTTTGTGGCAATTTGTTGCAGCAGCCACAGGGACCTAGATCAAGTGTTCCATCTTTTGTTAGGAGAGTTCAAGTATTTTATTCTCTCCTAGTTCCTGACACTTGGCTCCAATCTATCCTGGCTTCAGGGTCGCAGACATGGGTCTTCCTATGTTCCTATACCTTTAATGGCCTCCCCTCTCTCTGGCCTCAAGTTCACCTACGATATGTAGCTGAAGCTGGTCTTGAACTCCTGCTCCTCTGGCCTCCCTAATACTAGGATTACAAGCATGTATCTTTATGCCTCAGCTTGACTTTTTTTTTCTTGAAAATAGAATCCAATATTTAGCTCCGAGCCCCAGCATGTACTCACCCAAACTCCCATTTTCAGCCAACAATGGGTGAAGTATGAGCACTACTACCCTGCATGCGTGTACTGGCTCCCTGTATATGGATGGGATGCCTTCTTCAGTCCGTCTCTATGCGGACGGCACGCACGATGCAGCTTTTCCAATGAGACCTTCCCGCAGCATCTCTCCTGGGGCACATATCCATTTTACCCCGTGTCTGATTTATAGTTTTGTATGTTAAGTTTATAGCACTTAAACATTGTTTGAACTATTTGTTCACCGAGCAGCTGAGTGAAACGAAAGCTGAACTGTGTGCTACAGCGAGGCCTGCTTGCTGCTGCTGTCATTGAAATTACCTGCGCACGTGATAACGAAGCACACAACAAACCCACTTAAGAATTTATTAGAGGAGAGACACGTGTTCGAGCCTGGGGAAGTCAGTATGGAGAGCGCTTGAAGACCGCATGCCCAGCTTTTCAAGGCTGCCCAGCGCATGCGCACGAGGGTGATGTTACTACGGCATCCGCAGATGACAGAGCTCGCACATGTGCACAAGGGTTTATGTAGCTGCGTCATACGAAGGTGACGCAACCGCGCCTCACACAGGTCATGCAGGGCCTTTTAATATGCCAGTGAGGCTAAGTATTTTGCTTGAGCGCTTGTCTGCACATGCGTGGCCCTGGTACCCGGAAGTGTGCCCCCCCACCCCCGTGTGGCCGGAATCATGACAGTCGTCATATGTGGATACCAATGAAAAATGGGAAAGAGGCCAGGGCAAAAGAACGAAGCTTTCTCTCTGCTTCCAGATTTTCCTATTTTGACTCTGCTTTACCGCGACGGACCCTGAGAGACTCGGGAATAAATATTGGTAATTTAAGAGGAAAGGACTTGAGAGTATCGGATGACCTCAGACTCAAACGTGGCTCTAGTGTGGTTCTGTGGTTGAAGATGCCGATGCCATTTCGGGTCATTAACAGGTCAGTCCTAGACCAGAGAGACGGTGTTCATCTTTGCAGTAGTCTTCGATAGAGTTCACACCGACACAGCCCCCGTTTCTCAGTCCCAGATGAGCACAAGAACCGATTCCACCTCCAAGAAATTCTGACTGAGGACCTAGAAATCTGACCTTGAACCAGCATACGTGATCTGATGCTCAGTGCTCTTAAAAAAAAAAAAATCCTCAAATCTGCTTCCAAATCTGGAATTATTCAGAGCACAGTGCCCAGTTTCTGGCGTCTCAAGCTCTGATTGCTGCCCCTGCTGGTTCTTACAGGGTTCAGTTCCAAGTTTTGATCTATCACCTTCCTGGTGAGACAGGAAATACCATTGCATCAGCTAACAGCTAAAACTGGGGGGTCGTTAGCTAATTGGTTCTTTTAGTCACTTAAGCCTTGATTTCCCCCACCAGGAAGGAAGGCTGCAATTCACAAGCCTGGGCCCCTCAATTTATGAATGACATAGGCCTATACTATAGGTTTGTTCTCACCTTTCTGACCCTGGTATATCAGCCTTCCTGCATCCTCTACCTGGAACAGAGATTTTGAGATCAGGTAGAGAGTCCTGAGACGGCACAAATATCTGAGCTAAGTTTCCATGGCCTCAGCGAGACCAAGGCCTCTGACTCCCACACCTCGACAGAGAACACATCCACAGGCTCCATCAGTCTTTCTCTGGGATTGCCGCCCCCTCCCCAGGGCCTGCCTGTGGTGGGCAGAGGTGAGCACTCAGCTCATTGTAACAGCGCCATTAACTAGCCGATAGGACCGAAATGGACCAGTCTACTTCCACGCTTCGGGTTAACAGCAACGGGCATGAGAAAAACAAATACTGTTAAGGCTGAAAAATGAATTTCCCCTCCTGGTCATCCATCTAGATTATGCTTTTCCAATGGTTTTGTTTATTTAGGAGGCGACAATAAATCTCAAGAATTAGAAGGGACAGCTCCAGAGGGAGCAGCACCGTGACCTTGGTGAGCGTTTCCAGCCCCCACCAGTGGGAACAAACAACTAACACTGCTCTGCCTCTGGAATGAGGGAAGGGGTCATGAGAACAAGTCTTTTCATCATTTGGGTCTCCTTCCAGAACACAAGAGCGACAGACAAGACACCAGTTCTGGTCTGAGGGTGTGGTCTAGACTGAAGGTGTGTTTCAGTGGTAGAATTGCTAGTGCAAGGTCCTAGATTCCATCCACGGCCCCACAAAAGTCAGACGAGCTCTGTGTGGCTGACTGGCACTGGGCCATCTTATCACTAGTGAGTATCCAAAATTACTTAGTGTGGTCGCGGGTGCTATAGTGACCTGATGATACGGACTTACTTTTGTAATGTGTCTCATGCTTCCTCTGGCTACTCCAACAGCTTTTGCTTAGCCCATTGTCCTCTGTTTACTTCTAGAAGCAGATACCTCAGGGCGGAGCTGGCTAGGGACAGACATTTGTACTGCTGGCGCAGACTCACTCCACGGTACCACATCGGGGGTCAAAGCAAGCCTTCAGCATGAAGATATTAACAGACAAGACTCTCAAGATGGCAAGAGGTCAGAAATACCCCTGGATCACTCAGTCACTGCCTGTCAATCATCACTGTCCTCGCAGCTTCCTGTTTGCCATGCAGTCACACAGCCCCAATATAGTTCTTGTCTCTAAGAAAGGTCAGACCCGTGAGACCACTTCTCATTTGCCTCCCCAGAGAGCCCTACAAGCATCAACAGAGTCAGGTATAAATTAAGTTTCACATATACCTATACGCATATAGATTGGTGGAAGATATGCAAATTACACTATGTATATGCATATATATATATGTGTGTATATATCTGCCACCAATCTTTATCTCTCTCCTGGAATTACTTTAATCTTCCAGGCAGAGTTTCGCAGGTTCAGGCATTTTAGAGCAATTCACACTTTCTACCTGTAAATTCTGTCTGGAAATTACTTATGGAAGCCTAGTCGCCTGCCTCTTTGCCGAAGCCTGAGCGGTCCATGGCTGAGGCTTTCCTCATCCTTCAGACTCCTTCACAGGAAGGCCAGAGCAGCGCTTGTTGTCTGGGGATGACTCAGTCCTTCTAGGTCCTGAGATGCAGGAGGATGCTTTGTGTTTATCACCTCGCTGAGGATTTATGACCACCTAGGTGTTCTATTTCCAGAGGCTGTATTCTGAAGGAACGCTTCCTGCTGTGCAGGAAGGACAGTCTCCTTATTCACATCAAAAAAGTGACAGCACAGAAAGGGCAAGAGTAAAATAAAAATCCCACTTTTATTCAGAATGCAAACTTATTCAAATAGGACCTTTCGCTCGCTCCCTTCCACCGTTCTCTCCAGGAGGTATTTCGCAGGTGGCACGGACACCTGCCATGTTGCCCAGTCTGCAATCTTTTATCTGTGGCTTTAGAAGAACAAAGATTGTGCCACATGGAAGGAGGGATCAGGCCGTGCCAGAATGCAAACAATTTAAGCAATGCTTGCCTCAGAGTGTTTCTGGTGACTTTCTGCCCACCAATAGCCATATTTGGGTTCAGCATGGCAGTTGTGCTGGAGCAGTTAAGAGCAGGAGAAATTACTGGACAACAAGGCAGAGCTGCAGGACTGAATCGCAGCCTTCAACAAAGTCACACTCTTAAAGCAGAAAAGTAGATGTCTTAGTTACTGTTGTATTGCTGGGAAGGAACACCATGACCAGTGCAGCTTATAGAAGAAAGTCTTTAATTGGGGCGAATCCATGATGATCATGGCAGAGGGCATGGCAGGAGGTGGCAGGCATGG
The DNA here is from genome assembly GCA_025134845.1 of Neodon shergylaensis. Taxonomy (NCBI): domain Eukaryota; kingdom Metazoa; phylum Chordata; class Mammalia; order Rodentia; family Cricetidae; genus Neodon; species Neodon shergylaensis. The sequence goes on from JABTXL010006712.1 coordinate 13,891,867, forward strand.
TGCTGGAGCAGTAACAGCTGACATCAGCCAGGATGCAGAGATGAAGATGGCCTGGCTTGGGCTTTTTGAGCCCTTAAAGTCCACCTCCAGTGACATGCCTCTCCCAGCAAGGGTGAAAGCTTTTCTGGTGATAAGTGTGTGCCTAAGATGTGACTGCATCATTATATATAATATTCCACTCTTTGTGAAGTACCTGTGGCATCTTCCATAGAGATGGGTTCCTTAGATTGACTGCACGTGACACCTTCCATAAAGATGGGTTCTATAGCTTGACAAGCTCACAGTAAAGGTCTGGGGGGGGGGGAATGTGGCATGATTTCAGCTATACTGACAGTGCAAAGGTCCCAGGTTATTAACCACATATGCTCCCAGCCTTCTGAGTGGAAACCAGGTTATGCCTCCTTTCCATGTAGGGACAACCCTGCATGTTTAACACTCTCCGTTCCCCTCATGCTTGTCTTTGAGCACAGGGATTTCCATGCTTCCTACAAGAGATGATTTTTAATAATGAGTTCACTTCTATGATAATGGTTTTACTCATTCCATGATGGCAGAGCCCATGTTGGCCTATCTACCTTTAGTGTTAAGGTAATCTACATCAGCCCTCCCCACTTTAATAGTGATTGAACTCAAGGCCTTGTGCAAGCTGAGCAGGTGCTTGCCAAATCACTAAATCGCATCACTGTCTCAGCCACGCCTCTTAATGCTGTTGCTATGGGAACTGGATTTAAGCCTGAATTTGGAGGAGTTAAATATTCAACCAATAAGGCCAACCCATAAAAGCCAACAGTGAAAGCTTTATAAATAATTCATGTAATATATATCTTAATACAATTATATTATATATTACAATGTTTTGTAAATTAAACGATACAGAAAATTTTAAAGTTCAAGATGGTCATATCTCTCAACACATACATATAGGTCAAATAATTTGTTATTAATAAGTTGACAAATTGTCCTGGGAAATTTATCAGTAATATATTCTGACGATTTATTTATGTGTATGACTATTATTTATTTATGCTTATGCATCATGTGTGTGCTTGGAGCCAGTGAAGGCTAAAAGGGGATACTGGTTACCTTGGAGTTATGGGTGGTTGGTTTTGAGGTACCGTTCTTTCTACTTCCACTAAATAGGTTCAAAACTCACTAAAACTTGGCTCCCAAGGGTTTTCCACAAGCTTTCATGATTCCCTCTGGCGCGCTGATGGAGTGTGCACACTTCCAAGACTTCTTCTCATAGCATGCATTCCTTCAGACCTCGTGTTCTCTCAGACTGGACAACTTTTCAAATCATCCCCTTGAACAAAGTGTCTTTGATCTTCATGTCAATCCGGGTGGCATTGCAGGGACCCTATGTCTGAGTCAGATAGATAAATGAGGCTGCTGATTTTGATGTACCTACCAGTATTATTCAAGTCAAATTTCTTTACTTTTTTGGATGAAATTAAACATAGGTTGAAGTGTGACATTTTACCTGCATCCCACTACACTAATATTGAGCATCTTATTTTGAAAATTACATATTGGGGTCAAAAGCAGTTGGAGGGGCTATACATTTTTTTTAAAGTTTCATTCTTGTTTTATTGTTATGTGTATGGGTGATTTGCCTGCATGTTTGTCTGTGTACCATGTGTATGCCTGGTGCTTCTGGAGGCTAGAAGAAGGTATTGAATCCCATGGAACTGGAGTTATAGACGGTTGTGAGCCACTGTGTGGCTGCTGGGAATTGAACCCAGGTCTTCTGGAAGAGCAACCAGTGCTCTTAACCACTGAGCCATCTCTTTATCCCCCCTCCCCCGCCAAGTTCCTTAATACTTTAAAACATCATTTATGTTTTAGGTTAACTAAATATGTATATTTATGGTGTGCAATCATGTATATATCATGGGATTAACATAGGCATCATCTCACACAGGCCTTTAATACTTTTGCATGCTGCCCATTAAACTAACTTGAGAAAAAAGGGCAGGAGTCATCATCAGACAGTCAGGAGAGCTCAACACAACATCTGGGTATCCTGCAGGACTGTGTGTGACTGGAGCCATCTCTGTATGTCACTTTCAGTCACTGAGTCCTATCCTTCTGTTCTGGCTTCAGTAGAGCCAGAAAATGACATCACAAAGAAGGTACCAGGCATATCAGAGTCATTGGCTAGGATTTCTATCTGGTTAGTTGAAAAAAAAAAGCAACAAAAAACCAAACAAACAAAAAACAAAAACAAACAAACAAATAAAAAACAAAAAAACGACAAAAGGCACCATTTTGCAGGGCTAATAGGGTAATGTTTTGTTCTTTTTTTTGTGGTTGTTGTTTTTCTTAATTGTCCTTTAACTAACAAAACCACAGATCTTTCCCATTTCATACTTTGGGAAATATCACAAATGTCATTGAGGCTCTAACAAGGTTTATTCTTCAGTAAAAGAGCCATGCTCAGAGGCAGTTAATGTATTTTATTTTCCATCGCGTAGAAATGTGTCTACATGGGCTGGTTTTGAGTGATAAGCGCAGAGATCAAAAAGCCATTTGGTGAACATCTGTGCTAGTGTGAGTTGGTAGAGGCAATCAGTTGTAAACATGTCACATATTATAAACTGCGCATACATGATGTGACAGGGTGTGTGTGTATGGTCCAGGCTCTTTGCATCACCTGGTGCGGCTTCTCAGAGTTGCTGCTCTCGGGTTCTTTTCCCATGATTCTGACATGTCAGCTTCAGTGTGACTGACTCTTAGAAGCCAGGCTGTGTGCCAACAGAGACAGAGGCATCAATCCAAGTGGGCCCACACCGCCAATCCGCAGCCCCGTCGTGTCCTTCCAGATGCATCCAGGGCTGCACTTGTGTCATAAGCCTTTCCGAGGGTGAGACATAACTTCAGTGGTGAATCTCTTCCCTCGGTCTCTCGGCTGTCACTGTCCTATCCTGCCCCCTGAGTTACAACCCGTTAGATTCCGTGGCTGAGGCCTGCCATCCGCCACAGATGGATAGACACTGGGGCGGAAATGTCATAGGACAGTTAACGCCACAGGAAAAACACAGAAGCAAACCCAGATGGGAGCTTTCTAGGAAACTCTCAGACCAAGCCAGCTCCATGGGGCATTTTCTCAGCTGCAAAGAGAAATAAGACTGGGGTGAGCCTGGGCACTGGGAAAGGGAAGGCTGGGCTGGCCTGGACTGGCAGGATCCAGAAGGACGGTGGCTGGCTGGGCCCTTGCATTTCCAAGGACATGTTCTTTAGGACATTGCTCTTACTCCCCTCTCTCAGAACAAAAGGTCCTATGGTTAATCCCTTTCTTGGATACACTCGATAATCTTTAAAATGTTTTCTATATTGAAATAATTACCGATTCACAGAAAGTTGGAAAAGAGTATGGTCGTATCATATATCCTTCTCCCATCTTCCCTCATGGGGACATTTGAGGAGTACACAACATCCAACAGGAAACTGACATTGCTCCAATATTATTAAATGGACTAGAAACCTGGGGAGTATCCACCATTTTTACATCCATTCAGGCTTATGTGTGTAGTTCTATGCCCTTTTACCCAATGTATAGATTTCTCTAACCTGACACAAACAAGATACCGAGTTACTCTCTCACCACAAAGGGACCCTCTTCGCTCCCCCCCCCCCGTGTTTATTCTCTTCTCTACATGTGACTGGTCTGTAATCCAGCTCTATAGTTTCGTCATTTTGAGGATACTGCTTAGAAATTGAAGCATACAGCATTCAACCATTTCAGTTCAAGTTTTCCCCCCACCGAGTACAATCCCTTTCAGATTGTTGTAGGTTGTCGCCTCTCTTGGGACTGTGCTCCTTTATATACCTGGGTAGCGGTCTACAGTGTGGATATGCTGTATGGCAGTTGCCTCTGAATTGGAGCATTCTTTCCAGGAAGGTCTGGAAAAGCTCATGGGCCTCAGGAGGTAAACAAAAGTTCACAAGTCTGGAAGAACAGGCACTTGGAAGAGCCTTGAGAGTCTCTCCCCAACAGTATGAACAGGCATGAATAATTACTAAGGCAGGAGACCCAATGGCCAGTGAAGAGATCCTCCGCCTGCTGAGCGACCCCAAAGCTGTGCAGAGAGCTCTTGGGCTGCAGCTTTAGTGAGTCAAGGATGTCGTGGCATCTGAATCTTCCCAGCTCCTTTAAGTTGTCCTTTGTCTGCAATCCTGTAAGTAGTCGCAGTAAAAACTCATTGGTTCACCAAGTCGGACCTTTCGTAATCATTACTTTGGCCTGTCATGGGTTCTTTTTCTGGGGTGAGTAGGAGAGAGGAGAGAGGGAAAGAGAGAGAGAGAGAGAGAGAGAGAGAGAGACTGAGAGAGAGCTGTGTCTCATGTGCCTCTTGGAGGCCATTTGGCTTGTTCCCACTTTTGAGAAGTGAAATGAGCACATATCTACAGTTCTTTGCGTGAATATAAACTTCAGCTTTCCTAGGGCAGGTGCTCAAGGGTAATTGCTTGGCTGAATGGTGGTGACATATTTGATATGGGCTTTTATGAGAAGTTGTAGGGTACCATCTCCGATTAGAGATGGATGAGAAGTCTAGTTTCTCGACATCTTATCCAGCACTTACCACCGTTTTTAAATATTATGTTAACAGGTCTGTATAGACATCACATTGTAATTTATGTGTTTGTGTGAGCATACACATGTGGGCTTGTGTAAATACGGGTGTGAGAGTACACGAATAGAGGGCAAGAGACAACCTCAGGTGTGTGTCCTGTCGTCTGTCTGGTTTGAGGCAGGGTCTCTTTGGTGTTTTTCTACTTCATGTGCTAGGCTAGTCGATCTGTGAGCGTTCGAAGAGTTTCTGTCTCTCTTTCTTCTCTCCACGGGAACACTTGGGCTATAGATGCTTACACTATATAATCTATTTTTAATGACTCCTGGGATTTGAACTCACTTTATCAGGCTTGCACGGCAATCATCTTACCCTCCGAGCCAGTTCCCCAGCCCTACATTACAGGTCTAATTTTTGTTTTCCCAATAGCCAATGGCATTGAATGTATTTTAGTGTTTATATTTTTTGTCTGTGTCTTCCCTTTGATGATGTGTCTGCATTTGTTCATGTCTTTGGTTCACTTTACAACTAGATTTTTCAGTTTTGCTTTTTAAATGTTTTTTAAGTATGTGTATGTGTGTTGGGGTGTGTGTGTGTGGTATGTATACCTGAGTAAAGATGCCTGCAGACTCCAGAAGAGGGCGTCGGATCTCTGGAGCTGAATTACAGGTGCTTGCGAGGCATCCAGTCTGAGTCTTTGGAACCCCAGTCAGCTCCTCTGCAAGAACAGTTGGGCTCCTAACTGCTGAGCTATCTCTCTAGCTCCATGCCTTTTTTGTTGTTGTTGAGGATTTTGTGCGTTTTTCCTTCCTTCCTTCCTTCCTTCCTTCCTTCCTTCCTTCCTTCCTTCCTTCCTTCCTTCCTCCCTCCCTCCCTCCCTCCCTCCCTCCCTCCCTCCCTCCCTTCCTTCTTTCCTTCCTTCCTTTCTTTTCTTCCCTTCTCTTCCCCTTCCTTCCCTCCCTCTTTCCCTCCCTCCCTCTCCCTCCTTTCTCTCTCTCTCGTTCTTTCCTTTGGGGGTAGGTGGGAGCAACAGGGTCTTTCTACATAGTTCTCCCTGGAACTCACTCTGTAGATCACGCTGTCCTCGAACTGGCAGAGATCTGCCTGCCTCTGCTTCCTGAGTGCTTGGGTTCTTGGCATGCACAATGCAGCTTATTGAATTTTAAAAGTTCCTTTAAGTTCTAGACTCTACCAGATGTGTCCCCCTGTAGCCCACGGGTCCCCATACAGTTCAAGGATCTATGAAAGTGAGCCAACTCTAAATCCTAATTTATTCAAACCATTACGAGGATGTGTATGTGCGCGCGCGCGCGCGCGCGCGTGTGTGTGTGTGTGTGTATGTGATTCTTCTTCCCTTTTTTTTTTGGTAACTTGATTGCTCGGTTCTCAAGCATGAACCCTGTGATGATGACCTTCTGTTCCCATGTCAAAGGCTGGACACGCTTGTCAGTCTTTCGTCAGTTGTAGGATGACAGGCATTTCCTCTGAGGCTGGAGGCGGCTGTCTTTTCGTTTGCTTAACTGGGTCTTTCATAGCACAAAAGTTTTTCCCTTTGATGAAATCCAATTTATTTTGTTCTTTCATGCCTTGCACTTTGCTGTCCTGTCTAATAACCTTTCTCCCAGCCTACAGTCCCGGATCTTTTATGTTTTCTTCTGAAGGTTTGCTGGCTCTACACTTACATTTAAATCTGTTCAAATCGAACACACCCTTCTAGTTTTACATTTAAACCCATAATCCATTTTGAATTAATTTCTGTATAAGGCATGAGAGGCCAAGGTTCATTCTCAATGCTTTTTCATATATTAAGGCTAATTAAGGTTTCATAATTAAAGAGACTTATTTCTGAGTTTAACTCTAGTTGTGAAATTTTTTTCATACAGTACTTTCTGCATCTATGACACAGCTACCCCCAGTGCAGCCAGAATTTCCTCCGGGCGCTGTGACTTTCGCATTTGTCTGCATACACCTGCTATTTGTCCCCGCAACATCTTCAGAGCTGGGCTCTGGGGAGAGCCTTTAGGAAATTCTACTCAAGAGAGTTAATGGGCTGAGAAACTGAGGCGAGTACCATGGCAGCAGAGGGATGTGGTTTATCTCCACTGACACTCCTGGTGACTCTTGGTTTTCAGCGTGTGGGGATGCTGTAGGCTCGAGCCTACTGGGAAGCAGTGTTAAAAGATGACAGTCTTGAAAACAGATTGCTGTCTTTCTCCGGGAGAGAAGAGCAAGTGAGTCACCGCTCAGCACGACTGGCTTAGCTGCTTCCACTGTGAGTTGTCACAAGTTAGGGTTACCGGTGCTTCTCTTCTATATACACTCTTAATTGTCCTGCTGGTGCTGTGATTTGAAGCAATATGAGGTCCCCACCAGAAACCAGTCAGACGCTGGTGCCCTGTGATGGAGCTTCCTGGCCTGTAGAACCATCAGCATAAATACGCCTCCGTTCTTTGAAAGTCATCCTGTCTCAGCAGTGGCGTCTAGTAACAGAGCACTGACAGCCAAGATCTGCCCCCTGAAATCAAAAGTAGTAACAGTAGTAACAGAGTAACAGAGAGGGCCCAGCCACTTAGATGAGAACGCCAGGGATGAGCCGTGTTCTGATAGACGGAGGCTGTCAGCACCTAGCCTGAGTTCTAAAGACAAGAGTTTTCTTTTACTTCCCGAGAGACCCAGAATTTCAGTATCTAGCAGGAACTTGCTGTGTTTATATACACATGCACACTCTTTTAAAAATGGGTTCTTAAGTGGAAAGATGTTTCCTTGCCTGTCCAAGTTTGGGAGCGAGACATATGGCCACAGCAATACACCCTGGCAGATCACTGTGCTGTGCCATGTGTTACCCTGTGTCTCACATCATCTCGGGTGACTTGAGAATGGCCCTTATACTCCATCTTGTCCAGCTCATGAAGGCAGTACGTGGGGAGAGGCAACGAGCATGGCCAGGTCAAAGACGTCACTGCTTTTTGTTCTGCAGGATTCATCTCTCAGCCACAGCTCTGTCTCTACTGTGGAGAGCATTTTCAGTGCATTCCAGCTTCTAGCACATTCTCCCTGGGTTTTGGCCTCTCCTCATGGAGGCAGTCTGAAGTGTGAGAGTCATGTGCCTCACATTTGCTTGGACTAATTATTTAAGAACCAGTGTGACCCCGATTACCTTCTGGAAGCATATCAGTCTCCTTCACAAATGGGTTAAAGAGATTTCTTCTGGACTCTGCCATTTAGAAATATCCTTACTTATCCCAACCACCATCCCACTTCACGTCATTTCCAATTAAAAAAAAAAACAAACAACCAAACAACAACAACAAAAACATCCCAGGTTGTTCGTAATTTTCAATGTACAAATTTCAGAAAAATTCTGAAAACTGGCAAGGTAGTCATTTGGTATGTGGGAGCCTCATATCCCACAGCTCCAAAATTACATATAATGGCAAGCTCTCAAGCCAGTTCACAAAAGCCTACTTTTCCGACAGAGCCCAGTTAAAAAGCCTCTGCAGACTAACCACGAGGAGTGATGGGTTTCTTTCGGAATGCGTGGCTTACAGCAACTGGCAAGTCAAGAAGGCTGAGTATAGTAAATCTTGAGCCTATTTCTACTTTGCTATTAGGATTTTGAAGCTGGGTGCCAGTAAACCAGGAGACACACACACACACACACACACACACACACACAGAGAGAGAGAGAGAGAGAGAGAGAGAGAGAGAGAGAGAGAGAGAGAATGCTCACGGAGTCATTTCTCAAATCCTAGGAGCTTCCAAAGGAACATGAGCAATTATGATTCAAGAATTAAGTTCCATGGACTCAGAGACTCAATTCAGAAAGTTTGTATCCTTAGGATGCAGTGACCGAGCATCTCGTCTGGTCACTGCTGCACTGGGGTGTGCAGTTGAGCAATGGGCAGGTGGGACCCAGCCACAGCTGCGGCAGAAGTGCCGATGTCAGACTACCTAGAATGGAAAGCGACAATGCAATTAGATCCAGATTTCTCTTTCTCTCTCTCTCTCTCTCTCTCTCTCTCTCTCTCTCTCTCTCTCTCTCTCTCTCTTCTATTTCTCTGCCCCTCATGTATTTGTCTCAGTTAAGACAACAGACTAGGAAATGATACCAAAGATGAAAATTAAGAGAGACTCCTTTGAGATTTGTGTTTCTTTGTTGGGATGGGGTGAAGGTCGCCTCGCTGTGTAGTCCAGACTACGCTTGAACACCGAGGTTCAAGAGTCCATCCTGCCCTAGCTCCATGAGCAGCTGTGCCTGCTACTGTCTTTCAAAGTGACCAGACAGTAAAAAGCGATGCTTGACCAAAAGAATAACAGCCCGGGAAAACTCTATGTGCCTATGATAGTTTTACATTTATATCTGAATTTTGACCTAAATATTTTCAACAACAAATCAGTTTGACATACGAACTAGAGTTGCCTGAAAGGAAGGAACCTCAATCGAGAAAAATGCCTCTATTAGATCAGCTGTAGGGCATTTTCTTAATGAATGATTGAGGGGGAAGGGCTCAGCCCATGGTGGGTGGTGCCACCCCTGGGTTGGCAGTCCTGGGTTCTACAAGAAAGCTGACTGAGCAAATCATGCAGAACAAGTCAGTAAACAGCACCGCTCCATGGCTTGTGCATCAGCTCCTGCCTCCAGGTTCCTTCCATCTGAGCTCCTGCCCTGACTTCCTTCAAAGATGAACAGTGGTACAGAAATATAAGCCAAATAAACCCTTTGCTCCCCAACTTGCTTTTTGATCTTGATGGTTCCGGTTCCTCACAGCAAAAGGAACCCCAACTAGGACACCTGGTGTCTATTATTGTCCCTATTTAGCTGATGGAAACGGAAACCTGCTAGGCTCCTGGACCAAGACCCAGCAAGCAAGGCACCTGCTGAAAGTCAGACACAGCTCCTGCCGAGTGAGCGCCATGCTTTCTCTTGCTCTCCCGCTTCCCCGTCCAGGTCTCTCCCTTGGAAACAGATGCATGCTACCGTTCTCCAACCAGAAACAAAACTACTCTAACAGCAAAGATGACGCCATTACTCGACTCCATCCAGAGAAGGGTGGTGTCAGCACAGAGCAGACTCAGTGTCTGGTCCTACTGTAGTGGCAGCAGCCCGGGCTGGGCGGGGTGGGGTGGGGCAGCGGTGGGGGTTTGAAACGGATGCTGTACCTGCCCACACTACAAGCAAGAAGTCCACGTACTTGTCTGTCATTTTTACAGGGCCCAGATTGATGCCACAAGCCAGTGACTATCCGGGCAATTCTGAAACAGAACCGGAGTGAAAAAAAATGCCCTATGTGGTAGAGAAGCATTTGGCCTTTCTGGATCACAAATGCGAGAGCTGTAGTATCTACCCTGACAACACCAGAGTGGAAACCCAATCACTGAACCTTAGAGAAGCTAAAGCTCAGAAGAGGAGTGTGATTTTTGTTAGAAGTCACATTGCCTAAAACCACCAGGATTTCATCCTGGGCCCGATTCGGGGGCTGCGTTTCGATCGCCCCCTAGTGGACAGTAGGGATATTACTTCAGCAATGCTCAAGCTGACTTTGGACAGTTTCCGGATTCTTTTTGTTTGTTTGAAGCTTTTTGGGTCGAGACTGAACAAATTCTTAAGTAAACTAGTGGATTTTTAAGGAATGTAGGTAATAGTAGAACTCTCTCTCTACCTTCCAAGTGCTGGGAATTATTAGCGTTATTTTTTTTTTCGTGAGGAATATTGCTATTGTACAAACCCATTCAACACAAAACGCTGCTTTCGGTGACAGCTAGAGCCCAAAGTTAATGACGAAAAGCTCCAGATGGGAAGTGGGTGTTAGCCTGTGGAGCAACCCGCGCCTTTTTCTCCCTCCAGCTTATCACAGCCAGGCAGCCCGTTCTCTCCGAGCGTGGCTGCACGACCGTGCTGGTGGGCAGCTTGCCGTCCTGGGAACATGCCCCATTCCTTTCTGTTCTAGTCAGATGTTCAACCTTCTCCTGTGATTTGGAGCAAGCTGTTCCATTTCCCTGGCTCCGATTGCTCATCTGTTAGTAAAATTATGGGGGAGGGAGGCACAAGATTGCCAGCAAAGTCCGAGCCTAGAGACAGGAGGATCAGAAGTTCAAGACCATCCCCATCTACATAAGTTTGAGGTCAGCCAGGGCCTTTAAAAAAGTGAGCATAGACGGAAGGAGCTAGTTGGGGACTCTTGAAGGGAGGGTGTGAGAAGCCGGAGACCAAGGAAGATGGAGAAATAAAGTCTGAACTGGTGCCCAACTGAGATCCCATTTGGCCTTTCAACCAGTAGGATTTCATAGGACCTGGGAGACTGGATTATCCCGAGATCTCAATGCAGCAAACAGTGCTTTAAGAGAGAAGGTCAGGGCTGGACAGATAGTTCAGCAGTTAAGAGCAACCACTGCTCAAGAGGGAGGATCCAGGTTCGGTTTCCACCACCCAAATGGCAGCACACACCTGTCTGTAATTCCAGTCCCAGGGAATCCATTACCTTCTCCTGGTCTCCAGAGGTATCAGGCATCCAGGTTATGGGCACACAGGCGAAAACACTCATGCATTTAAAATAAAAATAAATCTTCAAAGATGTATTTAGAAACATGGAGTTGGGCAGGGGAAGCCTGTCTGGTGTGAAGTGGGAGGGGTTTCCCTGTGGCAGAGACAGTTACCCACACTTGAGAACCTGTGGAGTCAGGAAAACCTAAAGGGATCAGCGAGAAGCCAAGGTCAGCGACAACAACATCGATGGATCTTCATTATCAATTGGATTCATCTCAGGGTACTTCTTGGGGTGTGCCCCTGAGGGTGCTTCAAGAAAGGCTTAGCTAAGGACGAATTTGGGTGGTGCTGTCCCCTAGAATTGGATCCTGGACTGAACAGAAAGGAAAGGAAAAAGACACAGTGGAGAGAACCAGTGTTCTCTCACAGCTCCATGATCCACCGTGACAGACGGAGGTCCAGGCCCAGACCGCTGCCCACAGTGAACTCGACCCTGACTTCCTGCCATGATGAGCTGTACCCTCTGAAACCACGAGCTGAAATAGACTCCTCCCTTAGGTTGCTTTTACCAGATATTCGATCCAAGCAACGAGGAAAGGAACAATACAGTGACCCACTCAGAGTACCCGGGGATCTGGAAGCGGATACGAAATCACAAGGGCTCCACTAAGATTAGAGGCGGGGATTAGTTGGTCTCAGGCTGAGCGTGGCAACATTGCTGCCAACCACACAGCCCAGGCCTTGGAGCCAGCAGTCCATATCCCAGCAGGGCCAGCTACATCCCACCCTGGACTGTGCAGTATCCTTTGGGTGTGGCATGGATGGTGCTTACATAAGAGAAACAAACCAAATTTAGGACTTCTGAGACCCCACCCTAGTGAGAGGCTAATCCTTCTTCCTTCCTTTCACAGCCAGTTAGGACAGAAATTACCCAGAGGATGGTCTCACTGTCCTATCAGCTGACAGCCTTGTCTCCTGAGCGGCTACCCTCTCTTACAGCTCCGCAGCCCAGGGGTAGCCTGTAGTGGCTGCAGGGGTTCCTCTGCGAAGGACAGCGCCTCTGGATGATTCCAGCTGCTGAGCCAGTTTCTTCTGATGTGGCTGCTTGGTTTCACACTCAAATCATGTTCTAGAATGCCCCTCGCTCCCCTTCACATCCCCTCAGAGTCAGGTCGTCCTGGGAGACTTGATGGAAGAAAAGTTTCAGATGCTGTTTTTCCTCCCTTTATTTAAACAAAGTTTAAACCTTTATTTACCTATGTGTGTGTGTTCAGAAGACAGCGATAAAGCTGCTTCTCTCCTTTCACCATGTGGGCCTCAAGGCTCAAACTCAGGGCATCAGGCTGGGTGGCAGGGCAGGCACCTTTACTGACTGAGCCACCCTGCGCTGAAGAGGTAACACCCGGTACTTACTCTGAAGATAGATTTTTGCGCATCACCTCATGCTTAGCTAGGTTACACGGAAGACCTGCGTCATTGGCAAAGCGACTTTTCACCCCTCACAGACCAACTTGGGCGCTTCTGTCCAGTCTTTGTGGAATCCCGAGTCTAATTCCTCAAATTGGCCAGCATCAGCAGGGGCCCCTGCCCAAGGTCTGGTGAGAAATGCCTGCTTGCCTAAGAGGATTAAGCAGTGCACAGCCAGCTACTGAGATGTTTTATGGCTTTAGCTCTAATCTCTTGTGCTTGCCTTGCCAGCAACCACCAGCCAGGACTCGGTTCCCTTGCTGTCGATGTTCCACTCCCAGGATGTCACGGCTCGTCTCTTTGCCGTCATCTTCTCTTCCCTATAACAGTCTCTAGGTGGTTTTAAACAAAATTATTCACATGTGTGAGCATGACATGTGTATGGGTGGGGCGGGTGGGGCTTGATGTGTGCACGGATGTCAGAGGATGACTTTGCGGAGTTGATTCTCTCTTTCTACCTATGTATATTTTATCTTCATTTCAACATGTAAATATCAGTAGTTTAGGCCAGTAAGATGGTTCTTTGGGTGATGCCACCAAATCTGACCACCTGAGTTTGATCCTTCAAACACTGATCTTGGGAGGGAAGAACAGATTCCCTCAATAGCATGCATGCCCTTTCCTCCATTAAATGCAATTTTATTAAATATGATAAAATAGCAATAGTTTATTTTATCTAACAGCACCAGATCTCAGATTTATTTGTATGCTGAGCATCTAGTTTATTTCAACTCCATTATTACTTATTTTTTTCTTTTTCGGTCCATAATTACCTTGTCTATTTATACACATTCCTTGAGTTGAATAATTAATACATTATTTTGATTGGTCTTCTTTATTAATGCTAAATTCTTGAGCGTAACAGCTTTCCTCTATGCGCTGATTTAATCATATCCTCAGGTTATGAAGTATAGCTTTCAAATTTATTCATAATTATCATGGTTTAGTGTTGTCCCCCACAAATGCTGCATTCTTTGCTTTAAGGATCTGTGAATTTGAAGTTTCTGACTTTTCCTTTTATCATGATAAGGAGCAGTGGGCAGGGGGAATCTTATTCTGCTCTTAGCTGTGCCGTCCACTCCATCCACGCCCGCTGCTACATTAACCAGTTTTTCACTGCAGCCTGAAAATCTGAGAAAATCAACGTGGAGAAAGATCGTTTGGGCTCATGGTTTCAGATCGTGGTTAGCCGGCCATATGGCTTGGAGACTGTGGAAAGACAGAGTACAGGGCACCCAGGAAGTGAGAAGAAAAAGATTGATGGGGCAGCATGGCGAACACACTAGGCCTGGGTACACAATATGCCGTTCGCCCTAAGTCATGCTCTATTGGCATTAGTCCTGCAGTGAGGCATGTCCACTATCTTCCAGTAAACTATGAGCTGGGATTAAGCTCTCAAATCCTTGGGGAAATAATCCAGATGGAGACTTCGAGTTTGGGATTGATGGAGGTGAGGTGGAAATGAGGAGGAGCCCAACCTCTGAAGAAGCACATTGTCCTTTAATCAGAATGATTAAATGATTTAATCTCTCTGAAGACATGGACACCGTGTGCACAGGTGCAGGGGTCTTGGCCTTCATAGGGCAGAAGATGGAACTTTGGCGGGGGAGGTTACCTGTAGATGTGTTCTTTGTAGTTTCGAGTCTCAATAAAATCACCAGTTGTTTTCATTACTATGTTGACTTTCCTGTCAGGCAGGTATGCTGAGTTGAGAGTTCTCAGTTTATTGGTGGTTCATTGCATCAGGTCATTAACCCTTCATAGACTATAGCACTGCCATTAGAGACGGTCAACTGCTGTGGGAACTCCTTCAGCCAATAGCCTTTAAGATACTAGCCCACTTTGAACATGGCCAAATGTACTATATATAGAGATATAAAAAAACGTGTGCTTTGGTAGCTGGATTCGGTTCCTGTTCCTCACTCATGCAGAGGACTGTTGATCTGTGAGTCTACCCCTAAATAAAGAGACCTTTATTATACTCCATTCTGAGCTAGTGTGGGACTATTTTATTATAATCCATAATGGCCAATCTTTGAATATCACTGTAGACATTCTTTTTTCTCTTGTATCTCTGGGAATGTAAATTCAGTGTAGGAGCCAGCCATGATAAGCTAAATATGAACAGATCACCCAAAGGAAGTTCTTTACTTTCAACCATTATCACCTGCCAGAGTAGGACTCAGCCATGGATAAGTTTAATGGAGGCCTGAGTCTTAGTAGTTCACCCTGAAGCAATACCTGGTTGCAGGAAGGACCATAAACTAAGATTACCTGAGCACCACCCAAGAACAGACCATCCAAAGGAAATGCCTAACATTCCAACCACTGTAGACAGAAACACCTGCTAGCACACACTCACCAGGACACCCCTAGACAAATGTCAGCCAATCAGAAACCCCTCGTCCCCACCTTTATTACTATAAAAAGCCGAGAGTCATGTGCCAACATGTAGATGAATAAAAAATAGGTTAATTGAAGTTATAAGAGCTAGTTAGAAACAAACCTAAGCTATCGACTGAGCTTTCAAAATTACTTAGTATCCATGTCTTTTATTTGGTGCTGGCTGGTGGGACAGAGAAAGACTAGCCATAGGTAGGCCTGCAGATGCTCAGATTCCAAGGCTTTTGTGGACTTGACTTTGCAGTTGGACATGTGTGTGTTATTGCCTGAGGCTGTCCGAGGGCAGCTGCCAACAATGGTTAATGATGAAGGTCAGCAGGTATGTCAGTAAGCCCCTCTGTGATCTCTTGTGTTTTAACCTATGCAAACCACTTTGGCCAACAAAGACCCTGACTAAGAGGACCCCTTCATCTTCGGGTCATACGGTTTCTTTGGTGTTTCTGGACAAGTCTAACTGCAAAGAAAAGAGAATACAAAACCATCCACTGGCTAGAGGTATGGTAGCCTGACAATAGTATGTTTGCAGGGGGCCCTGGGTTCCATCTGGATGCTGTAAACAAGGATTTATGGAAAGAAGCTGTGCCTGCAAAGACTGAATGACTAATTAGAACCTCAACAACGTGGAGACATTGGGATGTTGCAGGTCCAGAGCCTAACTATCTTGTCTCTGCCTGGCTTTAGTCCCCAAACAGCTGTTCCTTGCCTACCTCTATGTCAGAGCTAACGTCCTGGGATTATTAGATAAACATCTTTTGCTAACTTTCACCAACCCAAGAGCTGAGAATGTCAACAGATAGCACCTGGGGTCTACGGGAGAGATCTCCCCATCTTGCTGTGACCTCCTCTCTGGAGTTTCAACTAATGTATTTTAAAATTGTCTTGATTTGTGGCTTTCTTTGTTCTGCCACTATAAAACTTCATGAAACTGCTTTAACATGGGAGCATGGAACGTGTCATAACCTAGCCCTGTGCCTCCTGGGCCATGACCACTCAAATTTAGCTCCAGAATAAACTATCTCTTATTTTCCCTTTCAGGAGGGAACTGCGATTTGTGTTGACAGCACAAACAAAAAACAAAATCAAAAGTAGAAAGCTCACCGGAGGCTTTGGATAAAGCCACACAATAGTCAGATGGA
Source organism: Neodon shergylaensis (assembly GCA_025134845.1). Taxonomy (NCBI): domain Eukaryota; kingdom Metazoa; phylum Chordata; class Mammalia; order Rodentia; family Cricetidae; genus Neodon; species Neodon shergylaensis. The sequence goes on from JABTXL010006712.1 coordinate 13,907,928, forward strand.
GTAGCGTCTCAGTCAGTTTTTTGCTTAGGGCTCACTGACTCATGAATGTTCATGGCCCCCTTGCATTCTGTGCTGGATGCTGTTGATTCTGGAGAGGAGCCTTGCAAACCGAGGCCAGTTCTGCTTTCAGAGACGCCAAAGCGAAGCAGGTGAGCTTATGGTTCTTTCCAGCCACCTGTCTCGTGTGATGTTTCCAAATGCCTCCAGGCTGGGGATCCGCTTCGTTCTCTCTGTCTCGGCTTTTTGAAATAAAATAATGCCCACAATTAGAGTTGGAAGGCTTTCCTTCAGGAAGGTGGTAAGAGCCCTGGCCCTGTTTCCATACAGCTTTATATGATGTTGATCTTTGAATTTGGCCTCTATTTCTAGCTCTTTCTGAAAAAGAAGAGTTTAAAAACACACAACTTCCCAAGCAGATGGCTCTTCTATTTATTGTTCCAGAAGTGTGTGTGGGAACTGGAGGGAATGAATGGAGAGATGATGGTGGGAACCCATGGTTTCCATAGCATCCCATGGCCGTGCCTCTATGAGAGCTTGGGTGCTGGCTGCTCTGTGGATATTGCTTTCCTTTGCTAAACTGCTGGGGCATCTAGCGCTGACTTTGAGAAGATGCTTTCCTTCTGTACCTGGCTCTCCTCAGAGATCCATCTCACTGGTGAGGAAGGTAGCAGCTAGCAATAAAAGCAGCAATAGACGGGCAGTGGTGGCGCACGCTTTTAATCCCAGCACTCGGGAGGCAGAGGCAGGCGGATCTCTGTGAGTTCGAGACCAGCCTGGTCTACAAGAGCTAGTTCCAGGACAGGCTCCAAAACTACAGAGAAACCCTGTCTCGAAAAATTAAAAAAAAAAAAACCCAAAAAGCAGTAATAAACTGCTCCCAGGAGACCAGCCTCACTCTTCCAGGAGAGAGGAACAGAGGCTCCCTGTTAAAAAGGACCTCTCCTTCTCAAATTGAAACATTAAATCTGTCATTTGTCCTGATGGCAGTTATCAAACTCCAGTAGCCATGCTGCAGAAACAACAACAACAAAACAAACAGCAACAAACACCAAAACAAAAAACTAGCGACTTCAATAAAACAGAGATTGTGACACAGACCTGGGACCCCAGCGGGGTGTGTCTCACTGTGAGAATAAATGGCATATATGTGGTGATATTTTGTTTGTGCTTTAACACATAGAGCTTGCCTGAAGATCAGAGTGTGGATCTAGCCACACTAGTTAGCTACAGTGGCCAGGCAGTGGTGGCACACACCTTTAATCCCAGCACTCAGGAGACAGATGGATCTCTGCAAGTTCAAGTCCACCCTGGGCTACACGGTATTGAATTAGTCTAAAAGAGAAACAGAGTCAAGCGGTGGTGGCTCACACCTTTAATCTCAGAGCTAGGGAGGTGGAGACAGGAAGTGGCATGGGTGGGTGGGAGGAGACAGGAGCCGAGGATTGGCTCTCAGGATTCCTAGAGACAGGATTGCCTTTTTGGTATGAAGTAGAATTAAGAACTAGTGGCTGGCTTCTCAGCTTCTCTGATCTTTCAGCTGTTAAGATCTGACTCTGGGTTTTTATTTTTAAGACCAATTAGAGTTTGCGCTACACACACAGACTCTCTGTTTCACAGCTGCCGCTAGTAACCCACAGTCACTACCACCAACCTATACGTGAAGTGCAATTGCCTTTCTCCAACCTTAGCGTTGAACAATGGGACCATATATCTGTCTTCGTTGTGTACGTGCACAAGGTCACTGTAGACCATTTTTACTGCAGGTCATACTGCCTAGCTAGTGGCCCAAACTCGAGGCTAAGAATTGGTCTACAATGCTCCTGGGTTGAAGTGGCCCTAGATACAGACTTAATAAAAGCAAGCTCATTCCTTTTTTTTTTCCCCTGAGCATTTCCAAGAACTAAGATGTTCAAACAAATGAACTCACCAGTGTGATCACAGACTCCTAAAGATGCCGGGCTGTATTCACAGCCACAGTTGAAAATGGGGACACAGCGCTCGGTGTCTGGAGGTTTCTAAAGCCGTATTGCCAGCCAGAGGACAGAAAACAAGTTATTCTAAATTTATGTTTAAAAGAAAGGACAGAAATGGAGGGGCCTCTAGCTATTAGGGACTCTCAGACTGGGTGGGCAGAATGACAAACACTTGTGCAGGCAGGAAGTTTCAAGACCCGTGTTGGCGGAGCCTGTGTTTTCTGAGCCCATGTTTTCTGAGGCTTCTCCCCTTATCCTACAGATGCCTTCTTTCTCTGGGCTTCACACTCTTGCGTCTCTGATAACAAGTTCATCTCCGTTTGTAATAGGAAGACAAAACACTGGGTGAAAGCCCGCCCCAGCATTTAACTTTAATTCTGCTCAAGGCTCTGACTTCAAACACAGCAGCATCCTGAAAAACTAGGACTTAGGATCCCAATACAAACGTGTGGGGAGGGAGCAGGCAACTCAGGACATAGTCACACCTATAAATATAAATAAATAACACAAAATGTTAAAGTTATCAAGGAAAATGCATCAAAGATCAAACTAGAACTTCTAGAAATGAAAAGATAGGAAAACTGAAGTTTTTGCTTGCTTTTGTTTGAATGAATCTCAGTTGTTGGCATAAGAATAGCACGGCTAAAGAAAGAATTGGGAAACTGGAAGACAGGTTGAAGTTTGCTACAGAGTCCAGGGAGAGGTTTTCAGATTGAATGAGACTCCATTCAGACTTAGGAATGCCGGAGAATCCAGGCAGGATTCTTTCTATAAATAGAAAGGAGTGCACACTCAAATACAGCCTGGTGAAGCTTTCAAAATGACAGCACAAATGTTAGATGACTCAGGTCAAATGGACACAGGAGATGGAAGTGCAGGAGTTTGCCACAAATGGGGGAATGTCACTCTTTTACCGACACGGAGAGAGATGACATCTTGAGCTCAGAGAGTGGCCAATAGATGAGCAAATCTTAAAAACAAAAAAACCAACAATGACATTACATTCCTGTGAAGGGAAAAAGATAATGATAAACAAAGTCGCAAGAATGGATTTGGAAGGACAGAGGATTAACAGACTCCAAGTTCCTTTAATGTAAAGAAGGAATGCGAACTTATTCGCTATATTTAAAATATGATTAGTATGCCCACTAACATTCCAGAATGAGCTCTATGAGAAGAGATTGAATATACAGTTTCCCAACAGCACAGAAAAAAATAAATGACCAGAATGAGCAAAACTAACAGAAATTGGGATATTTATGAACAACAAATTAAGACATAGAAAAAATACATTAGAGATTACATTTAAATGATTATAAACTAGCTACTTTCTGTAGAATCCAAAGACTCTCAGACCAAGCTTGAATTATTTAGTCAAGTACCCTCTTACACAAGACATCTCTAAAGATCAAAAGGTCCAAAGCACAGGATGGAAAACGACACCAGAGATGAATCTAAAGGAGAGAAAGTGGACGGAATCTGTGATTAGATTTTAAGGCAAAAATATTCATAAAGATCAAGAGGCTTCCTATGTAATGACAGGAGAAAGGAGATCACTCTACATGAATTGGTACCTAATGCCAGCCTCAAAATGAAAGGGACCTCATAAAAGGAACTAGCCACCATTGTGGAAAAATTTAAATACTCTTAGTCCCCTAACAAACATATCATAAAGATTGAAGAGCATGCCCAGGGTTAGAATAATGCATTCTATAAGAGGAAGCCATGCAGAGAAACCTCCAGAGAGTCATATGAAGCCCCTGGAAGTCTGTAGCCGAGGACTGTCCTGAGCATCCAGTGGGCAGCACCTGACACTCAGCAAGCAGCAGCTGGCACGGGTGAGAGGGAGAAGCGGTTTTAGAGAGGAGCATTTAGTTCTGTGGACGCTGGAGTGGCAAGCTTGGTAAGGATGAGAGACCTCAGCATGTCAACACCCCGAAAACACCTGCCTGAGGAGGGAGGACAATGTCTACAGCGAATTTTCTTTGAAGAGACAAGTGGCAGATACGTGTGACATGAAGGACCACGCTGCCCCTGCTATCAAGCGGGAAAGCAGCCACGAGGAGACAGGAGCCGGCAAGCAAACCTGGGCTCCCGGGAGACTTGATTGACAAAACCGTGGTGTCAGATGTGAGCTGCTGCTCAGCTCTGTGGACGTCCCAGAGACTGTCGAGCAGTGTGGGTGGGTGTCACGGCGTGGGGAACCTATCTGAAGTGAATTGCTCTTTAGAAAAACAAAAATTAGACAAGGGGTAAAGTTTGGCCTTTGGGTGACAATTTGCTGACCCCCTGCTCTGAAGTTATTATTGTCTGTAGGCTGCACTTGGTCATCTCTTACCTGGCTGAACAGTAAAGTTTTATTAGAATACATTCAAGTTCATGTTTATTTGACTATGATTTCATGCTGCCATGGCAGAGGCAATAGATACAACAGGCCTCCATGAACCATAGGGTCTAGAATATTTACTATCTAACCTTAAAAAAAGAAAAACAACATATTGCTATCAGTTCATGGTAGCACACACTTGTAATGCCGGCGGAATCCCATGGGAAGGTAAGAAAAAAAGATTATGAGGTCAGCCTGGGCTACACAGTGATATCCGGTCTACAAAAGGCATAAAAGTGGGTAGCCTTTGTCACAGCAGTTCACACAATAACAGAAATCTCCTATAGCTGCACAGTTTCAGTTTGGCACACATGCGATCTGTGGATGCATGTGGCCACTGAACCCTCGAACTGTGACTGTTAACTGAATAGCTGAGTGTTTAATCTCATTAGACTTTTAGTTCACTTAAACGTACGTAACTAGTCCAGCACAACTTCCTGTAGGCCCCCTCTCCAAAAGCCTAAAACCAAGTCCTAATAAGTTGCCATGGAAACAGTTTGGGAGTGAGTCTTCTAAGTTAGGAGGACTCACAACAGATTTTCATAAAGCCAAACATGTACACGCTCAAGTCGGATACTAAGCACCCTGCTATTTAACATGCGAATCCGATTGGCTTTGCACCTGACCGCTTAAGAGATCCTTAAATTTCTGGTCAGGTGCTGTTAGGAAATGTCCTTCAAATTTACTGCCAGGTATTTTTCCTCTTCTGCTCAGCCACGTCACTGGAAGTCTTCGGTATTCTGTTTTTGTACATTTTCACACATTTAACTATTTCCGTTGAGTTTCAGTTTTATTTTGGAAGCCTTTTGTCTTTCATTGGTCCTCATTATGTAAGCTTAAATCCTCTAATAAAAATAATGTACAACAAAAACAACAACAGATTTCTTTTCCAGAGGAAGATGGCAGAATTGTGGGCCTCTACCATGTGTTATCTACAGTGTCCCTCTCCACTTGCTGGCTGTTTGCTCTGTGCAGCCCAGGCTGCCGTTTGCCTCTAGATCCTCTAACCTTTCCAAAGTGCTGGATTAGAGCATGCTCTTCCATGCCTGGCTTGCACAATGTTTTTTCTTAAATAAAATGCACCATTTAACTTTCAAAGAAGCAGAAAAAATATAATCCATGGATCAGGATGGAAAGACAGGGGGAAATTAAAGGGACATGGCAAAGAAAAAGTCTTTTATTCTGAGTCTGCTTGGAGTTTCTTACCAGATGAGAGTCAAGAGTTCCAGCTGCATGAGCAGCTGTTGGGGTGTCTGTCTATGGAGATGGCATCCCTTTTAGATGGAGATGCTTCAGGTAAGGATATTAAAGTAGTGATGAATCATGCTTAAGGGCTAAGCTATACGGCCTTTCTCCTTTCCAATTCTCGAGGAATTGCATGGGAAACCCTATTTATAGTGAGATTCACATCTAAAGCCCCCAAGCCCTGTGACCCATGTTTTAAATGATCAGATTACAATCCTATCTAAGGCAGTTCTGGAACAACCCTATAATATCACCCTATAATATAACTCTCACTAGAGAAAGAGAGGTGGGGTGGGGAGAAGGAAGAGGAGAAGGTCTTTTGTTGTTGCTGCTTTTTTTTTTAGCAAACCCTTTGAGATATAATCTGAGAGCCACTAAAATCACATGTACAGCTACAGCTGAGACACTTAAGCATAGCTTTCCCTGAGAAGTACACATTCACACTTAGATGTGAATTATTCTTCTCCAAGGCACTTCTCCTGCTTATAAACCCACACTTTCTTCCCAGTAGACCCTACTCTGCTTTATCTGGTCATGTCCTGAAATTCTCTTCCTCTTTTCCCCTGAGTGATGCTCTCTGAGAAGACCTCCCCAGGCAGCTGCAGGTGGCAGCATGGAGCTGTGTCTCCAGGCCACACCTTCCTGCCTGTGACACAAAGACCCAGGGTAAAAGCATTTTCTAGAAACCAGACCTGGGGTGACATGGCACAGGTGTTGCCCTTAACAACAGCTAAATGTATGACCCAAAGATTAAAGACAAATGTTTAAACAACTGAATAAAAATATGGATTTAACAGAGGAATTACAATGAAATCTTGTTAGAGAAAGGAAATCTGTTTTTAAAATACAATGGTAACTCCAACACTGGCCTTTACGGTTTCTGGAATGAAAGCCGTTCAACTCAGGTAGAGGACAAGAGATTGCCAATCAACCTGGAAACACAGCAAGAGAAGCTGTCTCGTTGGCACAGGCGAAAAATAATGAAAGGCAAGTGATCAAAGAGATCAAAGAGAATGACAGGAAGACTGGACAGCCTGGAAGTAGCTGTCCTAGAGGGAGAGCGTGAATGTGAAAGCGACATTGGAAAGAAGTGGTTTTCGAAAGACTAACGGTCTCAGGCTTGCCTTATCCAGCCTGATGGTGCTGGCCAGTCTGTCGTCCCTGCTGTGAGAGGCCGAGGCTGGGGGATCACAAGTTTGAGACCTGCCTTGGTAACAGCGAGGAGAAGCCAGGTTCGGTAGCACAGTAAGACTCTGTCTCAAAACAAAAAGTAACAGGTAGGGGCGTAGCTGAGTATAGTGTTTGTCTATTGTGCATGAAGTGAGGGAGAGAGGGAGCCCAACTTTTAGTCTATGACCATGAATCTCAAATAGGATAATCACAGAAAAACATATATAACCAACTCATAGAAAACACAGACATCACATACAGAGGGGAAAAAAAAATCACTCACATTATACATAGAGAAGTGAGGTGGTTTTTAAATTTTTTTTAAAGTCTGATTTCTTGTAACAAACAGATACCCTAAAAAGAGAAGGGGGAATAACCTAAAAATGTTGGAAAATAAAAAGAAAACACATCAACCTAGAATTGTAAACCCAGTGAGAATGGATTTCATGATACTGGTGGCAAAGAGAGTGTGTTGCAGGCAGAAGGGCACGGCAGGAAATGCTCAAGAGTCCTTTCAGCTGCAGGCAAACAGCAGTGGGTGAAATGGGGACCCACAGCAAGGAAAGGACCCGTGGATGAAACCCTGCAGCAGGGGATCTGGGACCCACAGATGACAACTTGCAGCAGGGGATCTGGGACCCACAGATGACAACTTGCAGCAGGGGATCTGGGGCCCACAGATGTCACCCTGCAGCAGGAGAT
>JABTXL010006712.1:13915413-13970117 GCA_025134845.1 Neodon shergylaensis
GCAGCAGGGGATCTGGGGCCCACAGATGTCACCCTGCAGCAGGAGATCTGGGGCCCACAGATGTTATCCTGCAGCAGGGGATCTGGGACCCACAGATGTTATCCTGCAGCAGGGGATCTGGTAGCAGAACACCTGACAGACAAGACATCTCTTTGCACTCACAGCTCTACGTCCCATCTGCAGTTGTGACAAGAAGCTCTTCCCAATTGACTTTTTCTTGACTTTGTTTGTTTGCTTTAATTCCTTAAAGATGTTCAACTCCTTCATATTCAATGTTTATAGTTTCTGAAAGCATTTGGAATAAAGAAAATTGCCTCAACATTTTAGTTATTGTTTATACATTTTGGGGGATTAAAATTTCATTTATTTATTTGTATGTTTGTTTGTTTGTTTGTTTATTCGTCGGCAGGGTGTGTACCACCACGCATGTTGGAGACAGAGGGCAGCTCATAGTTCTCTTCTTTTATCGTGCGGACCTGGGGAATCAAACTTAAGCCATCAGACTTGGTGGCAAACACCTTCACCCAATGAGATGTTGGTAGCCCCTGGGAATTATGTTCTAACTTATACTGCTTTGTTTTCTAAAAAAAATAATAATAATGGATGAGAATGTCTTCATTATAATACATCGCTAAACACAGAAAGCAGCTATCAACAAAGTATGATTATAACTGGTCCATGTGGGAAAAAAGAACAGGATATGCCAAAATATATAAAGCAGTTAAACGCAGGTAGAAAGATTACGTATAATTTTAGTTTATTTTATATGTGTCTGCATTTCTATAATATGCCTGGATTATTTTTATAATCAGAAGTAAGAAACAAACCCCAATACTTATTTAATTAACAGTTAACTTGAGAAAAGATGGCGGTGGCAACCAGTGGGAAAAATCCACTCATGGTCTCCTGAATCATTGGTAGTGGATTTCCCCTAACGTTATGGGTATTAGTAAAGAGAAGTGAATGGGACCGTGACAAACTGGCTTCCTTTGCCGTGTGACTAAGAGCTGGCCTATGCTTTCCTACTGTGTAACACACAGTCCCGTTCTTCTTCACAGAAGTAAGAGATAGTGGTGGGAGATTCGGTATCTGTAACAAGCACTTAGCGCTGGAGTGTTGAGTCACCTGGCACGCCCTGGAAGCCTGTACACCTAACACAACACAGACACCAGTTCTCCTGACAGCTTCCTGTTGACACGGTTTCCTTTTCAGTGAGATTTGTTCTTTCCTCAGTTGGATTTTCTGCCAGAAACAAGAGAAAGGAAATGACTTTCTGAGAAAGCTCTCTGATGGCGTTAGAGAAAATCACCCCCTTCCGTCTGCTCCCTTTTGGCTCCGAAGATTTGAATTCTCATCGTGAGAGACTAATGCCGAGTTGCTCTGATATTCTAAGATGTGAAGTGGTGGACCAGCAGAAATGGCGACATTGTAGAAACACAGGCTCCTCCGTTAGCCCGGGTCTGAGGCCATTCCCACATCTTCCACCATTCATCCTCCACCCATTCATACAAACAAAGAAATACTTCAATAGGAACAGTGACGAATCCAGTGTAGCTGCAGGAGAGGAAATCCAATGTAGCTGCCCTGGAGGATCACATGAATAAACATGGAGCAGACAGAGGTAATTTTAATATAATTTAGTCTGAGGAGCAACATTTCTTTATCATTTGCATAGAAAGCACCAAGGAAGAGATAATGTAAGAGCACAAGTCATTTCCTGTTGACCTCAAACAAGCCAACAACCTCACTGGAGTTACGGAATGGAAACCCGTAAAACAGGTGCCTAGCCTACCGTCATTCCCACAAGAACCTGGGATTCTGAGTTCACTGAGTGAAACCTGGGAGAAAGCCCCTCCCTGGCCCAAAGGTGTGCTTTTCCCAGTCCCTCTGAGTCAGTGACGACTTGACTCTTGTAGATGTCCATCTACTCTGCGTGTGGGCTAGGCTCTTGGCAAGTGTTTTTACAAGCTGCCTTCGTCAGCTCCTTGCCTGCTCAACTGAAATTCCCAGGCCCCGAGAGACCCATTGTCTAACCAGGAGAGAGCTGCATTTCCATGTGCCGACAGGGCTGGCATCTAAAGCAGTAACAACAGTGGGATGTGGGGGCTTGCTCTGGTAGAAACCCCACTGCTAGACTGCAATGATGGAAATCTCTGTCATAGGATAGCGACTAGTCACTGGGGTTACTAAGAACATCAGGTGTGGCTGGCGAGACAGAAGAAGGGGATTCTTAGCTTCCACTCAGTCTTTCTAAATTTCACTCAGGTTCAAGTACGTTGACATTGTGAAATTTTAGCCACTGTCTTAAGTCGTGGAGTCACAGATCCTGAAGCTGAACCATTTAGTAGAGTTGTATATGAACTAACAGGTGCCTCAGTCATTCATAAACTTCCCTGCCAAAGTAGGTGAAGCCGGATGTTGACTCTGTGTGTGTGTGTGTGTGTGTGTGTGTGTGTGTGCGCACACAGCTACATCTAGAACAGTGGTTCTCAACCTGTGGGTCTCAAACCGTGGGTCGCAAACCCCTTTGGGGGTCCAAGGACTCCTTCTCAGGGATCAAAGACCACCGGAAAACACGAGAAGGCCTAGCTATAGTCTCTGCCTACAGTCCGTGATTGGACTAGGTCTGGAGTGGTGGATGTGGCGAGATGTAGTTTGAATGAGCTTAAAATCAATAGCTCTCACTGGTCAAATGTGAGCTGTGATTCAAGAAGAGGAGTCTGATTAAGGAGTCTTCACTTTGAGCTTGAACGACCTAGTTTGATGGAGCCATTTGGCTCACAAAGGAAGGCTCGGGGAGGAATGGGTTTGGGAAGCACAGCATGAGCCGTGGACATTTAACCTGGAGCTGTTTATTCAACACTCAGGCAGAGTTTGGACAAGCAACTGGACACATGAGGGGACAGAAGGGACTAGAAAGGCAGATATGAGAGGCATGGATGTACAGATGGTATGGGAAAGAGAGCCCGGAGTAGTGGTTCTCAACCTGTGGGTCGTGACCCCTTTGGAGGGGCACATATCAGACATTGACATTACAATTCATAACAGTAGCAAAATTACAATTATAAAGTAGCAATGAAAATAATTTTAAGATTGGGGGCCTCCACAACACAAGGAACTGTATTAAAGGACCACAGTGTTAGGGAGGTTGAGAGCCACTGGTTTAGAGAGAGAGAGTGGAGACGAGAAGAACAGAGGGAGAGAAATGGGAAAGGGGGGAAGGAAATTATGGGGTAAAAAAGACAAGAGGTCTTTAGGCGTGGTCCTGGGTAATCCAGCGCTAGGCTAGACAAAGACACTGAGAGATGTGGAAGGGGAGAAACCAAGAAAACATGACATCAAGAAGGGGACCGTTTACTGATAGTAGCTGCTGGGAACCTGCGCCCCATGAAGCATGTGGGGGATTGCGGTGCTCCTCAGCAAAATCCAAAAAAGGAAAGTTGATTGAGACAGACCCCCACAAAGCAGTCAATGTTAACCTATGGATGGGCATGGAAGGCCTGGGAAAGACTGGCCGGTTCTGTTTTTATGACGAGTTTTTATCACGTTAGACTGACCTGTCAGGGGGATGACGGGGAAAGAAGGAAGATTTCGCTGGTGCTGAATGATGCCCAGTTCCCAGAGTGCGGTGAGAAACCCACAGACACAGAAAACCAACAGACTGCCGCTTGTCTGTGAGTCAGCCTGTGAGAACCCCTCCCGTGGGCAGTCCTGAGCGCCTGTGGGTGAGAACCACCGCTCTTAACCGGATCGGACAAAGGAAATGTGTCCGGGAGCAGCTTGAGATCATGGTCTTTTAAGGCCTCTTGGGTGCTGATAATGATCAGCTAGCACCCATACTCCCACCCAGGGAGAAAGGCTCCACCTGACAGCACCCTGGAGCTGTGGGAGGGACCAGCTGACTCACCAAGCTCTGACATGAGGGCCAGTCACAGCTGTCAGACTCCTGTCCCTGTAACGTCTGTAACATCGGTGCAGCCTCCTCCAGCCCTTCCCCAAGAGAACACGGCAGGGCTGGGATGGGTAGGGCTGAGCTTCCCAACCATGACCTCCTGGGTTGCGGCTGGCTTCCTTTGAACTTCACTGAATTTTGTGTTATTTTGCTCTTTTACCAAGTCTTCCTTTATGACGGAGGTGCACAGGACGTACCAGAAACTTGATATGAACTCTGATTCCTTCACACACACACACACACACACACACACACACACACACACACACACACCTTCCCCTCCAAGAGCATCTTCCTCAGCCTCCTCAACAAGACCGCCAGGTGCTCTGGCTGCAATCAGAACTCCTTGGTAGCATTCCAAAACACGGTATGAAGCTACCTCACTCAGAATCACACGCGGTTCAGATGGATTCTGCTGACTCAAAACAGAGATTCTCCCTCAGAGACTGTTTGGGTGAATATTAAAAAGCACAGCTGTGTAGCACCCAGCAGGAGAGATACTGAAGGAAAAACAATTTACATAAACCTGTGTTTAAACGAAGGAGGTCCAGTAGCTGTCAGAGGACAAGAGAAATGAAGATGGGATATTGTCCCATACAAGCATGAAATACCTTGCCACTCCAGGAAATGCTACTGAGGCAGAAGGCAAAGGAACACCCTATGCTAGCAGGCCTGGATGGAGATCTTTCCAGGGTTCCTTTTGTTCTTCGGTTATTTTGAAGGGACCTGAGGAAAGACATGGCTATGCAATTGTTCAGGAGTTGCAGGGATGCTGGACAAGCATTCTCAATGGAAAGAGAGGTTTGCTCTTGATTTGTGAGGGATGAAACCCTGCCATCCTTTCACAGGTATCTAAAAGTGGGAAAGAGCCTGGCAACAAGGGCTGAGCCTTGAAATCAGAATGAACCAAATAAGGCCGAGGGCTGGAGGCTGGAGAAAAGTACATCTGCGGTCCTTATGCTCTTACCAAATACACAGCCTGCTGCATCCCTCCAGCGGAGGATTTAGTTCTTGGATGCGAAAACCTCACAACCTTGGTTGCCGAGGACACCGGGAAAGAGATGCGGTGGAAGATGAGCCAAGAGCATCGTGTGTGCTCCCCACGCAAAAACATCCAAGAGGATGTGTAATATGTTCAAGGGCCAGGAAGCGGGGATGGCAGGCTTGGGGCTTGCTTAGCCAATGTATTTATCTGCCACTGAGCCTCAAGGACGGCGCCTTCAATAGAGCTTGTGTAGATCGATGGGAAACAGCTGTGGGAAATCAGGAAGCTAGTCTTCACCATCCGTCCTGTCCTCTGGCTTCCCTTTCCTTCCTAGAACTAAATCTCAATGATGGAGTACGACTTCCCTGAGCCAGAGAAGTCCTTCCAGAGCAGTTTGCCTAGGTGCCAGGGGTCTGGAGGAAGGATGAATAAACTTGTGACTATTGTAAATTAGTTATCACAAGACCTTGAACAAGGTATTTCTCTACTCTAGGCTCAAGTGTGCTCAAATAGAAACGCAGTTACTTATGGTGTTGCCTGTTGTATGTTTAGTATATACAGTTCCTGTCATGGTATAGGCATGTGATACAGTTTAGATTTTATAATTATTATTTGATAAATCAAGAACCACAGAAAATTTTATGACTTTTAACTATCCAGTTCTGACTTTCCAACCATATATCTATATAGAAGCTGTCTTAGGCTAGTATCTCAAATTAGCACGGCAAACAAGCATAGGAAATAATAGCTCAGACATCCGGGACTCTGCTTGTACCCCTCTTATAGTAATGCACTTGGAAGCTCAACACCACAATCTGAATGTAACTATGCACATATACATTGCATCATCTGAATGTAACTATGCACATATAATCTTTGAATAACGCACTTAGCAACCTAGGTCCCTTACCTACACTGAGTTCACATGCACTTAATTTAAACAATAGAAACAAGCAATCCCCATAGCAATCCTTTGATAATGCTCCATTTATATTCAAACACATCCTGGAACATATCTAGCGCTAACTTTTAGGAAGAATCCACTATTTACATCTTATACTTATGAGTAATTGGGCATACATATGATTAAAATCGGATGCCTGTGGGCAGGAGTATATGTAGTAGAGAAATGATTATACTTGACCCGTTCCCTGGTCATTAGAATAAACTCAGTTCTGTCTGGTTATAAAGACATCTTTGGCTACAAGTTCCTGAGCATATTTTATAAGGCATTTTGTAATAGCCCATTGTGCCTACATGCCTTTCAACGAGGCAACCCAGGGATGTAAAATTTTCAGCTTCTTTGTATCATTCAGGAACCTAGAGAGAGATCTAGCTTGAGATCTAGATTGAGAAGATAGGTGAACTGGAGGTTACACTGATGTATTAGTTTCCTGAGTGCTGCTGTAACAAATTATCACAGATAAAATGGTCTGAAACCTCACAGATTAGTTCTTTACACTTCTGGAAGCCAGAAGTCTCATATCAAGGCAACAGCAGGGTGGCGTTTCCCCCCAAGTCACTGGGGATGTGCTGGAGGGTTAGGATGCCTTCTTGCCTATGTTATTTTAGCTTTCAAATGCACCTGTTGTTTTTGTGTTGTTGTTCTTTTGGCTCATGATTACATCATTCTAATCTCTGTCTCTGTTGTAACGTGGTCTTCATTTTGTGTCCCTCCGTATCCACACCTCCCTCTCTGTGAATTTATTTCTTTTCTTATCTCTGTGACAAAATACCAAACAAAAGCAATGTAAGGAGTGAAGAGTTTTCTTGGCTTAGAGTTTGAAGGATGAAAACTGGTAGTTGTGTTCTCTCTCTCTCTTTCTCTCTCTCTCTCTCTCTCTCTCTCTCTCTCTCTCTCTCTCTCTCACACACACACACACACACACAGTTTTTTTTATGTTTGGAACTCCAGTCCATGGAATGGTGCTGCCCCATGAGGGTTCCTCAGTTAACCCTCCTTAGAAACACTCCCACAGTTACCCCCAGGAGTGTGCCTTCCAGGTAATTCTAAATCCAGTCAAGTTGACCATGACCGACCACTACAGTCTTCTTTTCATTATGAAAACATCATTGGGCCCATGTGATGTCCCGTATGAGCTCACCTTGAGATTCCTAGTTGTTTACAAATGAAAGACTCACACTTCAAATAAAATCAGCTTTGGAGGTTCCAAAGAGCCATCACTTTGGGAAGATCCTCTTCAACCAACCACAATGAAGAACATGTAGTTTAGTGAGACAGCTAAGACAGTAGCCATTCACTAGAACACTCTGTAGCACATACGTTTCATGAGAGCTCTGTAGTGGTCATGGGTATACCAACAAGGCGGTGGGTAGGTGTCCCATTCCTCTAGTCTAGAGGAACTGTGTAGGTAAGGTAATTGAAGTGGCAGGTATTGAGATGAGAGACACTAGAAGACAAGTCATTTTTAGAAGAAGGAAAAACCAATGTGCAAAGCTATTAAAAAAAAAGGTTGTTTGGGGCTGATGGGATTGTACTCTCTGTATTACTTTAAAGGGTAATTGTTAGGGACTCTGTATGTGGAAACCCGCCACCCTCCTCCCCATTTCTAATGTCTAGCAAGTTCCTTGCATGTATCAGGGAGTGAGTTAATATTTGTTGACTGATAACGTGGAGTGGCTCGACCCTGCCACTCCCATCTGGACTCTTAAATTGCTAAACCAACCTGAGAGGCTACACACACCATCCTTCACCATGTAGCACTAAATAATATAATCAATGCAAGGATGAAAATGTTAATTAAAACAAGAATCTAATTAATGTTCACCCTAGAAGGGTAATATGATCCTAATTACTAAATCAGCTAATTGTTTTCTCTGCCCCTGGAACTAATTCCCTCTTCATTGTCCTGGTTCCATGCAACAAATTGGGCTACCCAGTGTGCAAGACACTGACCCAAGGAGGCAGCCAGGAACAGCACCCATTTTTGCTGGTTCAGAGGTGAGCATGTAACTCAAACACCCACCCACCTGCTAGAGACTTCAGTTCAAGTTCACAGGTTCTTGCACACCCAGAAGACATGACCCTGGCTCTGACCCGCATCTCTGCAAGGTTTGCATTAGTCAGTGTCCCAAACAATCTCCAGGGAATGTCCTGGCTTGCTTACAGTCAGCTCTGTAGGACAGAAACAGCCGGACTGGCGCTCTGAAGCTGACACCCATGTGACTGTGTCTGGGCCACCCTGGCTGTTGCTCCCTGTCCATCAGTGATGCTACGGTGATGTAGAAGGAGAAGCCCAATGTCCCCATGGCTGTGCATAGGGACTCCATCCTCTACTAACTCATCACAGGCCAAACTCTGTTTGGGTTTGAAGACTCCAGCTCTAACCAAGCCTTGCCTCATTCAGTGGTCCCCTGCCCTGCCCCTCTCTGGGGGCAGCTGCTATTTCTCTGCTCGCACCTCCCACTGTCTTCATCACAAAATGATCCTCATTTGATCAATAGATGAGAACTTCATAGAATCCACAGCGCAGCTTCTGGATGGGATTGCACCGGCCCCTTGCTCCAGTTAGCACATTCTGCAGAGTGTATTTCCTTGGGTCCCAAGTGATTTAGCTTTATCAACATCTAGTTTTATTATCAATTGCTGTCTTCATTTGCTGGGACTTCTGTAATATAATACCACAGACCATGTGACTTAGACAACAGAAATGGCCTCACGGTTCTAGAAGCTAGAAGTCTCAGTGCTGGCAGGGCTGGTCACTTACCAAGGCTGTGAGCCCTGCTCTCAAATGTTCCAGTTCCTTCCCTGCTTTTGTCTTTGGCTGGCCATCTTTGAGACTACTCGCCTTGTTGGGATTGTGTTACTCTAACATGTGACTTCATCATCACGTGACATTTCCCCCATATACACATGCATCTATCCAGATTTGATAATGACACCAGCCATAGGCGATTTGGCACTTATCCAACTTTAGCATCTCATTAGACTAAGTTCTCACTTCAACCAAGTACATCTTCCACGAACTTATTTCCAAACAAGATTTCATATCAAGGTTATGGAGATAGGATATTCATGTATGAAATCTGGGAAGGGCAGCATTCAACTCATATTGTCTGTCCTCACTCATACTGAGGGTGAGGTCATCTTTACATGTAACCATCTTGTCAAACCAGGAAGATGGCGAGTCGGAGGAGCAATTCTGCAACAGAAGATCTGTGCTAACCTTAAGACGGGGTGGGGGGATCTTAACAACCGATTCCATCTTCTTTTTGACTCTTTAATCACCTCGCCATGACAACGTTCAAAGTGTGCGCCTGGGCATTGATGCCTCCTGGGGAGCACAGGATGTCTAGACAGAAGGGCTGAGCCCTTTTAGCGGAACAGCTAGCACAGGCTCTCTCTGTGGCTGGCCACTGATACTTAAGCCTCACGTTGAGAGCCTCCCACAGAAGCCTTTGACATTTATTTAGAAACTAATTGCGTGGTGGTTTGGGATGCGAAATGGAAAAAGATGGGTTTGTGTTGCAATCCATCTCGCAGTGGCATGACCACTGCGGCGTAGAAGAAAATTGCTCCATTAAGTCAGAGGCAAACCTCAATTTGGAGGCCGGAGGGCCTAGAGCTAGAGGTTCAGATCCGGGCCTCTCTATTCCAGAACTGTCTCTGTGTCTTAGCAGCACTGCGCTCACCATAACACCAAGTTCCTGCCCCCATAAAATGCCTTTCTTCTTCTCTCCCTCTCTTTCCCATAATAGCCACTTCTCCACCTGACCACAGCAGCATTCTGCTCTCAGTGTGGCTGAAAAAAAAAAAAAACAAACAAACAAATAGAAAATCTTCCTCTCTGTCTCTTGCATTTTGAACTGTCCCACTCCTCTGAACTGCAATTGCCATAAATGTGGACCCCCCCTACACACACATAAACACACACAAGCCACCAACCAGCGGGAAGCTTCATAGGACTATGGTCCCTGCTGTTGTGGCTTGGATGCTCGTTCCTCCCTAAGACTCTAGTGCTGAGGCTTGATCTTCAGTTCAGCTGATGGTCAGAGGCAGGGCTTGGGGAGAATGACCAGATCCTGAGGCTTCTGACCTCTGCCCCAGGCTAACCCCTTGAAATATATTTCTTTCTTTACTTACTTCTTTCTCCCCCTTCCTTCTCTCCTCTCCTTCTTTCCTTCCCTCTTTTTTCCCTTCCCCCTCAACTATAAAGCTCAGGATGTCCCCAACCTCACAGTCCTCTTGTCTCATCCTCCTAAGAGCTGAGATGACAGGCAGGTGCCGTCACATCCATTTTACGGAGGCACAATTTCACAGGGACAGAGGCAACTTAGGAGATGGAATCTAACTGTAGGGAACAGGTCTTCTGAGGCATGCTCCTGGGGACAATGGCTTTTACCTGTGATTTTCTCTCTGACTGCCACTTCCTCTACTTCCCTGCCATCATGAAGCCAATATGTTGTTCTACTGCCTGCTACCACCACAGCCTTTTGTCTGTCCCATCTGGGGACAATGGCTTTTGCCTGCTGCTTTTTCTCTGACTGCCTCTCTCCATGTCCTGCCACCACGAGATGGATAGTTTTGATCAATCGCATGATCGACGACAAGAGTTGCCGCCTCTCTTGGGAGAAGAGGTCATGGCCAAGTCTCAGCGGTAGCCGATTTCACAGTGCCTGCAAATGTTCGGTGTGTTCAAGAACCTGTGCTGTGTTAATTTGCATTAAGCTCAGCTAGTCAGTAAACTGTGCAAGGTGGCTTCCCCAGTAAGTTCTCAACTTCTAAGCACAGTAAGAGGATGAGAAATAGATTTAAGGTTCCTGGGAGGGTGGGATAGATTCTGCTGTGTTCCGCTCTGCTAATTCCAAGTTCATTGGTCATTTGGGGCAGAGAAGGGAGCGTGCAAGAGCTCTCAAAATTGTCTTCACTGTTACACTATCATACTTAAGGTGTCTTTACCCTATTTCAAATTCAAGGGCACAATGCAAGGGGGTGGAGCCTGTTTAGATGCCCACAAGGGCTGTGATTCTCATAATCCAGTTTCACCCCATCTTTCCTCCCATGTTGCTGTGTTGTAGAAATGTTGAGAAACCGTCGGCAATACAATCAAGTTCGCAGACTCAAATTATTCACTCAACTAGTTGAGGTAAGGGATGATGACCTGATGGCTCCTGGAGAGAAGGACTGCGAGGTAGCTGTGGTTCGGATGTGAAACACTCCCACACTTGACTTTCAGCTGATGATGACGCTGTTTTGGAAAGGTGTAGAATCTTTGGAACACAAGGCTTAGCTAGCTGGAGTAGACCACTAAGGGAGGTCCTTGGAAATATTCTTCTTCCAGTTTTGGCTCAAGTTCTGCTTTCTGTTCTGCCAAGATATGCAGGTGACACTACAAGGTCACTACAAGGTGACTGTGGGCTGAGCTGCCAGCTGCCATGCTTTTCCAACCATGATGAATTTGTACCCCCTGAACTTTGACCCAAAATAATCGTTTCCTTCCTTAAGTTGTTTCTATTGTATGTTGGTTTGAAGCAACAACAATGGAACTAAGCATGGGATGGCAATCCCATGCCCTTTTCCCTCACCTACTCCTGTGTGTGAGCCATGCCTGTCTGCTGGCTTGCCAGAGTGTAGCTGTCACAAGGTACACTTCTCAGCAGCATAGCTGTAAGCTCAACCTCTGCGAGGGGACACATGACAAGCCTTCAGGCTCGCTGGCTGAGTCTGGTGGAATTGAGCTCATGTTCTCTTTCTGGCTCGGGAGTGGCCTCCTTTGTGTCCACTGATCTCCGTGGAAGCATTCCAACTGACAGAAAGAAATAAAAGTGCCTGGCACGGAGCCTCCCAGAATCTCGGCCTCCTTGGCAAGCTTCTATGGCCCTTTCAGCACACCTGGAGCCTCACATTGCTTAGAGTCCACAGAGACTGGACCCAGGTCAGCAAAACATCTCTGCATATGGCACACATCCCCTGTATTGGCTTTCACCAAGCAACTGATGTTGGAATCAGGAAAGCGTGGGAACAGATGCTCTTCTGAGCTGTCTTTGATGAGAGGAAAGATGGATGAACTTCTGCACCACTGAGGCCATCCCCCGTGCCATGTCGTGTTTCTAGTTGGAAATTGCATTTTCCTGTGTGTGTTAGCTGCTCTTATCATCCCTGAGACAAAACCGCCCACAGAAGCAACTCTGGGAAGGAAAGATTTCTTTCATTCATAGCTTCATGGTTGTGTCCCAGGCAGCAGGAGTGTGATTTGCTCACATCTTGGTGGATCAGGAAGGAGAGGGAGAGGGAGAGGGAGAGGGAGAGGGAGAGGGAGAGGGAGAGGGAGAGGGAGAGAGAGAGAGAGAGAGAGAGAGAGAGAGAGAGGAGCTCAGGCTAGAAACAGAGTCAATTTACCTATGTGTTCCTACCTACCATCTCAGCCCTGTGTCCCACAGGTTCCATGACTGCCCCCAAACAGTGTCATGAGCTGAAAACGCAGTGTGTGGATGTGCAAGCTTGTGGGGGACACCTAGCAACCCAGTTCTAGCAAAGGAATTTCAGCAGACAGCAGGGCGGAGGCACTAGGCTGTTGAATGCCACTTACTAATTCCAGACTATTCAGAGACCCCACTCTCATGGCGCTTCAGAAAAAGAAACCAGCACCGGAAGGCAGGAGAACCTGCCTGTGGCCGAGCATGTGTCAGCGTAAAGAAGGTTATGTGCTGGGATCACGGACTTCCCTGGCCCTGCTGACTGCTATCTAGATACCACACAGCTGGCTTTCGAATGGAAAGCAGTGATGATCATATAACAGCACGCCTTACCATCTGGGGTGCCTTTTCAGCATGTGAAATGGTTTCCCATTGCCTATACCAAAAGTGAGATCCGCCTCTCGATGCCCATCCTCTATCTGATTCTCCCTTGAGATAGGCTCTTCCTGTGGCCCTGGCTGGGGGTAAGTTGGCCCCCACTCTACGGGTGTGATCATGCTCTCTAGGATCAAATTCTCAGAAAACCTGTGGGCCGTTTGGGGGTGAAAATATGAGCAGCATGATGTTCTTGTCCTGAGGGTTTGGGGACTGGAGACTCTGAGCAGCCTATGACATGAGCCTAGGGAGGAGTGGCCAGATGGATGTAAATTTTGCCTGCCTCTCAGTCTCGGCAGATGGTTGCAGACCTAGCCAAAACAGGGTTCTCTCAGGTGAGCCCGATTTTCTCATTCACTTCACAATAAAGGAAATCCAAGTGAAACTGGACCCAAGAGTGTTCTGCAATATTATTTTCAGATGTGTTGCATCTGTTTATGCTGCGGAACATTTTTTTAATGATGCAAAGATGTGCTGCATTCTTTTATGTTTTGCATTTGTTTAACGCTGTGGAGCTGTGTTACTGTGCCTACCTAAAACACCTGATTGGTCCAATAAAGAGCTGAATGGCTAATAGCAAGGCAGGAGAAAGGATAGGCAGGGCTGGCAGACAGAGAGATTAAATAGAAGGAGAAAAGGAAGCAAGAGAGAGCAGAGAGCCAGAAAGGAAGGAGAGGAGGACGTCAGGGGACAGCCATCCAGCTGCATAACAAACCACGGAGTAAGAAGCAAAGAAAGATATACAGAAATAGAGAAAGGTAAAAGTTTAGAGGCAGAAGGTAGACAGGATAATTTAAATTAAGAAAAGCTGGCTAGAAACAAGCCAAGCTGAGGCTGGTATTCATAAGTATGAAGAAGTCTCCATGTGTGTTTATTTGGGAGGAAGGCCCCCAAGAGAGTAAAAGCATCAAAACAACCAACAACACAAGAGTGAACTGAACCTGCACTGAAGAGGGACCAGAAAGCTAATTAGCTCTGGGCCACCTTGAGCTTGCTGTCCTGATACTAATAATGACTGATAATAGTAATGACTGACATTAATGGAGTTCTTAAATGCAGATCAAGCTGTGTGCTAAGTGCCTCACTCTATCAACCTCCATCACAGCTCTGTCAGTTAGGTACATGCTGTTCATGTCCAGAAAAATTAGGTACTCAGAGATGGTGTGGTCCTACCCCCCCCCACCCCTCCCAGGACCCTGTAGCTAGTGTATGGAAGGCTGGAGTTTAAATTTGTAATAACCATTCTGTATTTCCCAAATGCCCCTTGACCTACTTAAGTCTGCTCTGGAAGAATTCTATGAGCCCCCAAACCACAATTATTTCCTGGTATCAAAGCAAGTCCTTGCGCAGATGTGACCTATGGACGAAGACCCGGAACAAGCCAGCCCAGGAGGATCAAATAAGATGGTCACAGCCCATTGTGCAGACTGGAACCCCTATTTTCTCTTCATCTTCCTTTCTCTCAAATCCATCAGCTAGTTGGTTCCAGCAGGACCCTATTTGATGCTTGGGTGCTCTCAAGAGGACCGCACATTTGGACTGGAGTCTTCTTTTTTTATGGATGACAGTGACAAGAATGGGCAGCCTCCATCAGGAAGGTCTTGTCAAGGGGCATTCATCTTAAAAAGTGTGTGTGTGTGTGTGTGTGTGTGTGTACCAAAGGAGGAAGGTATTAGATCCTCTTGGAGCTAGAGTCTAGACCTGGGTGCTAGGAATCAAATGTGGGTCCTTTGAATGAGCAGCTATAAATCTTTCCAGACACTCAAAGGTTTTTCCTTAATCTTGACCTTGGTCCCAGCCTTGAACTCCAGCCTCTGCCTACAGCAGGTAGACCACACTGAGTCTGTCTTTATCTTAGTGAGATGACCACGTGCTCATGGATGTTTGCCTTTCTGGTCCCAGCAACACAGAAAATGGGCTTCCCTGAAGCTATAAAGCGAGCCTGCCAGGAACACAGAAAGCAGTCACTTCTGTATGCTCTCTGATGGACAGCCGGTCTCATTAGCAAGCTTGAATGATTAAAGCCGCCCAACAAGTCAGGGCTGTGTGTTACCGAGTCACCCTGCTAACACAAACCCAAGGGGCACCCGATAGAAGCAGCACACAGCCAGCTGCTATTTCAGCCCCTCAGATTTGTTTGATCGTGGCTCTTCTCAGCCACGAAATCTCCAGGCCCTTCCTGGCCTCAGTGCTGCGCCCAGAGCTCTAATCTGGCTCAAGTCCTGGATGCTACACCTATCTTTGCAGCTAACTCTTGGAATTTGTGCTAAGACTTTTTTTTTCTTGGTGCCCCACATAGCCACCTGTACTGTGTGGCTACAGATATTTGCTCAGGATCACTTTAGCAGCTGCGAAGTGTCTTGGGATCTGTGCATAAAAAGCGCTCTATTCAAGCTTATGTACCAAATGATGACTCTGGCCCAGTGCACACTCAGGAGACAGGCTAGGACCTATTCATCCTTCATACAGTCTGAATTTTATTCCAAAGCCTCACTGTGTGCCAAGGCAGAGGGCTTGTCAGGGAACTAAGTGGTCTTGCCATTTTCAAAGCGCCTTTATTTGGTTTCTCTCTCTCTCTTTCTTTTCTTTTTTTTTTTTTTTGTTAATTTTTGAATTACATGTTGACAAAGGTAAAACCATCATATAAATAAAAGAATAACTATGAAAAGAGAAAGCTGTTCTCATGGTAGCATTGATTTTATGGTGTTAAAAGGGTCAAGGAAGCCATTTTCCTCCTGGGATCTGTAGCCCACAGATGGGTGCTTCTGGAACCCACCCTGCATAAATATCAGCGTTTTACATTTGCTTTTATAGATCTTCTGGGTCTGCTGGTCTTTTGGTCAGACACCGACAGAATAAGAGTTGATCTGAGAATGAACAGTAAGTAGGTCTAGAGTCTGTTAAAGATTGATTTAGGTGTCTTAGTCCACGCGGGCTACTGTCACAGAGTGTCAATGTCTGGGTCGGGTATCAGCAAGAGGAGTTTATTCTGTGCCCTTCTGGAGACTGACAGCTGAAGGTCGGGTGTTGGCACGGTTCTAGGAGAGGGTCCACACCCCAGGTACAGACACCTGGATCTTCATGGGGCAGAAGGAGGACAAGATCACTTTGTGGGGTTCCCTTTATAAACAGCCCTAGCCCCATTCATGACAGTGTCACCCTCATGATGTAACTGTCCCCCAGGGAGCCATCCGTCAGATATCCTCACACTACACTTAGGGTTGCAGAACACAAACACTGTCACTTCTGGCTTCATTTCCTCTCCTTCTTTGAGCTCACTAGGCCCAGGGACCAGTTGTCCCAGAAATCCCATTAAGGACTTATTCCAAGGCTGAGGACATCTGGGACATTTGTTGGCCATTCACTCCATCAGGGCCCCAGTCCCCACCCTTGTGTGATTGACAGCACCTGAGGAAAGTCTCGAGTCAGTACAATGTCCAGCGTCACCCTTGTGGTTGTGCACATCATGGTTCTTTCTGTTCTCAACGGAAGCTGCAAATGTATCTTTTTTTGAAACAAGTCTACGATGTAGCCCAGGCTGGCCTCCAACTCTCAATTTCCCCATGATAGCCTCCCCAGTGCTGGGGTTTTATTACCTATAGGGTTGCATTACCATGAAAGAGTAAATATCTCATGCTAACTTACTGAAGCCTTACTAAGCCAGGCTGTGTCTTCCTAGTTGACACATTCCCCACCCCGCCCCTTCTTAGCTCATTGATCCCAGTCATGTGTTATTTTTTGACTAATTCTAGGTCATCAAGGCTTGGGATTCCGGCTTTTACTCCTCTCCATACCAAACGTGTCATGCCTGCTCCCTCTCACCACCCAGACCTGTGTGTAACTGGCATCTTCCTGGAAATTAATTCCATGAGCATCTTGTGTGGCTGTGTTGTTTGTTCCCTTTTGATACCAGAACATAGGTTTGGTGAGCTGGAACCTTGTCTGAGATCCTTTCTTCTGTGACCCTGACACCACGGACACATCTGGTGCTTGGTGCTCTCTGTGTAGTCGTCAGATCACTCGGTGAATGAATAAACAAACACCCTTTGAGAGGCTGGGGTGGACTCACCTTGCATGGGAAGTCCCGTCCGAGTTCCCTGCTCAACTAACCGAGGGCCATAGTTCTCCACCTGCTGTGCCCATCACTCCATCTGTGTGGCAGCTTCCCTGTGACCAAGAAACAATCTCTAAAACGTCTAAAGCAGTGACTCTTAACCCATGGGTCATGACCCCTTCACAGGGGTCACCTAAGACCATCAGAAAATACAGATATTTACATTATGATTCATACTAATAGCAAAATGAATACTAGTAATGAAGTAGCAATGAAAACCATTTTATGGCTGGGGGTCACCGTAATGTGAGGAACTATACCTGTACGAAGGGAATGGCTAAGAGAAAGAAGAACGTTGCTTTTTTTTTTTATGAGTGAAACCAAGAAAACTTTAGTAGGGGAGGGGAACCTAGGAGGACATTCAAAACTTCCATATGGCTAATATGGGACTGAGGTTAGAATCTGCTGCCTAGGCTGTGCAAGACACTGAATCTGGTCCCCAGAGCCACTATACAAACAAATGAACACCTAATCTTGGTTGAAGAAAAGCTTGATGCAGGAGGACAATTTCATATTCAAATGGAGAACATGTTGTTGAACTTAAAAACACATTTTGATGCTTTCAGAAATTATGTGTTCTTTTGTCAGGAAGATCTTTAGAGGTTCAGAGATTTCCAGACCGCAACTCCAAGGAAGCAGACAAGGAAAGCGTATTTCTTCCCAGTATAGAGGAACTCTGCCCTCACTCACTGCTTTATCCTGTATGAGTCCCTTTCTCATGCCTATCTCAAAATGCCAAAGTCAGGGTACATTAAAAGGAAAAGGTTATCAGCTCCTAGTGTGCGGGCTGAGATGTTGGCTCTTGTCATAGTCTCCCTGATCTCATTACATTGTAGTAAATGCAGTCATGGTTGGAGCGTGTGTAAGAAGACGAAATCGCCTTAATTCAAGGGGAGGTGCTTAGTCTTACGGCAACTTGATGAGCCGTGTTTAGTTGATATCCGTGGGAGGCCTGTCTTTTCTGAGTAGAAATGGAGGGGTGGATGGGGAGCAGGGGAGGTGGGAGAGGGACTGGGAGGAGAAACTGTGGTTGGGTTGTAAAATTAATTGATTAATTAATTAATTAAAAAAAGAAAAAAATACAGACACAAATTTTAAAAAAGAGAGAGATCACACCGTGAGACAGGATGCCAGAGGATCAAGGCTTGATCTTTATAGCAGCTGGGTCACACAGGAACTAACTGGGTCTCCTGGGAACTGCTAATTTTCTCAAAGAACACCTGTAATGATTTAACCACCTTCCACTTAGCTCCATCGTGTTCAGGTTTCAATGTGCGCACATGCGTGTGCATGTGTGTATATGTGTGTGTGCTTCATGTGTACCTGGGAATGTCTGTGTGCACGTGTATAGAGGTCAGAGGTTGACACTGGGTGTCATCCTCAGTCAGGATCCCTCACTAAACCTGGAGTTTGTACTAGGCAGCCTGGCCAGTGAATCCTGAGAATGTGTGTGTAGGGGGAAATTCTCCTGTCTCTACCTCTCTAGCATTCAGATGATAGACACGTGCCACTGAGCCCAGGTTTTAAAAATATGAGCTCTGGGAATCTCAATTGAGGTCCTCATGCCTGCAAAGCAAGCATTTGGCAAACAAGATGTCTCCCTAGTCCTTGGTTCCTCCTCTTAAGGCCCCATCATCTCTCTCAGCATCTCACTGGGAAGTCCAGGCCTGATGTGAACTCCTGGGGGCACACAAAGCAACAGGCACGGTGGCTATACAGGGCAGATGATTCTGCAAACATCATACTGCAGGAACAACAAAAAACCCACTCACTTTTTTTTAAAAAGAATAAATAAAAAACACAAAAGCAAAAACAAATTAAGTTTTGTCTTTGTCGGCAAATGGAGAAAACCAAAAGTATCAGACATGAGAACAAATGAGAGAACACAAGGATTGCAGCAGATTGAACCCCAGGGAGCTAGCCGGAGCTAGTGAAGATAATTATCGCTAGCAGAGCTAGATCAGAGAACAAAAAGAACTTTAAAAGGACACCTCCCTGCAAAATAAATAGAACAGAAAACTTAGAAGCACGAGGGAAAAAAAACTATTTTGTAGGCAAAATGATGCCAGCAAGAGACTATAGAAGACACAGCCTTGGCCCCCCTGTTGCTAAGTTCATATAGCAAGCTTGAGGCTAGGGAGACGACTCAGGGGATAAAGAACATACCATGCAAATGTGAGGGCCAGCGTTCAAATCCTCAGAGCCATTTAGAATAGGGTGGGTGTGGTGATCCCAGGGCTCTGAAAATGGAGATAGGCAAGTTCTGAGGTGGGCTGGCTAGCCAGACCAGGCCGAATTGATGAGCTCCGCAGTCAGCCAGAGATGGTGCCTCGAAAAATGACGTGGAGAGCAATTGAGGACCACACCCAGCTTCAACTGTTGGCCTCTACTGGCCATACATGTGGACACGCCAACACACATGTACGTGTGTAGGAAAGGGAGATCTAAAATGATCAAGGAGCCAGCGGAGTGGTAAAATGAGCAGTCGGGGTTTACTGAGGCAGGAGAATTGAGAGTTGGAGGACAGCCTGGATGAGAGAGTAAGGCATTGTCTCAAAAAGTTGGAAAGGAATGAGTTTGAAAGGAAATAAGCAAGGAGGTGAAGGGGCCAGTCTAACTGCTAACAGAGATGGCTGAGAATAGTGGCAAGTCCTGGCTAGGAACGGTGGGAGCAAGGCAAGGCTTTGCGGGGAGAGGAGACGCTGGGGCATTGAGAATACTGTGTGGCTGGAGTCCTCCATGCACCCTCCTCCTCCTGACTTCCTCCGGAAGCTGTCACTTCTCCCTTGTCATCAAGACAGAGCAGATGCTAGCAGTTCTGGAGGGCCTTAGAAGGCCTTCAGATGGTGTGCCAGGAAACAGCCAGGGATTTGGTAGTCAAATCAGCTTGAGAAATGCCATGTACAAGTAACCCCTTTGAATTCACAGTATAGCAGTGTCTTAAAGGCTCTGAGAAACCAGGCAGTTAAAGAATCCAGTTCGTCTCTGTCTTCCCAGCAGCTGTGCAGAGAAGCTAGGACCCATAGACCATGCTGTCAACACCTTCAGTTAGTGTGCTGGGTGGCAGCAGCAGTAAAACTGGCCATGGCACCCGGTCTGCCTGATCGATTGCTAGTGCCCAGTCTTCCTCACTTCCCCTTGCTTCTGCCTGATCGTTAAATTGCAGAGAATGATGGGGAGCGACTCCAAGTGGACGTTTCGCCTGACTAGACTCTCTGCCTATATCCAGACAGAGCTGCAGTCTGCCAGTGAAAGAGATTCCACGTTGGAGAGCCCTTTGCAGGAGTCCTGTTCCCCAGCACCTCCCATCACAGGGGTGACGTGGGCAACACCCAGCTCACTGCATTCGGGAGTGCAGCATGATAGGTTTGACAAGTGGAGACGTTACGATAGTGAGATCCAGTGCCACGAAGGTTTGGGATGAAGATCCCCACTTACCACAGCCGCTTCTACAGATGGAGCGAATACCTGTTGCTTGCTTTGGGGGTGCAGACCCTTAGTGTGGTACCCGAACAGGCTTTTTTTTTTATCAGAAGGCTTAAAGCTTACATGAATTTCTTCAGTTCTTTGCTTTAATTATCTGATGATATACCTTGCCAATAGGATAAAGTCCAAATTGCGTAGGATTTCCTCATGATAGCCCCTCCTACCACTGACCAGTCAGAGGTGCTTGGGCTATAAACGTTGAGCAAAACACGCTACTTCTTCAATAGGCCGTGGGTGTCATTTGCCTTTCTATTACCATCACAGGTCTTGGTTTTAGCTTTAGCATGTGATCAGTTAGATCCATTGCTTATAGGCTTTTGGTGGGAGTGACATATACCAATGCCAAGGAGCACCGGAAAGAAAAAACGGCTTGTCAAATGGCCAGGTAGAAAAAAAATGCTTATCAAATGGCCAGGTAGGGAAGGAAATAAAAGTCGGCAAGGTTGGGATTCCAACCTTCCTTTTAAGGATTTGCTACCAGTGGCTCTTCAGTGTCTACCACACCTCCAAGCTAGAAACCAAGTCTTGAAATGCATGGACCTTTGGAGAACATTCCAGATCCAATCGTTCCACACTTTCTCCAGGTCTTGCTCTCAATGCACTCTGTATACTCTGTTGCTCGCTGCTGCTCTTTCTGTTTTCTACCTGCAAGGAGGAACAGCAAGGAACAGAATCCTAAGGCAGAGCTCACCCCTCCTCACTGGGCCTCTGCACTCCTGCTTCCTGGCCTTTGACAAGGCCTGGGGAACAGTGATGATGATCCAGTCACTGAGTGGACGATACTTTTACTACCGGGTTTCTGGGTTCCGTGTTGAGACAGGAAAGCACACCCACAGCCAATACCATCTGTCAATCAAGAGCGGTGGGAGGCCAGAGACAGAGTTGGCACAGCCGCCTTCAGTGGTGCTAGACAGGTCTGGGCCCAGAGGATGCCTTGCACAATCTCGTAGGGAAATGAACAAATATAAATTAAAAAAAAATAATGCTTTTCCAAACTAACACGGACTAAAAGATGAGGCACATTAGTCCAAAGAGAGAATGGGTTCCAAATAAGCAATCCTGGATGCAAGAGGAATGAGTGGACCAGGATAGGGGGGGTGCAGAACAACAAGATGCTCTGATGCTCTCCTCGTCTCAGGGCAGCGCCAGGAGCGGGCTGAGGCTGCCCCGTCAGTCTCTCGGGATAGATAGAAGCTCACAGCCGCTTTCTATGAGCAGGAGCAACAATAGCAGGTGATTTGAGACTGATTTACCACCTATGTCATATCATTTTATTATTTAATGAGAATCTCTACGGAGGTTTTATTTAGTTATTTATTTTAATTCAGTGCTCACTCCACCCTTGTTATCTCTCCTCAGAAATTCCTGGAGTCAAAGGAAGGAAAGCCCAGTTTCCAGACGTTTGTCTCGGCCTTACAATCAACCTCTAGGAATTCTGGGTAAGCAGTAAATAGCAGCATGCAGCAGGGCATGCAGGAACTGTGGCATGGGTTTTCCTTCTCAGACTTTCCTCATCAGGGAATTAGGACAACAGTGACTTAACAGCAGGGTTTGGTCTCAATAAACCTATTAATGTCACCTGAAAATATGCTCAGCTGACAATCCCCTGCGTGCAGTTAACCTATAAGAGCAACCTCGCCTAGCAACCAGCTCACTGTCGAGTCTCCTTTGCCCCCTTTGGATTGACATGGCTGACAGGAGCTCAGGCTTCCTGCCCCACCCAGATCCTGGGAGAGCCATTCAAATTTCGAGGTATGGTGTCTCCTAAACGCCATGCTTTTGTACTACAGCAAAAATAGAAGACCGTAAGTCAAATCAGTATGATTCAGAACCCTGCGTAGTAATTAATTTACATTAGTAAAAGCTGAAAACTCAGCTCTACACAAAGATGATCATAGAGTTCATAACTAGAGGGGGCCACAGAGTTTATTGAGTTCCCCCATCCGCCTGTCCTTTTCACAAGGTGGAGATAGGCAGGAAGGTATGCCAAGCTCAAACAGCAAAAGACTTGGCGGAGTCCTGCAGCTTTTATCTCTAGTGGGGAGAGAGACAGTTTAAGGTCCTTTTAAACAGCCGCCATTTTTCCAGTTTGGCTCCTCAGAAGCAGGACAGCACACCTAAATATGGGAACAGAAATGAGAAAAGCAGCTTAAAGCAATGGGCACAGAGGGAGAGGGGGGTGAGGAGGCCTCCCGAGCTTATTTAGATTAACTCCACACAAATCCTCACAGACAGAAAGCAGCATAAAATATTTATATTCAAATGGATATATTGAGTTGCCCGAGCCTTCTTAAAATGTCCTAATGTATACATGCAGTTACCTATCTTAATTGCTAATCCAATAAACATTATTAACATCTACTGGACTAAACCAATAGGGATTAGAGTAAAAGTGAGGATATAAATATTCAGAACGAGAAGAGCAAACGTTCACTGAGGGGTATGCTTGATATGCTTGGCAGGTCTTAGCTTGTTCACCCAGAATGCTAAGTATAATTCTTTTTCCACTTTCTAGGTGAGAAAACCGAGCTTTAGGGTAGTGAAGGAACCTGGCCATAGTGGCAGAGCTGGTAGGTGGCAGAGTTCAGAGTGACTCAGGTTAGTGGGGCCCCTAATTATTAGCTTCACAAGGCTTATGTGAGACCTCCACCCTTAGAACTTGGAATTGAATGGATGAAACTCTCCTGAACCAATGTCATTTACATGGGGTCAAGACTGTCAGTCAGAGAAGGAAAACTGAGATGGGGACTTCAAATGGAAGAAAGAAAAGGAAGAATTCCCAAGGAAGGAACTCACTGGCAGGTGTTTAAGAGCGAGGGAAGAGGCAGGCAGGTGAGAGAGGCACAGGGAAGTGCGCCTTAGAGATGGGGCTGGACTTAGCAGGCACGTCCAGAGGGTAGAGGCGTGTCTTCGGTCCAGGTTAAGAGAGACAGTTGTCTTGATACAATGAGAATGGAACAAGATCTGAGGATGACAAGGGGCAGGTTGCTGGTGGCCATTTGAGCTCCTCTTCACAGGAACAGGGAGCCAGCTGGATGTGACTAGCCTTTGGGTAATGGTGACAGAGCTGTGAAGAGCCAAGGATGCTTCAGAAAACAGCGAGTGCCAAAATATCTTCCTGTCCCATAACCCGGAGTTTCCGTTACTTTGCAATTTGGAGATCAGCGATGGATCACAGCCAGGTCTTTAAGAAAGGCGGGGCATGGCTCCTAAAGGTGGCGACCCTCCAATACTCTGCCTAGTGAGTCTGCCTTTGGACAGCTGTGTGCTTGTTTAGGTAAGTCATAATCTTCACGCTAAGGACCAGGAACCAGGCTAAACCATAGCCACCAGCCATCTGTGTGACTTCCGTGCCTCTGGTAATGGCTCCTCTCCTTTTCTTCTTTGCAGCCTGGGTTTTAGCTCTGGTTGCCAAATACTCTGTAGCATCCTGCTTTTTGTCCTCTGCCCCTGGGGGTTGTCCAGCTCCATGCCTCCTACTTTGGAAGAGCAGCGCCCCCTTGTGATCATGACCGCTCACCTTGGACTCTCTCAGAGAGTTGAACAAAGGGAAGAAGAGGAGCTCTAACCCCAAGATCTCGAGTCAGAAGCAACCTCAAAGCCTTTAGCTCCCTTGTGTCTCTTTTAGTTACTAAAGTTTAAGACCCACTGCCCTGAGAAGGAAGACCCTGGCGTTCTTTCAGACTTCCATCTTTTCGCCATCTCCATGAAACCTTTTCCTGGGGGAGCAAAGGGGCCCACCCAGAAGAAGGCCCAGTGACATCGGCGGACATGACCCACTTTTTCTGTTCACATGTCTAATGTGTTTCCTTCAGCAAGGCTCAGTCTCTGAGGACAGAAATGTCCCTACTCCCAGATCCCAGGGCCCCTTAAGAGAAGCTGTGAAGTAGATGAAGTGTTGTTAAGGGTTCCCTTTCCCCCCTCTCTTTCCTTTCCTCCACCTTCCTCTACTGTCCCCCCTTGACCTTGAGCATGAAAGGCAGGGTTTAAAAGGTGGTTAATGTTTAAAGGGAGAGTCAGGCTAGGTGGGTTGCTCAACTGACAAACAAATCCACCTGCTTTGTTGCTTCCTAAGCTAACAGGCAGAAGATGGTCACTCACCCGGCAGTGGCTCACACCGGCTGGCAGGCCACCTACAGGGCAATTGCACAGTGTGCTGCAATAACAGGAGGCTATAAATAGACTTTTCCAAGAAGCTGCATGCTGGGGTTGGATGAGCCTGCTGGGGAGTCCTGATTTGTTGCCCTTCAAACAAGTAGGGAAACACTTCTAAATGGACTCTGTAGAATGGAGTTCAGCTTCCTTCCCAGTTCATAATGACCTTTGAGGGTCTAGAGTAATAATAGAGACAATAACAGAAATTCCTCGGTAGGTTTCATTTCCCCTTATTCCTATTGCCCATATCAGCAGTTCCTTAGTAGGTCTTCGTCCCTCATTCCTATTCTCCCATACTAACAGTTCCTTAGTTCATCTTCATTTCCCCTGATTCCTATTGCCCATACTTGTCTAGTCTCTTTATGCCTTCACCATGACCTTCATTGGTGCTCCAGTCAGGATTAATATTTTTATCTCCTTGTCTATAAAACTGATTCTCTTACCCCTTTGTTTGTCCATGTTTTTCCTGTGTGAACTCTTTGAATGCATCTCCTTTCATTATTATTATTATGGTCTGCCATTTTTAACACACACCCATTGTTTGTAGATTAAATATACATGCCTCTATGAGTTTGTGCAAAACACAAGGGAAGATTACTTTCATGGAGAATGTGACAACGAAGTGTGAACGGGAGTTATGTTTTCTGCCTGTCCCCCACTAGATCATTTTAAAGGCCCTGGAGTGGGCTATCACTGAGCATAGCTCCCAGTCACTCTGCTGGGCTCTTAAAGCCTCCTGAGATCTGGTTCCAAGTTACTCATGGTCCTAGTTAAGGTTTTTATTGATGTGAAGAGACACCATAACCGTGACAACTTTGATATTTTATATTGGGGTGGCTCGCTCACAGTTTCAGAGGTTCAGTCTATTATCATCATAGAGGGAGCACGGTGCTGTGCAGGCAGACAGTAGCTGAGAGTCCTACATCTTGCAGGCAACAGGAAGTTGACTGAGACACTGGGTGGTATCCTGAGCATAGGAAACCTCAAAGCCCACTCCCACAGTGACACACTTCCTCCAACAAGGCCATACCCACTCCAACAAAGCCACACCTCCTAAGAGTGCTGCTCCCTGTGAGGTTGTGGGGGCCAATTACATTCAAACCATCACAGTCATTCACCTATCTATTAATTCAACATTTCCAAGAGGCTCCTGTGTTCAGGCCCTGGGCTAGGCTTGGGGGCAAACAGCAAGGAGGCCCAGCCTCTATTGATTGGGAGTTCAGTCTAGAGAAACACATAAAATAACTCCTGCTGAGTTTATATGTTTCATTACAGAAGCTTGTGCACATAGAAGAGAGAACTAACTGCTTATGAGAGCCAGGAGAGGCCTCACTGGAGACTGTTTGTACTGCACGTTGAAAGAAGAGTAGGAATTTATGATGTCAGGAAGTGGAGAAAGGGCCTTCTAGCACAGGAAGTGCAAACGCACAAAGGTGAAGGAGGAGGAGGAGGAAAAAGAGAAAGGAAGAGGGGACCGCATATTGGGAAGGTACCAGCAGGCTACTAGGATAGGCGGGACATGTAATATGGTGACCCAGACTCGGACTGGAAAGAAAAGCTGAGACCGGACCCCAGAGGACCTCATCTACAGTGTCTCTTAATTCAGCTTTCATCCGGAAGTTAGTGTGCGCCATGGATTTGTAGGACTCTGCTCTTTCCTAAGGGGCTGTTAACCTGTGTCTCCATAGTTCCAGGGAAGGAGCCGCTGCCATCGATTTTCTCTCCTTGTGCTTTTATTAGGAAATTGATGTCTGTGCAGTATTCCCAAAGAACACACTTATCTTGGAGACTCATTAACCCGTCTTGTGCGCATTGGTGGCCAGGCACTGCAGTGGCTGGGTATTCATGGCTGCCGGAGTCCTTCTCCTGAGGTGCAGATGAGTCTGCCTCTTTGGGCTGGGGACTTCTGGTTGTTTTGCCTTGGAGGGGCACTGGATACCTTAAGTCATCTAGATTTCCCTCTTGTGAGCAGGGTCAGGCATTGACAAGATCCTTCCTTGCGCTGGAGGTGAGGCCTGTGCTGGAACACCAGGGCTTTCCTCTGCTGTGCTCAGCATGATGCTGAAACAGCGACCCTCAACTCTGGGTCTTATCCTTGAATGCTAAGATGAAATAAAGCAAATGAGACCACGATCCAGAGGGACCATGCATGGAAAGAGAAATGGCAGCCCTTGTCATCGGGGCTGGGAATGATTGTCGTGGAGGATGAAATGAGGAGACAAACGAGGCTCTAGAAGCATGTGACCTTCAGGACAGCTTGACACTCTGGGCACGAGGAGGCTGTAATAGAAAATTAACAGGACCCTGCATCCTAGGCTCAGCCCTCTTTCTGGCTCCCATAATCCTCTCTGTCAAAAGAAGACAGGAGCTCATCTGCTGCTTTAGAACCTTGATCCACCTAGATGCATTGCTGCGTTGTATTTCAATGCTTTTCAACCAAGGCGGGAGTTATCCAGTTGCCATTGTCTCGTGTGTGTGTGTGTGTGTGTGTGTGTGTGTGTGTGTGTGTGTGACATCGGGCTGCTTTCATCTAGTCCAGACGAGAGTTACTGATCTACCCGTTCTCTTTGGAAATACTCTGAAAGAGAATGAAATAAGCACACCTTGTTATTTTCCATACTCCTCTAGAGATTTATTCTGTGGCTTTTTTGATATCTCAAAACAAGGAATGAGGTTAGAAAGAGAGAGAGAGGCATACACAGTGAAGCAGGGACCTGATTAGTCACAGGAGACAGAGGGAACCATTTCCTACTGGCCTTGATGTATGTTAGAGTTTTATGGTGGCACAGAACTTATGGAATTTATTTATATTACAAACGGTTGCTATTGGGTTGCCTGCTAGACTGTGGGCTTAGTTGTCCAACTGTGGCTGTCTGCAAACAAGAAAGGCTGAAAACCTCCGCTCAGTCCATGAAGATGGGTGCCTCGCCAAGTTCTCCTGGGGACATGTCTGTGGGTACATTTTTTGGATTGTTGGTTGATGTACAATGGTCCCACCACACACACAGGTAGGTAAGCCTGCCTGTTTAAGAAAGGTAGCCAGATGTGAGTCAGGGAACAAGTTAGCATGCAGTATTCTTCCACAAGTTTTGATTCAGCTCTTGCTTCAGCACCTGCCTTGACTTCCCTCAGGGATGGAGCGTGATCTGGAATATAAGCTGAAATCAACCCTTTCCTCCTTGCGTCGATTTGGTCGTAGTATTTACCACAGCAACAGAAAGCAGACTAGAAGAGTCTGTTGAGAGCATCGTCTCTATGAGGACTCAGTGAGCCTCTCGGGAATGAAGACTTTCAGGTTTGGTTAGAGATGCTCTGGTCTATGTGGTGAAGTACTTAGAAACCAACAACCGAGTCTTGATTCCTGGAACAAAATGGCTGTCATGGTTTGGGCATGAAGTGCGTCCCCTGTGGCTCAGGAGTCGAAGGCTTGGCTGCCAGTTGGAAGACCCAGTCACTGGGAAGTGATGGGATCGTGAGGTCTCTGACCTCTTCAGAGGACTAATCCATCAATGGATTTGTAATTTGATGATGTGTGACGGGAGGTAGGATCTACTTGGAGTGAGCGCCTCACTGAGAGAAGTCGCCCTAAGAAGTTACGCCTCCTTCCTGTTGCTTTCCTGGTGTTCCCTGCTTCCTGGCTGCCATCAGGCCAGTGGCTCTACTCTGTCCTCTCTGCAGGATACTGGGCTTCACCACAGGCCCCGATAACCATGGACTGCAGCCTCGGAAGATGTAAGCCCAAACCAAGTTCTTTCTCCTTTTCAGTTGTTTCTGTCTGGTATTTGGCACAGAGAGGAAAACCTCCTACAAAAGCACATGAGCTGGGATTCAAATAATTTCACTTGTATTGGCCAGAAATCAGAAACTCTCCAGAATGCATACATCATGGCTCTATATACTTCATATATTATTTATTTAGATTCAGTGTGTTTGTTTATTCGTCCCTTCACCTTAACTTTGACTCCCACCTGTTGCTTATATTTAGCCACACCTGGGAGACTACGGCCTACATGTTAAGTCCAGCCTATGGGTTTGTGAGCCATAACTGTGGCAATGATGGTCAATGTTTCCAAGGCGCATACAGCAACATCATCAATAACAACAACAACATCAACAACATCATCATCATCAACATCAACAACAACATCATCAACAACAAAACATAAAGAAGAACATTTAGCAGAGTCCTGATATGGTTCCCAAAGTCTACAGTGTTCACTCTTTGGCTCTTGGGATAAGCGTTTGCCAACTGCTGCCCTGGACATGTCCTGACTGTCCTGTGAAAAGATTGGCAGCTGTTGCTCACTTCCCTCTTACAGCCGTCCTGGGAGGCGGGGCAGTGCCTATCATGCCCATATCCAGTGAGGCAACAGAAGATCAGAACAGTTACCTAACTGCTCCGAGGTCACGTTCACGCCGGTGAAGGTAGAAAGGGGTCAGGGGCTCCTAGTTGGACCTCTTATCGCTAGATGGCAGAGGGAGTGACTGGCCAAAGTGACTGAGCCAGCTCTCCCGTAGGAGGCAGCAGTGGCTGAACCACATCCAAACCGATTGGAGGGCATTGGGTCTCTCCACCCTTCCTTAGCAAGCAGCTCATTGGGAAGCGGATAGCATGAAGAATATTTGGAAATGCTAAAAATGTTTAACTAGCCTTATTATAGACTTGGGCAAGCTGGGCAACAGAAGTTCACATTGCCCAGCAGACACCGTGTCTCAACTCCCCAGCGTGACCTTACCTCCAGGGTGGCCCCGAAGGCCGTGAAGCGTGCTTCAAACAAATGGCCTTCATGGCCCCCCCCATTCCTCTGTGCTCTTATCCTGTTCCCTCTACTCCGTGCAGAAGTTTGATGCAGACGGCAGCTTGAGGGAATGAATGCTCTCATTGTCCACCAGCGAGCCTGTCAGCAGCTTCCCCACGGCAGCCCCTGAGCAGCCAGTGTGGAGCACTCTGTCCTCAACATAAACAGCCAGCCAAGCTGAGTAGCTGCTTGTTTTCCTCACCAAGCAGGCAAGGTCTGACAGATGCTGGGAACGGCCCCCACCGCTACCCCACAGCTGAACAGGGGTTTTGTATCAGTTAATGTGAACCAGCTCCTGCCCAATGTCCTTAAATACTACTGAGAAGAGTCCTGAAATCAAGATGGGTTCTGGGTCACCTTTAAGAAGGAGGGATGGGAGATGCAAAGACTAGGCTGCTTGTCTGTCTGTTGCAAACCATTTAAGAAGCTCTAATACAAAATCAGGACTCCGAACAAGGTGACTATAGACTCTTCAAGAAAGCTAAAATTCTAAGTTCTCGGATCGCTTCCTCGACGGTCTGCTGCAACACAATGGACTTCTATCTTAAAGATAGGCCCCTTCAGTCAACTGAGTCCTTCTCATGTACAGACAAGAGCCTTTCTAGAGAGGGACAAAAGAGAGGGGAAAGGAGGAAGCCAGGTGAGAGGCAGTCTCCAGGTTGAGGGGGTGTCTGCTGAGTCAGGGAAAGCCCAGAGTTCCCAGGT
Source organism: Neodon shergylaensis (assembly GCA_025134845.1). Taxonomy (NCBI): domain Eukaryota; kingdom Metazoa; phylum Chordata; class Mammalia; order Rodentia; family Cricetidae; genus Neodon; species Neodon shergylaensis. The sequence continues at coordinate 13,945,422 of JABTXL010006712.1, forward strand.
GAGCATCTGCCAGCAATGCATAGGGAGTCTAACAATGCAGACAGAGGATACAGCCCAGAATGGCCTGGCTCCTGCTGGAAGCTTCTGCTCTCGCTCTAGGAGTTCCTCAGACTTGCTCTTTCTACAGTCACTCAGTTACTTAAAAGCGCGGGTTTCCTTTCTTTCTCCCTCGTTCCCTTCCTTCTTTCTTCCTACCTTATGCCCCCTTCCTTTATTTTTTTTCCTTCAGAGAAGCCCTCTTGCATCCCAAGCTGACCTCAAGCTCATTACACAGCCAAGGATAGCTTTGAACTTCTGGTGCTTGTGACTCCAGCCACCCCCCTACACCCTACCCCCTTCGAGCACTGGGGTTACAGGTATGTGCCGCCATCCCCAGTTTATGTGATTTGGAGATGAAACCCACATACCCAGCCTGTCCTCTGTGCCGTCCGTCTCCATACTGTGGCCTTCCTTCTCTTTCCCGGCCCAAGAGTACCTTTGCACGGCCCTGTTCACAGCCTACAGGTCCTACCCGAAGAGCTTCGGCTCCCTTTGTAGGCCGTGTCCCTGCCTTGTGCTTTTTGCTGTCCCCTTTCTTCTCTTTGAATCTAATTTCTTGGAGACTTATCTTCCTTCTGTGAGAGCTCTGGGACCCTGAGCCACTGTCTGGTTCACTGGCAGCATCAGCGGTACCCTAGCCGGCTGGCTAGCATGACATAGTAGGGGCCACTTTAGTGCCCCCCCTCCTGTGATGCTTCTAGGCAGGTGGTAAGAAAAACCATGAAAATGCTAAGTAAGCTGACAGCTAGGGATAGAGCCACTCTGAGTTGAAGAGATCTTTTTCAGGTCAGTTTTTTTTTTAAAGCAATTCAGGACACCAGGTTGCATCAGACACCGAAATTTCCTAACTCCTTAGCAATCTGCCCATCCAAGTTTTTTGCCAATGCAAACACTCCCATTGATGAGAGAGAGGAAGGCGTCTCTTGCCTTCAGAGTTACCTACCTATAAAGATCAGTGAGGCCCGATACAGACAATTCTCATGGAGCAGCTCACCACTTTCGCCCTGAAATCACATTTTCCCATCTTGATCATGTTCTTTGTAGGTGTTTATTTTTCTTGCCAGGAGAGACAGCCCGCTGTGCCTGCTCATTCAGCGAGTCGCTGCCGACTTAAACCCAGCAAATAGCAACAAAAAGCGGCTTTAATGAGATTCTAAAGTTCAGCTGTGAAAATTGAAAGTTGCCCAATATCAAACCACCCAACCACCTGAGAGCATTACTCCGAAATGTCCTTGTCACTCACAGCGATGCTATTTGGGACCAGGCAGTTTACAGTAATGGGTGTAAGAGGCAGGGGTGTGAGATGCAAGCGGGTTACCCTGGGACAGCTTTGGAAGAGAGGAACACAGGATGTCTGCGAACAGTGCGGTATAGCACCTGGGAAGAAGCAGATATTAGCGACCCCTGTCGCATCTCCCCTTCTCGCAGACCTCAGCATTCCTCAGTGTGTACTTGGATTACAGCTGATTCATGTCTCCAAACAATTGGACACACCCTTCTCACACTGAAAGAAAGCCATGATAAACAGTATAGTCAAGAATTGTGGTGAGGCCAATTCTATAGACCTGGGGTCTATTGTGTATATTAGCATATAACAAAGTATATATTAATTTCTTATTGTTTCACTCAGTGACTTTAGTTTCTGCCTGTCCTATAAGTAGGAAACTGAGTATCTCCTTCTTGATGGCTGCCATTTCTTGTTCAAATAATATTCCTGTATCTCAGGAGTGGCCAGTCCAAAGATGTCAAAGAGAAAGTATAGGAGTAATTGAAATTTCCCATAGTCATCCAAGGTCACTGTATGTCTGGGTCATGGGGCACTGTAGTCAAAGTTTTGTATGATACAGTATTAGAATACCCGTTCCCTCGGTGGCAATGCCCAGGTCAAGCAGATTGCTTTCCTAAAGTAGTCATGCAGCCTCTGCTATTAGTCCTACGACATCCAGAAGAAAGTCTTCAGCCCAGTTCATTGACTCTCACGTCAAGGGTTAAAAGTCACCACCTCACCTAGCACAAGGGCAACAGAAATGAGTGAAATGGAATAGAGTTAAGAAATATGACAAGACTGGGTCATGGTGGTTCATGACCTTAATCCCAGCACTTAGGAGGCAGAGGCAGGTAGATCTCAGTGAGTTCAAGGCCAGAGCTAGTTCTAGGACAGCCAAGGCTACACAAAGAAATCTGGTCTCAAAAAAAAAAAAAAAGAAAAAGAAAAAATTGACATGTAGGCTTTGCTTTTTATTGACTGCCCATGCAAGAAAATTAGAGGCATATACATGTATTACTGATTATCTTTGACACAAGGGATACAGAATGAACAAAATGTTTTATAATTCAGTTCTTTTCTAATAGGAGCCTGGAAAGCTAAGGCCCTTCCCTCTGTATTGGATGTCAGTGTCTCCTCTTCGGGTGACAGAGCACTTCACCTTGAGACCTCCATTGCTTCAACATTGTCGCAGTCCAGTTTCCATATTATTTTGTCTATCTTCAATAATGTCAATTGATATTTCTCCCTCTATCCCATCAGGATTAAGTGGTAAAGATAAATTCAGAAGCTCTATCTCCTCCTCATTGTGTTTGAAATGTGCTTGTTGCCGTGTACTTCTCAAATGGACAATTTTAAAAATGTCATTCAAGCTATTACTTTTTCATCTCTGAGAGCTCATTCCAGCATAGTGAGGTGACCCTGACTGCTCCCTACAAAATGAGTTTCTTAGAGGTAATTTCTTTAGAAGGAGTAATTGAATCCTACATGTCTTACCAGTATCCTCCAAAAATAAATATATTCCAAAGTTTATTGTAGATGGTCTAGTTTTGGAAGAATATATATGAAGATTTTTGTGTTAGAGCATCTGAGCAAGTCAATCTCAGTGATTCAAAGCACCCTCTCCAGCTCTAAACTTTCAACGGATATACCCAAAAGACCATGAAACACAGTAGAAGAGGGCTGTGTGCTTCAGTGGGCTATGCCAACCACAGAACCATTGGCAGTGCATGCAGAACAGCCCATCCAGGGCTCTGTGTGAGCTCCTATACCCTTGGCATTTTCTAGCCCTAACCTTTTAGCACTAAGCCATTCTGAGTGAATAATAGAATGATGTAGTGGGCTTATGGCTTATGTCCTTACAAATATTGCCTTACTAAGTTTCTTAATAAGTCTGACATCAGTGCTGGGTAGGTCACAGATCATCACGGTCTCTTAACTGTGCTAAGGTTGACCCATTTGTGACCAAGTTAGCAAGACCCTTTTGGTACCATAAGGTAAGCCGCCCTGATACTGTGTTTACTTAATGGTCTTTTAACCTGAATCCCAATCAATTCCTTGAATAAATTCAGCTGGGGCCCAGAGCACTGGAGATTACTTACACTTTGTCCACAGCTTGTGCTACAGATGTTTAATGATGCAGTCAGCACACCGAGTGACAAGATTTCTGATTCTTTCCACTTGGAATGGTGAGCTTCAAGTAAAACCAAGTCCCCATGAAGGATGGCAGTTAGAATTCAGAATAGATCCCCAGAACCATTTGCTGATTGTGGGGTCACTCAGGTGGACTGGATTCCTGGAAGAACCACAGAACGACTTCACAATCTGTCCTGGGCACATTCCTGTTTCCATGCCAAGATAAACAGTCACCAGACGCCTGGATACAAGCTATGGAGACTATAGTTGTATGTAAATCTCAACCAATCAGAATGAACATGATTGCATTGCTCATTTACATAAAACTTACTCGATTGTCTTATGCTTACCCCGGACATGTAGTGCCCACAGAAGCCAGAAGAAGACATTGGAGGTCCCTAGAACTGGACTTGCGGGTGATGTTAACTGCCAGACGTGGGTGTTGGGAATGGAACCCAGGTCCTCCAAGAGCTCTTGCATGCTGAGCCATCTCTTCAGTTCCATATTTTTTGCCTTATATTGTTTCCTGAGCAAACTTTTTATGAGAGGATATAGTATCTTCTCTTCTTTGCCTCTGAGCCCCCTTTCCTTTTGAGACACACTCTCTATCTATAGCCCAGGTTGGCCCCAAACTTGCCATTCTCTAGCTTCTATCCATGTAGGATTGTCCCTATGCCATGCCCACCCTGACCTCAATGGATACTTTTCTATAATTTCATCATCTTCAGTAGTTTTGATGCCTGAGAATCCCCCTCCCCTTTGAGTGTAGTGGCACTGAATTACAGTGCTACTGTGTTTACATTCTAAAATAAAAAGCCTTTAAAAATACCTGCCTTCTTTTCATTTGGTATTTTTCATTGTGTATCTTTTCCGAGCTGCTTTTACCGTATAACATATTCTTTGTACTCCAAAACTCAGCCTTCTTGGAATTGTTTTCTATTCAGAAGAATGATGGATAGGAATGCAGTAGCTGGTGTGTAACAGTAACTAAACAGCTTAACTGTTTTCTATCTTAAGCTCTGGGTCCCTTGGAAAATTATGGCTCAGCACTAGCTAATATCTAAGGCTCTACCAATCAATTCTTATATTTCAAAATGTTAATAGCTTAAGTCCTAAGGTACCCTTACAGCCAGGTCCCTCAATAATCCTAGAGGCCAGCTGCCTGGAAGAGGTGCTTTCTGGAAAGATGGGCAGCCTAACAAAACAGCAGTGTTGTCAATCCCTTACATGTGATTGTGCTGGTTAGTTCTGCCACCACAGCATACACTAGTCACCTAGGCAAGAGGGAACCTCAACGGAGGTTGTGCCTCCATCAGACTGGCTATGGGCACATCTGAGGGTCATTTTCTTGATTGATGCAGGAGAGTCCATCTCATTTGCAAGCAGTGCTACCTCTGGGCATGTGGCTTGGGTTGTGTGGGAAAGCTAAGGAGAACAAAGAAGTAGGCAGTCTTCCTCCATGGCTCCTACCTCTGCTCCTGCTTGAGTTTCTGCTCTAAGTTCTTTCAGTGATGAGCTGTGATCAGGATATGTAAGCCAAGTAAACCCGTCCCTCCCCAAGTTGGTTTTTGGTCGTGGTATTTATCACAGCAACAGAAAGCAAATTAGGACAGTGATCCTCTACCAAGCCCATCACTCTTTCTGTCGTTACAGAGATGTTGTAAAGGGCAGAGGAAAACCAGGGAAAAGGGGGGAAGAGAGCTAACCAGTTCATTTCTAGCAAGCCAAGAGTGTGCTGGCCTTTATGGACACGGTCTCATTTCATCCTTTCCGAGAGAGGTAATATCATTCTCACTCTCTACACATAAGATGAAAGAGTCAGAGGTGTGAAATAATCTGACCAAGGGGTTGCAGAGAGTATTTGCGATGTGAGAAGCTTAGTTTGGCACAAAGTCCACCTTGTTCTCACTCTCGGCTGCCTGGTTCTTGGTTCTACTATAGAAGCTTCCAGACAGCGAGTTGTCTTGGAAGTCTTATCTCCCTGTTTATCTGTGTTGACTGAGCATGCCTAGTCCTTCAATGCTCTTAAGGCCTGGAGGCATCAATCAAGCTCCAGGAAAGAACTTGCTCTGGTGTTCTGGAGTATGACTGGTATGACTAGAGTTTCCAATTAGCTATTGCATACTCTATGAAAAACCAGAGGAGAGCCTAAAGGCTCTAAGCCTGAAGAAATGATAAGAAGCATTGCGGAGATGATCAATGCTTGAAGTACTTGCCATGGGAGCAGAAGGAGCCAAGCTTGGAACCCCAGCACTCATGCAAAAGCTGGACATAGCAGCATGGGCTCGTGACATGAGGAGTCAGAGACAAGGAGCCTCTGGATTTCACTGGCCAGTCCATCTAGATAAAGCCGGTGGGCCCCAGGTTCAGGAAGACACATATATGCACATGTGTTACCCCACACATATCACACACACACACACACACACAGAGAGAGAGAGAGAGAGAGAGACGATGATGATGATGATGATGGTGGTGGTGGTGATGATGATGATGGTGATGGTGATAAGAAATGATGATTGCCCTGATTCAGTCAGTGCACAATGTGTTGATTAATACTGGGTTATCAATACTGGGTTGTATTGATCAATACCGATCAATATGACTCTGAAGCATACAAACATGCACAAAATTCACTGTTAAATGAGGGAAGTATAAGTCTACCTTAATTCCTTCCATAAACACTGAGGTAATATTCAGTGGGTGTCACAAGTGTGGGCTTGTGTCCTTGGGTTAAGTGGCTTCTCCATCCCATTCTTTTAGTCTTCAGATACCATGCAACCTACTTGGTTGGGCGTGTTAAGTTAAGAGGCTTATTTTGGTGAAAGAAGTGAGGGGAAGCTGTCCAGGAAGCTCTCAAATATTTACAGGGATCTAGACATTTGAATAAAGCAATTTTTAAAATTAATTAACTTATTAAAAAAACATGGATTTTATTTATTTATTTATTTATTTATTTTGCCTAGGAGTTGACAGCAAGGGCCCCAAACTCAGGGAGGAAAAGGGAAAATGTAGGCCTATCCACTGGTTGTTTCTTCCTCAGGCAACAGGACTTTCCCCCCTGCAACCTGCCCCTGCATCCCCACCTCTGACCCTGGACTGTGATGGCATAATTTGCTAACCCAGAAGCTCGTTTTCACTCAGTTACCCTCTTCCACAGACACTGGGGCCGCTCTTCTACAGTCTCCTCTGGCTACTTGGCTAGGAGTTAAATCCACGTTTGTATTTTACTGAGGTCTCTAGAGTGAGAGGCAAACCACAGTCATGGGTATTATATTTCTCTCCCAATTATTGAATAGTTTAGGTTTATTATCAAATAATCAAGAGAAAATATCCAAAGGAAAGAAAAACTCCATGGAATGTTTTCACTCAGAGGGAATCGTGGCTAAGATGCTGATGAAAACCCCTCCTGGATCTACCATCTCTCCCTGCAGAGTGCAGCTCCCGGGGGCATCACGCTTTGTGTCCTTGGCCATTGGGCAGAGGTGGGATGATGGGACGAATGTCACTCAGCCCTACTGTGGCCTCAGCAGGGTTACTGGGAAGAAGGCATTCAAGGTGACCATTGGGCAGCCCTGGCCCCACCAGCTCTCCCTGCCCTGTTTCTTTCAGGATAACCTGCAGCAGAATGGCACCCACCAGGGCAGCGCCCTCTGAAGCAACTTCTCGGGATCAGATGATGGTCATATGGGAAATTGTATTTATTGGGTTATGAAATTTGCTTTCCATATTCCAAATTGCCAGTCTCCTGACAATTCCTGTGATTTGAAAACATTACTTTTTTAGCCTCTTTCCTGTGAACAGGCCCTCTGGCTGAGACTGTCCTAGGGTAAAGGGCAAAGAGCAATGGTCAGAGTTTATCAAGATAAACAAAACTGGGGAAAGGGGCTCTCTGGAACAGCTTTCCTCCAACCCCTCTTACCTTGAGAGCGCATGCTTTCTTTTTCCTGTTTGGCTGAGGTTGCATGTTTAGCCATGAATAATTAGAAAAGAAACAAGGCTGGCTTTTTCCCGGCTGATTGCTGAACCAGTTAGGGTGACCAGAGACTTGCTTTCTACCACGTGGGGTCACGTAGAGTCAGAGACTGAGAATCCTCCAGGGGCTTGTAGCTGACAGACCCAGTTTCTCTGTCCATGTGAGTGGCCTGTGGACAGAGTCAAATGACTCCATGCTTCTCTAGGCCATCAGTCACCTCTTTAACTCTGGGTCTTGATTGTGGTTTGGACCAAACTCTTGGCAGAAGAAAGGCTGAGGGTGGAGGTGGGGGACTGGGAAGACCATGGGCTGTCAATCACAAACAGATTTAAGGGAAGAAATGCCATCATGTTGCCTTATTGGGGAAGACATTGGGTGTAAGATGTCTGTATAAACCCTGCTGCTAAAATACTGTTCTTTGGGCTGGGATTAAGAAGACAGAATGGTTCTGACTGAGGAAGACAGTGGGGAAAGAGGAGCTCAGAAGCCAGGCTTCGAGTTCTTACAAGACTGCTGGCTGGCACAAGAGTGTAGACAAAACATGTTCACTTTTCTTGCATATATGGATAACTGATAAATTCTTAGGCACTTTGATGAAACCCACGTTTTTGCTATCTGAGTTATGGAACTCATAGATATGTGCTGTTTTATGTTTGTTTGGGGCTCAAATGTCTACATAAGAAATGGAGCTACCATGAGTTTGTTCTCCTGGCCAAGAGTCTGCAGCTGTAGTTTTCCTGCACTGTTTTTCAATATATCAGATGACTGAACAGAGAAATAAAAAATGGAGATGGAAACTCCCAAAGCAAAAATTGTTCTGCCAGCTTCTCATACCCGGGGAACAAATGAATATAAAACAAGGCTGCTTGTGCAGCCAGCCACCCTTCTAGATTGAACACCATCCTTCATTCCGTGAAGACATCTTAGGACCTGTCTTTGCCGCCTACTGCTGAGACAAAACACCTGAGGAAGTCAGCGTAAAAGGAAGAAAGGTTTACTTTGATTCAGAGTTTTAGAGGTTTTAGTTCATGATTTCTTAGTCTTGCTGCTTTAGACCAGGATGGTCATCATGGCAGAAGAAGCTCCATTACCTCATGTCAGACAGAAAGCACAAGATGGGAAGCAGCTTGGTTCTCAGCATTCCCTTCAAGGGCACACCTCCAATGATGTAACCTCCATCCATTAGCCCTGCTTCATCAAGAGTGCGGTGGGCCGGGTACCAAGACATTAGCATGTAGGCTTTCATGGGATAGTTCACACTCAAACACTCAAATGGCAGAGGATGCTGCAAGACAGCTATTGCCTTACATAACTTCCTTCTTTCCTTTCTCCCTTTTCTGTGGTGTTGAATATTAAGCTCAGGGCCTCGAGTGCATTATGCAAGCACTTAACCGCGAATTATTCCAACCCTCATTTTAAAATTTTTATTTCATGTGTGTGGGTGTTTTGCCTGCATGTATGCCTGCACACCACTTGCATGCCTGCCTGGTGCCTATGAAGGCCAACAAAAGGCATTGGATCTCCTGGAACTGGAGTTACAGACGCCTTGAGCCACCATGTGGATGCTGGAAACCAAACCAGGTTTTCTGGAAGAACAGCCAGCTCTCTTAACCGCTGAGCCCTCTCTCCAGCCCCAATCCTAGCCACACCCTCCTTTTTGTTGTTACTGTTTTTCGAGACAGGGTTTCTCTGTGTAACAACCCTAGCTGTTCTGGAATTTGCTCTGTAGACCAGGCTGGCCTCCAACTCACAGAAATCTGCCTGCTTCTGCTTCCCAAGTGCTGTAATCAAAGGTGTGTGTCACCAGGCCTGACTCCAGCCCTTACATTATGTTCCAGGCTGACTTCAGACTCATATTCCTTCTAGGTCTCCCAGGTTTAATATATATATGTTATAGGCATGTGCCATAATTGCTAGCATGTGTAAAAAAAATGTCTTTGCACATTTTTGTGTTACCTAACAGTATAGATCCTGTCTTAGTTTGCTTTCTATTGCTGTGATAAAACATGACTAAACGCAGCTGAGGAGGAGAGGGTTTATTTCATCTCACAGTTAGTTATACTCCATCATGAAGGAAGTCAGGGCAGGAATTCAAATCAGGAACCTGACTGGGGGGGGGGTGGACAGAAGCAGATACCAGGGAGGAAATGCTGCTCGCTGACTTACTCTGCTTGCTTCAATATACACCCCAGGACCCAACACATTTCCAGACGCCGACCCCTGTGGCCTGGACCCCCCCACTTCAATTGTTAGTTAAGAAAATGTACTAGAGACTTGCCAACAGGCAAAACCTGATGGCGGTTCCTCTCCCAGATAACTCTAGCTCCTGTCAAGTGGACAACATCAAAACAAAAAACCCCAAATAAACAAAAAACAAAAAAAAGCAAGCAAACATACAAACAAAAAACCCAACCAGGACTGTACCTTCTTCCTTTCATTATTAACTTACTTCTTTCCTCCAGATTTAATATTTTCATGTTTTAGTAGTAGACTGACTTCCAAAGAACTCTATTTTCTTCTTTCTTCAACGTATGTTCTCACTGTGTAGCCCAGGCTGGCCTCAAACTTTCAATTTTCTTGCTTCAGCCCCTTTAGTGACAGGTATGCATTCCTTCTACTCTGAAGGTTTGGCAACCTATGACAATTTAGAGAAAGGAGTAAGATTATTCTAAATCTCACAATTCTACTCCTCTTACAGAAAAATACTGTCAGTATTTTGGTCTATTTTCCCACCTCCTTTGCAGTTTTTACAGTGTTGGGATCACACTGTTTAAATTATTTCAAACTTTGTCCCCGTTCAAAGTTATATGAACAATTTCTCATCCCACTGAAGTCATTTATAAACAGTAAATTGCTCTACAACATTTTATTCTGTGAACACTCCCCTAAGGCTTGAACAAATTATTTCTATTTTTTTTAATAATTACAAGGAATGCTGATGTGAGATTCACATGCCTCTGTTTCTATATTTAAGATTATATCCCTGGGGGTGCTGGAGAGATGGCTCAGTGCTTAAGAGAACTGACTGCTCTTCCAGAAGATGTGGGTTCAATTCTCACCACCCACATGTCAGCTCACAACTGTCTCTAACTCCAGTTCCAGGGGATCCGACTCTCTCATACAAACATGAATGCAGGCCAAACACCAATGCATAGAACATAAAAGTAGATAAATTATGTAAAATTTATATCCCTGAAGTGCCTTCCTGGAAGTAAGTTATTACATTAAAGAGTATAAATGATTTTAAGACTCAATACCACATTTTACTAGCCTATTTGGGGGCTTAAGGTCACCAGGCTTTCTCTTAAAGAAAATCATACGTAACTTAATCTTGGGAGACCCCAAAGTTCTCTAACACTTTTTTGAAAGCAAACACATGTCAAAACCTCTCTGGTGGTTTGAAAGAAAATGGCCCCCGAAAGGAGTGGCATTATTAGGAGGTGTAGCTTACTTGGAATAGATAGGTCCTTGTTGGAGGAAGTACGTCACTGTGGGGGGGGGCTTTGAGGCTTCCTATGCTCATTATACCACCCAGTGGGTCAGTTGATTTCCTGTTGCCTGCAAGATGTAGCACTGTAAGTTCCAGCACCACATCTGCCTGCAAGCTGTCATGCTCCCCCCCACCCAGTGATGATGATGGACTGAACCTGTGAAAATGTAAGTGAGCCCCCTCAATTAAAGGTTTACCTTATTAGAGTTGCCATGGAAATGGTGTCTCTTCGTAGCAATAAAACCCTAACAAAGACAACTTCTTCGCACAAACCCATAGAACCTGTCTATCCACCACCTCAATGTCGGCCTGTGTCCGTGCTTCTGAGAAGTACCTGCGATGCTTAATTCAACATCGCCGTGAAGCATGGATGCTGAGATTGCAGCTGCAGCAGAGGAAACGATCTTCATCAGAAGAAAGGGAAAAGAAACAGATGTGAAAAATATCCTAAACTGTTTACCGGAGCCCCTTTCCAATTAATATTAAATTACAAATGCTATTATTCATTTTTTAATAAAGATATTTAACAAATTTTAATGATTTCTTAATAATAAATATTTATTTAATTAAAGAAAAAATCAATCATTCACCATTCAATTAAATGATTTATGTGATGATAAATATTAATGAGTATAAAAATTAATAACAAAGATAATTTATGATCATTAAAGTTATTATTAAATTATAAACACTCCTAAAATAGACTTTGTGTGAAACCACAGAATCGCCGCGTACCTCTTTCCCAACACAAGGGTTTTCCTACAAGCCTGCAGGGGTCATTGCCTCCTAGAAGAAGAGCTTCGGGGTCACCTGTCAGCTTCCTCTTTGCTTTTGAAAGCCCAGCTGAGGAATCTGTCGTTCTTGGGAGAGTTTCCTCTTTCCAGAAATATTGAATACTTCCAGGCCTGACTGAGTTACCAAGTATCCTGATTTGGTTCTATTGGAAGCAGGATCTCCCACCAAGAGGCGATTAAGGCATGAGAAGTCTGCTTTTGGGAATTGAGTCTCAAATTCATTGGGATCGATTGATTCCATAATTCATTGAACTCCCCTGCCCTAAAAATGGAACCTCTAAATGGGTTACTATATTTTTCCATTTGGTGGCCTTTAACCATAGATGAGACCAACAGTAAGAGTTTATCTGGTGGCCAGAGAACAGCCTAAGGGAGTCTGGCTGGCAAATCACCTTCTCAGCCAATTAGGAGTGGGGAACTGAGGCACAGAGCAGAAGAAATGGGCTGGGAATGAAAGGCTACGGAAAGGGGAGAATGCTCCTAAATTTTCCTGGAATACTTGTGAAGTCCCTAGAAGTGAAGCAACACCTCTTCTTGCTGCCTTTACAGTTTGATGCTTTTGTCATGGGCACTGGTAGGCGGACCCTTAGGATGGAAACTGGATTGTCATGAGGTGTGGGGTCTCTGACGCTTTTTTAGATCCAGTTGATTTTCGCTGGTGCATCGTCAAAGGAACCTTTGACCTGAGGCATCTGTCTTCAGAAGTGGAGGTTACAATAGTGAGGTTGAAATTCAGTGGTCGAACAGGCAATGGCCTCATCAAGAGAGTGAGCTTGCTGTGCCAAGGAGTTTGGCCTCTTCTCTTACTCCCCGCTTGTGCACGCTGATGCTTTTGCCATGTTCTGACCTAGTAAAAGGCTCCTTTCCCAGGGGTGCTCTCTTCATCTTGGACTTCCCAGCCTCCCGAGCCCGAGGCCACATAAATTTCTGATCATTATAAATTAGTAATCTGTGAGAGCAGTACACACCAACACTAGGGCAGCCATGTTTATCATGCCACGTTGTAATGTGGCTGATGTAACACAACCTCAGCCCATGCTGCCGCAGAAGCCCTCAGGCAACTTCTGAATAATCTATAGTAGGTTAGTTCTTCCCAAAATTTGGGGTAAGGTTTGTTTCTACACAACCTTCACAGTCCAGAATCTGAACTTAGCACCATGTTAAGAAAACAGAGGGGAGGGGACGTATTAGTTTCAAACCTGATCCACTTAGCAACAAGAGTAATAAGAAATGAATTCTCTTCCGTACATTTCCACAGCACAACCATTATTACATTTTCCCCCACATTTATGCTTGGAGTCTGCTTCTTTATTTTATCTCATTTAAAATTTTTCATCTCTGGAACCCAAATGCCTCTGTTGAAGAGCACTAGCTAACACGTAGGGTCACTCCATGGCTCCCTGGACGGCTCTGACTGGTCGGTCCTTATTGAATGATGGTTAAAATGGCTAGCGGTGTGTCAGGTGCTGTGGAGACTACAGAACATGTCCTAATACAACACACAACCTTTTCAACCCCGGAGAGTGAGCGCGCAGCTTGTGGTAGGGCATTAAGGCTCACCTAGGTCTATGAGTTCTTTGGCTCCTGCGTATCATCCCCCATGTTCCCTTTGGCCTGACAGCCACTCTCATCTCTTTTCTGCATGGCTAAGCTCTGGCATGCTAAGACAGGTCCTCCCCTGTTCCCCAAACCTTCCGGCCACACGTATAACACATAACCCTTCTCAGTCTCACTCCAGAGGGTCTGTGTTTGCATGTCTTATCTCCCGTCAGAGGCAAAGTGCCTGGACAAGGGGGTGCACAGAGTCCTTTGAACTCTTTTGTAGAACTTAGCAGATTGCTGGGTACACAATGGACAATAAATCATTCATTTGTTCCTGCAGACATGATTCATTTTCCCACATGATGAAACCGGGTGCCTCTGGTCTGGCTACTCGATGGGTGGTCTGGCCTACCAGAGGCAAGGCCATCTTGTAAAGAGCTTTGTGGAAATGCAGCCCTGCAGGCCGAGCCCTGGACCCACAGAATCAGTCTGCACTTCCACACTTCTGCAGCCTCATGCATGATTCATGGCTTTAGGGTCGGAAGAGTGCCGCATTCAGTGACATTAGTGGGCCAGTTAGTTCTTCATTCTTCTCCCTCCGCCCATTGTTCTTGCTTCCCCTGTACCTGCCTCGTCCTGCTTTCCCCAGCCTTCCTATTGCAATGCTTTAACTATTTTCTGTCCGATCTCCTCAATCCTCTAGCTCTTCTGGCCTCCATTCCTGCCTCTGAGGTGTCAACAGTTCCCTCTTTGCTGCTATTCTCCTAGTCCCTGACGCTGTGCACGCTGCAGGCACACATCAGTGCCTCCCGTTCGGAGGAATTCCATGCATGTCTTGCTCATCACACTGCCATGGGACCGATATTCAGGAAGAAGTTGGAACTCAACTGTCTGTCGGATGCGCTATAGTGCTGTTCGCCCTTTCTGTTGGTCAAGTCACTCCACACGGAAGGAAGGAATTTATTAGCCAACAGCAGACAGGGAGTGGCAGTTTTTACAGGTCCTACCAGCTTGACAAAGGGCTGAGAGCTGCAGTGGTCCTCGCTACTTAAGCCTTTGATGCCAAGGAGGGTGTGTGCCTCACTCCAGAAACTCAAACACAGAAAACCACCCTCAGAAAATGAACGCCAGGGTTTGCTTTACCCATAATTCCTCCACTTAGAAAGACTTCAAGGGGGTCTTTAAGCTGGGAATCTTGAAGGGGACTTTATAATGGCTTTACTTCACATCCTGATAAGCACACCTATATTTTGAAACTTAGGGATGACTTATCTTCAGTGTGAGTTACCGCATTTTGTGGAGAAACCCTGAAAACAGCAGGTTTGAGAAAGAGATCTACTTCTGATCTTTTTTTTCCTCTTGCAGCAGGAACTGAACAGTTAACTGCTCCTGCTGGCTTTGGGGCTCACATTTTCTACAAGTTGATTTACAGCGATAATTTTCTTTGGCTATGTTAAAAAGCAATTTCTCATAAAGGAGAGGAGATCTGTTGGACAGTGCCTTCCTGGGTGTCAAAGGTCATCAATAATTAGGCCATTTGCTTTCTGTTCATTTTTCTAAATTCTCTGATTGCTGGCACAATAACTTTCCTTCTCCAATCAATTAATCTAACCGTTCACACCCATATTTTATTTTTAATGGTTGACTACTCATTTCATTAAAAATGTAAGCGCATTAGCGCCATGTAAAATGATACCAGTGGGATGGTGGTATTTAAATATTCATAACATAAAAATTAATAAATCTGAGTGCAGCGTCTGCATTTTAAAAAGTCAGGCTGCTGTCAGATGTAGTTGGTCTCAGAAGAGATTCACTAAATTAAAAACTCCAAGCTTCGCCCTCACATTAATTCTCCTTCACAGCAAAACAATTCAACAGGAATGCTTTGAGAACAGAGTCTCTACCCGGAAACTCACTGCTTCGCTTTGGCTCCATCAGCTAGCACTTGCTTCCCATCCCCGCTGTCTTCCATGCCACACCGTCGACTGGACTCTCGCCATTAATCAGTCTGTCTAACATTAAAGAAGCTCAACGCTGGGCTTGCAGGGAAGGCACTTCCATCTTGTTCACTCTCCCTCAAGCCTCCTTCCTTGCCCTCCTCCTGCCCAAAGAAATCTCGGATCCCTTGGGTGATCTCTTCCCAGTGGGCTTCTCCTAATGGGAGCAGGAGCCACACCCTTCATAGGGCATAAGAGCTTGTTGACGTGTGTGTTCATGAGCATATAAAACTCAAGAGTCAGCAAGTGTGGCCAATCTGTAGGTTAGCGTCAACAAAAGCAGGGTATCTCTGTGTGTAAGTCATCCAAGGCTTGAGAATGTCACCCCGAAGCAGGGACAGGGCGGGGGGGGGGGGCTCGGTTTGCACTCAGATCGCTGCTCTAACCCAAGGGCCCGACTGTGGATCTCCAGATCCAGTAGAATGCTGAATGTTTGTATATGCGTGTGTAATCCTGCAGTTCTACAATGAAACGGGCTGGAGAGACAGGAGAATCCTAGGAAGCTCCCTGGCCTGTTAGTGTGGTGCACGCAGTGATGAACAAAATACTGTCTCAAGCAAGGTGGAAGGCGGAGACTGACACACAAGACTGACTGTGACCTTGACCTCTACATGTGTGTGCATGCACACTTGCACGTGCACACGCACGCACACGAGCGCAGACACACACACAGAGGAAGAAAGTTAGGAAAGGAGGGAGGTAGGAAAGAAGGGAGGTAGGAAAGGAGGGAAGACAGAGTGCAGTATGGGGATAGGCCAGGCCTACCAGCTCCTCAAGGTCCCCCGCCACCTGGCACAGGATAACTAATTTCTCACGTCCCGTCGCAGACACTAATGTTAGCAAAGCTTATCCGGATTAGACAGGAAAAGGTTCTGCTGCAGATATGAATAGGCCACCTGGAAGAATGGGACGCGGGGGTGACATTTTGCATCCACCAACAGCTGCACCTCCCACTTGGAAGGATGATTTATTAGGAATGAAGCCATTGAGACAAACATGAGATTTGGAGCCAGGAGTCAGAAGTTGTAACCCTTTGCTCTCAAACAACCCCTTTCTGAAATGGCGTTTGTTCAAGAGTGCACTGTCGTAGGAGTAAGCCAGAGCTGGGCTGGCGGGTAGGTGACAGAGAAGCAACACCTCTCCCCTCTACCCAACAGGGATCCAGAGAGCAGCCCTTCATCTAAGCCCCCGCTGCGCTTCATAAGCCTTGCCCACCCGTTCCTGTGGCTACAGCGCCAATGATACTATGCACTGAAACTTGCTAGCCCTAAAGGTTTGTGATGAACAGAGCAGAACAAGAATCAGCTTTTACTTAGTGAAGGCAAGGCAAAGAAAGTTCAACAATTTCCTGGTGCCAAAGGCCTCACCAAGGGTTGGCTTTGAAGGCTGAAGCCCAGGGTTAAGGGGAAAAGAGGGCAAAGACACATCAGAACAAAACAAAACAAAAAAGAATCCCCGGGTTTGTTTGTAGCTGGAGTCAAGCCCACATGCTTCTGTGCTCAGTTCTCAAAGGATTCCTGTCATCTCTTATAAATTAAATTATTCTCCTGGGCCGAGTAAAAGATGAAAACACCCAAAACCATATACTGTATTTATTTGATTTTGCTGAAAACACAAAATTCAGTTGTTCTGTTATAAATGCGGCACATGTGGACTCCATATATTCCGGAGGGAGACAGATGGTGTATAGTCTACCTGCACAGACACGCACGGGCTAGGCATGCAGAATATATACAAACAGAGAATTTTTCGAGGTCGTGTATGTACTCTACAGCTAAGAGGCCCTGGTGTAATACGTTCCAGAACACCGCAGAGTGTGGTCCACGAACCATCCACTGCAGAACCTTTGGGGTGTCTGTTAAAATTCAGAATGGGGGGAGGCACCCAGACCTCTTCCACCAGCCTTCCATACACTTCCAAGACTGACTGTGGTTTGGTGTTGCATTTGGGATGACAGGGGCCTCTCTGAGCACTGAATGCCACTCTGAGGCTCCGAGGACCCAAGTATGGGTGTGACTGCATTGTACAGGCATGCGTAAACACATTTTGGAATATCCGTGGTTTCAATGTCATCTTCATCCCTTCCTCTAACTACAGCTAAGCATGTATCTTAATTACTTTTCTATTGCTATGATAAAACATGGTGACCAAGGCAACATACAGAAGCAAGGGTTTACTTTGGGTTTATGTTTCCAGAGGGATAATAGTTCATGGTGGAAGAGTAGTGGGGGCAGATGGTTGGAGTAGCAGCAGAGAGAGCACACGGGAAATGATGCGGGTCTTTGGAAACCTCAAAGCCCACCTCCAGGGACAAACTTCCTCCAGCAAGGTCACGCCTCCTGGTCATCCTCAAACAGCTACCAACTGTGGACCACGTATTCAAACGCCTGAGACTGATGGAGTCATCTCGTTCAATGACATCATCGCTTGGCTTCATTTGTGACGTCTAAAAAGTTAGCTCTTCCCACTGGGCTTGTAGTGCTTACGTTTAGCCATGGGGGGCGCCATACAGTCATCCCTGTAATCTAGCTTGCTGCTTCTCCCTGCTGCCGAATCAATTCCAGCCTCTTCGCCGTTTTCTGGTTGGACTGCTGACATAAGTAAATGCTCTTGATTCTCCAGAATCCAATAGCTAAACTGGCGAGAGTGAGCGCTAACGAGACTAATAACTGCCCACCCTTCTCCCTTCACCTGGAGTAAGCGGTGATACGATGATGCTTGTGGGATATGGCAGAATCTCTTTATCATTTCAGAAATTCAGGCTTCTTAGAGGGGTGAATTATGGCACCTGTTTAGTTGCATTAAAATCGTAATTTAAATGGCTCCAGTACTAATTAAATAACATACCAGAGAAGACAGAATCTGAAGGGACATTTCGGATGTTAAATACCACAGGGCTCAAACCAAGGGCCTTGGCTGCAACACTTTGATTTGTGGGCTTCACTGTTGACTATACACTGTAAAGTGCTAAAAGGTCAGGACCAAAAATTTGCGCCTGTCATCCTCTGAAGAATTACCTGGATTATCTGTGTAAAGACCAGGATGACTGTTAGCACATGAAAACAGTCGGTGGCCCCTGGGTTCAGACCTTGAAGCTGAGCTTTGTGGGATTTTGAGGGAAGGTCTCTTAGAGAGTGGAGTTTTCCTTGGCATAGGTGTCTTCTGTACTGTGCTTTAGGGAAAGAGCTGTTGTCAAAAATCCCTGACTGCTACGGGAGGGCGCTTGTAGATTCTATGGCATTATAAATTGTTACAAACTATTCTCAAGTGAGAAGTTATCATGGCCCATCGGTAGGACTAATGAGCTGGAGATGGGGGTAACTTGTGGGCTGGAGGACTGAGAGAAAGCTACCTCACCAGGGACGCCAAGGCCTGTTCTCTAGGCCTGCCTTGGAAGGTGCGAGAAGAATTTCATGTGGCTGCAAACTTGTCTTGTGCTCCGCAGAGATGGCAGGTGTGGAAAAAGAGCTAACCAACTGTAAAAGAAACGAAGAGACCCAAAGCTCCCAGCACTTTCAGTATGCCTATTACTGCGAGCTATCAACATGTCCACGTCCATCTAGACAAATGCCGTCTGAATGGAAGCTCCACAAGACTCCTCTCCCCCACCCCAGTCATTCTACAGATAAGGAGATTAGATTAGGGAACAAAATTACTATAGGTCAAGGCTACATAGTCTGATTCCAGAGGGTGGGTCCGTTCTTACCCCCGTTCCCCATTACAGATGATATTTCTCTGCCCACTGCTTTTATGCTTTTTCCTTCTGCCCATTGGTGGCTTAAGTAAAGGGTTGCCTGCAGGAGCCTTATAAATGACAGCCTAAGACTCACGCTCAGGTCTCTCTGACACAAAAGTCTGCCCTTCAAAACATAATGGCAGCCATGGTGGAAAAGGTGGCTGTCTTAGTTAGGGCTACTCTTGTTGTGAAGAGACACCATGACCACGGCAACTGTCACAAAGAACAACACAAAAGAAGGTGGGGGGAGCTCACTTACAGTTCCAGAGGTTCAGTCTATTATCGCCATGAAGAAGACATGGGGCGTGCAGGCAGATGCGGTGTTGGAGCTGAGAGCGTTACATCTTGCAGGCAACAGGAAGACGACTGTGACACTGAGCGAAGCTTAAACAAAAGAAACTTCAAAGCCCACCTCCAGAGTGACACACTTCCTTCCACAAGGCCACAGCTTCTAACTGTGCCACTCCCTCTGAGGGCTATTCTCTCTCAAACCACCACAGCAGATTTTGTGGAGTGTAGCATTCAGGTCAACAACAAGCTTACGACTTGTGTGGTCAGACTGTTATGAGGTCTTGGCACATGCCAACTCAGGAAACCCTGGCTACACACTTGAAACTAGAACTCTCTTGTATGAAACAGCATATGAATTCAGACAAGGCATAATTCAGTAATGACCACATGACTCCGGGGATCATGGGTGGTGACAAAGAGCGGAAGAAATTCATGTGAGCCGTAGTGGCTGGGGAAGATTTCCTGGAGGGCAACGTTTTGAGATCTATGGAAAATGCAGGCAGTATTTGGAGAAGGCAAGGTCTAGGTTGACCTTGAACTCATGGCAATCCTTCTGCCTCAGCTTCCCACATCCTGGTATTAGAGTCATGAGCCACCACACATGGCTCTAAAGTTTGTTAAATGTTTACACGTTTTCCTATGCAGTATCTTCAAGTCTTGTCAATACACCAGACATGATGGGGTCAGAGGGAGTTAGAGAGATACATTTTCTAGTGACTTACAGTTCATTTGGTGAAAATGAACATGTAAAAACTGATGGTTGATTAATACTAATTAACACTTAATTCACTACAACACACTTAATAGTTGTGTTTTGTCCCAGATACTTCAAGGTATTGTAGAATCTCAGACATCAGTTTGAGGTGTTGTGATCTGGCACAGTTTTCTTAAGGAGCAGGAGGGCCTTGCAATATGCCTTGGAGGCTGTAACATTTGTACATGAAGAGGACATGGGTAAAGCTTGGTGTTCACTGATGTGGTCAATGGGACAGTCAGGGACCCTGGTGACATTAGCAGTTTCTTCCCTTTTGGGGGGTGTCAAACTGGGTCTCTCAAAGCCATCCAAAAAAAAATCTGAGATTGAAATTGCTTTATAAAACATAGCAAAGCATAGTAAATTCCCTTAGTAAATCAAGAGAAATGAAACAGGGAGGGGGAGATGTGTGTACTGGCCAGTTCTATATCAACTTGACACAAGTTAGAGTCATCTAAAATGAGAAAACCTCAATTGAGAAAATGCTTTCATAAGACATGGCTGTAGGACTGATGATCCTGGTTTTTTTTTTTTTTTAAATTGCTGCTCACCGTGCCCCTGTGTCTGCACTCTGTGCGCTAGAACCCAGTTCACGAGTTTTGGGCAAGGGACTGGAGGTTGAGAATACAGACAGATGCAGAGACAGACAGACAGACACACAGACCTTTTTACGCTGGTATCAAAGCCCCAAGAATGCCCCCTTTATTGTGTTCAGGGGCAGATTATATAGAGATAGCCACGCCCCAGCCGAACCCACCAGAAACCACTCTCCTGCCATCAGGAACTCCTGAAGGTCTCGTGCTCAGAGCAGCTGTAGGCACTCAGCTCAGGGGAAAACAAGTTGTTTACAAGAAATTCAGGATCTGGGGTCTCACTGCTCCCAACAAAAATGATTTATTTTTATTTTGTGCACATTGGTGTTTTGCCTGCATGCGTGTCTATGTGAAGCTGTCCAACCCTCTGCAACTGGAGTTACACAGTTGTGAGCTGCCAGGTGTGTGCTAGGAATTGAACCTGGATGTCTGAAAGAGCAACCAGTGCTCTTAACCGCTGAGCCTTCTCTCCAGCCCCCAGTCCTGGGTTCTATAAGAAAGCAAGTTGCTGATGAGCAAGCCAGTAAGCACCACCCGCCCCTCCATGGCCTCTGCATGAGCTCTTGTCTGCAGGTTCCTGCCCTATTTGAACTCCTGTCCCGACTTCCTTCAATAGTAGACTACCACGTGAAAGTATACACCAAGTAAACCCTCTCTTCCCCAGCTTGCTTTTGGTTATGGGATTTCATCACAGCAATAGCCTGACTAGGACAATATGGCTGATGGTAAAAGCATAGGATTGCCAGTTACAGAACTAAAGACATCATGGGGTATGCATCTTTGGCACCCATCACTCATGGTCAGTGGCTGCTGTATTTCTCCCCTTTAGTTCCAGGAGCCCCATGTGAACCCAGCTAAAGCGGATCCTTCACTAAAGGGAAGTCTCTACTCTCCTAACAATGTGGCTAAACATTCCAATTGGATGTTTCAGGTCAAATGTGCCAGAACCATCCCGGAGCGCCGCTCAGCACGGAAGGATTTGTTAGCTGAGGGCAGCTGCGCCGTACACTCCCTGAGCGTTAGCACCCAGCACACCCAGGACCAGTGTGCATCTGGAATCCCTTTGTTGCATTTTCACCCTGCGTATTCTACAGTTCTTGGCAACTCTCATTGCCAGGAGCCAAGGAAATGCAGGTCAGGTGTTCTTTGGAGGATCTCTTGGGCCTCAACATCAGAAGGAGTACAGCAGCCCCCAGTGTCAGGAGACACAATGTAAACAGGGCATGCCGTCACGGGACGGGGGTGGGTAAAGTTGGAGATATACTTGACCTTGACATCCTGTCTTTAACAGGGTTCCAGCCTCTCCCTGCACGAGAAACAGACAAGACTGTGGCACCCACGGGGGAGATATTCGCAAATTCCAGGCTGTGATTATCTCGCCTGACACCGACCTGGTTTAGGAGCCAATCTTGTTTCCTAGGTGCTGAATTTCATGCCAGGAGATACTTGGGTTTTGTGAGCAGCTGCCCTGTGCTCCCCGGCAGATCTAGCACCGAGGCTTAAGGTAACCTGCTCGCGGGACTTGAATAGAAATGAGGACAGGTACCCCACAGAAAGGGCGTGGCTGGAGAGCTCGGGATCTTCCGCTGAGGGCGAGGCTCCATGAAGTCTGTGTTTGCCTGGGCAATGGGAAACCCACACACTTATTATCGGAGAGGGGGACATAACCCACGGCAGCTACAGCAATACATTGTACCCCTCAGTGGGAAGAAGCCCAGAGCCCCGACAGGTCACGTGATTCGACCTGGTAAAGGTCCAAGAGCCACACATGTTATGTAGGACTGCACTAGATTGCAGGATGATGTGGCTAGAGAAAGGTAAATGATTTCCTCCGAATATTGAAACTGTTTGGCATTTAGGGGGCTTATATACAACACTCATTCCCACTGCTTGAGTTAAAATACAGAGAGAAGATGCAGCAGCCAACAGCTGGAAATCAACATGTCAGTTTTATTATTACTCTCCAGCCTACCATGTCACCCCTAAATATCAGCACAGTTCTAGACAAAGCCAGAGCTTGCCAATCGTCCTCTACAGTGTCATATCCCCTTCCAGGGCTAGGGCAGCAGGAAGGATCCACTCGGCCTGAAGGCTGACCTACAGCAAGAAGAAACCGATGAGTGCTGAGCCAATCCATCCTGATGCCCCCTCTATGCTGTAACCAGACCAGTGACTCCCTCCAGGAATGAGAGCGAGGACAAAGAAGGCTGGCAGAGACAGGAGAGTCTTGGTTGGGCTCCCTCCTCATGGAATACAAACGCAGGGGAAAATGCATGAAATCCTCAGAGGGCTGGGATACCGGCCAGTGGGGGAACACTTCCCATATTGTAGGAATAGAAGGATGTAAGGGCCAGTTTATGTTTAAACCACGTGGTGCTGATACAAATATCAGATACGGGTCAGTGAAAATGTGACTGATTTAGGCTGGGGGAGGGAGGCTATGAACCAGCACAAAATGGTTGACATGAGATGCCCAGGGAACCCCCAAAGTAAAGAGTGATGTAACCTGTTGTG
The DNA here is from genome assembly GCA_025134845.1 of Neodon shergylaensis. Taxonomy (NCBI): domain Eukaryota; kingdom Metazoa; phylum Chordata; class Mammalia; order Rodentia; family Cricetidae; genus Neodon; species Neodon shergylaensis. Next base: position 13,968,548 of record JABTXL010006712.1, read on the forward strand.
TAATTATTCCTGACAAAGTACAATTATTCAGTGATTCTGCATAACTACGGCCTTGAGGTCAGAGGCCCGATCCTTAACCTTCACCAGCTTGCCTGTATGAGTCGGTAGGTCTATGTGCCTGGCTCCATGCAGCCTGTATGTGGGCTGAGGCTACCCAGTGTGTGGCTGTGTATGACAGGGTACCCGACTCTCACACGTTCAAGGCCCCAGGCTCAATCCCTCAGAATCACCAAGCAGGGGCTAGACCAATCCTACCTATCTTTTCTGAGTTATCCCCCTTCCGTCGAAAGGTACACTTGGATCTTCTCTTGGGTTGTAAAATATGTTCTTTCAGGATGCATAGAAACAAGAAAGCAGTTAAGTTCTGTAGGTTAGGATCCAGATGCCACCTCTGTCACAGGACTCATTCTTCCAGATCCAGAGATGAGACTTGAGAAACAAAACCAGAAGAAACCTGCCTACACAGGTCAAGAAGTCACTCCCAAGTTCTCCCCTCATGTCCCAGGCTTCTGAGTGATTCAGTTCAATTCCAGGTGGGGACAGAGCTTTCCTACAGCATGCTCAGTCCCTCTCAGAACAGCCCTGGGCTCAGTCGTCTGCCATGGTTCAGTGCTTGGCCCCCATCTGCCTTTGCATGCTGCAAACTGGCAGAGCTAGATCATGATTGCTCCCATTGCTCCCGATCCTGAAAGAGATAGCAAGGGCCAGACCCTTAGTTAGATGACGTCACACAATCTCCAACTCCCCTGTAAGAGCTGTTTACCAACTGCTTTTATGTGCTGGCTTCTGCTTTCTACTAAGCCTGCTGAATCCTGAATTAGTTGAAAAACAGTAATCTCCATTGGCTGGGTGGTTTTCATCAGGGTTCTATTGTATTTACTGTTAAGCTTAGCCACTGGCTTGCTTATTCTTTCAAAATTCCCGTGCATTGAAAATAGTTCTGAAATAAGTAGGTTCTGCCACTGTGCAAAAGAAGGCATTCAGGCTCTTGCTTAGCCCTCGCTGTGGGATCAGCCTGAGACTGGATTCAGCCAATGAGGCCAGGTTGACATGAAGATGCTGGTTGAGGCTGCATCTGGAAGCCAGGTACAGATCATTTGAGGGACAGGTCCAGTTAGCTAAGGAAGGAAAGCTTCTTAACAGGGCCCTGAGCCAGGATGCAGGATACTCTGACACAGAGAGAGCTGTGTGGTGTGCTTACCCAGGATGGAGGCTGCTGACTGGATCGCCAGCCCTCTGTTTCCCTTCAAGGTCCTGGCACATTGTCAAGGTCTTGAAAAAAAAAATCTTGACTATAATGATCTTTATGCAGAAGTCCTTGCAAGTATTGAAGACATTAATTCTGCAAAGTATTTCCAGGTACATAAAATGGCAGTAAAGTATGAAATGAGATAAGGCATCAGGACTACAGATGGGATGGGAAGGGAGATTGCCAGCATCCAAGTTATAGAGAGTTCATTGGGTGCAATTGTACTTAATCTTATGTCCCAGCTGTCATCTGAGATGCTGGAATGGTTCAGGCAGAGAGAGAGAGAGAGAGAGAGAGAGAGAGAGAGAGAGAGAGAGAGAG
>JABTXL010006712.1:13970127-13981204 GCA_025134845.1 Neodon shergylaensis
GAGAGAGAGAGAGAGAGAGAGAGAGAGAGAGAGAGAGAGAGAGAGAGGAGAGAGAGAGAGAGAGAGAATTGGAGAGCCTCACCCAGGTCTAGGAAAATGCAACTCTCTCCTGGATGACAGTGGGTGGGGTCTGTCTTCTTTCGTGTGGCTCTGGAATGTTCCCAGACATTAGTAGAGAACGTGACACTAGGGAAGGGAACTGCCTGTCAGTTCAGTTTACCCCAGGTCTGAGAGCTAACCAGAGGAAAAAAAAAATAAACATATGTGGAAATTCTATCTCTAAATTGCACCCTCGCCACTGTTTCCATTTCTTTCTCTTTGCCCCTTAATATAATTGAAAGATCCCAGCATGAGCCAGAAAATGAGCCCGTGTTTCTCGATGAAATCCAATTGCACAGACATTATGGTATTCATAAATCCTCCAAATTCTCTCCTTTGGAATTTTCCCAGAATGAAATTGTAGATGGATTTTTTTTTTCCTTTGGGCCACCAACAACTCACAAAAATGATATGGAGAGATTTTATTAATTATGAAAGCTCAGCCTATAGCTTAGGCTTGTCCCACCAGCTCTTACCATTTAAACTAACCCATTTCTATTAATTTACTTTCTTCCTCGTGGCTTTATTATCTTATCTCAGTACTGCCCATCTGTTTGCTCTGCATCTCCTGGCATCTCCTCCTCTTCCCAGTGTCCTCTATTGCCTAGTGCCTAGCTATTGGTCATTCACTTTTTGTTTGTTTGTTTGTCTTTTGAGACAGGGTTTCTCTGTAGCTATCAAGCCTGTCCTGGAACTAGCTCTTTTAGACCAGGCTAGCCTCGAACTCACAGAGATCTGCCAGTCTCTGCCTCCCGAGTGCCAGAATTAAAGACATGCGCCACCACTGCCCGGCAGCCACTCTGCTTATTAAACCTATCCGAGTGACCCATCTTCACAGTGTACAAAGAGATTATTCCAAGACATGAAATCAAACACACTCGCACACAGCTCTCAAACTCCAAGTTGGTGGCATCTCCCCCCCCCCCCGCCCCTGTGAGCTACGTACGAGCCTGTGGGAGGCTACCACAGTGGAAGGACTGAGCGATTGCTCTGGGATTATCTAAATGGGTCTACTTGACACTTTCTCCCTGGCATTTGAGTATTGCCAGCTGATTACGTTACAGCACTGTGGAATGAGCTGTAAGAAAAGAGATCCTCCTTGCAAATGCTCGCCCTTGTTTTAAGCTCATCTGTCCATGATTTAGATGGACTTTGTCTCCTGGCTTGGACCATATCCTTTCTGATTGCTGATTTGGAAGCCTGAGGCTTATTCCTACCTCTCTAAGTTTAGAAAACATTTTCAAATAGGGCATGTATTAGACAAGAGTATTTCTAAGGGTCCTTTTGGAGGAAGCTAGGGGACAATATTGGTACAGTATTTAGTAAAGTCCCTCCCTACTTCTTAGTTCCATAAGTAGGTGCTCAATAAATGTGGACTCGTTGATGAAAGAACAAATGGATGGGTAATTGAATATGTCTGCGTTCCCAGCTGCAGGGCCTGGGTCCTCTCCGGAGAAGCACTTTATTTTGTAGAAAGGCCTTGCAAGCCAACATCTAGCCAGGTCTACTTCTTAATGTGCCTGGGGTCCAACTGTAAGCATCCCACCTCCTCTGCTCTTTGGTACCTCAGCACACAGAGCTGTATCTAATATCCTTCCAAACAAATGGGACTGCTATCTCATACCCGCTAACATGGCTATTCTCACAAAAGGAAAAAAAAATAACAACTGGTCCAGAGAGTGTGGAGAAGTTGTGCATCACTGGCAGGAACGTAAAATCGTGCAGCTGCTTGGAAAACAGTTTGGCAGTTCCCCAAAGAGTTAAATATAGAATCTAGCAATGAACATATGATCCAGCAATTCCACTCCTAGTTACCCAGAAGAATTAGAGAGAGAGGCAAGCAGATTCCAATACTGTGGGGTTTTTTTTTTTTTTTTTTGGTTTTTTGAGACAGGGTTTCTCTGTGGCTTTGGAGCCTGTCCTGGAACTCGCTCTTGTAGACCAGGCTGGTCTCGAACTCACAGAGATCCGCCTGCCTCTGCCTCCCAAGTGCTGGGATTAAAGGCGTGCGCCACCACCGCCCGGCCCGATACTGTGTTCTTAACGTTGTTCATGGTAGCCAAGAGATGGAGGCAAGGTAAAATGTCCAGCAATAGCTGAGTAGCTGAACAAAAAATTGCTGTGAGCTTCTGAGTATACACATGTATACACATCTCTCTCTATTTCTGTGTGTGCAATGGAATATTATGCTGCCTTAAAAGGGGATTGCAATATGTCCTATATCATGGATAAATCTTGAAAACATTACATGTAATGGCGTATAAAAGCGAATAGTCTACGATCCCACTAATATAAGGTGTTTTCACAGGGAAATTGTTACAGATGGTTTTACAGTGGTTAACAGAAGAAGGTGGAGTTACTGTTGGGTGGTTACAGAGCCTCATTTGGGAATGATGAAAGGTTCTGTGTGTGTCTAGCAGTGATATCTGCCCAATGCAATTAATACATTCAGGGTTGTGAAACTGTAGACTTAAAAGTGATTATGTAGTTAAGATTCAATCAGAGAAATCAGGCAAGAGAAACCAGCAAAAGAGATACAAATACCAAGGTAAAAAGTTAAAGTGCCCAACATTGTACCAATGACTTTGCCAATATCTCAACATGCTTGTGGTTTATAAACATTACCCAGTCTCTGTCTCCATTTTGACATCATGTCTGGGGGGATTATGCCCCTCCTAAAAATCTATTTAAATGAGTCTCAGAGACTCCGGTTCAACAAGTTCCTGTCATTTGGCAGTAGAAGAGGACCCGTGGCCTTCACCCACACTTACAGGACTGCATTTCTTAGTTGATTCCCAACTTCAGTGCCCTTCATGAATACTGTAAAAAGCAAAGCTTGTGCCCAGAAATCCAACTAATAGCCTAATAGCTGTGGAATAATCCTTTCGTATACTGTAAAGATTTGTCACTCGAACTGGTTTAATAAAAAACTGACTTGCCGGTACTCAGGTAGGAAGTATAGGCGGGACAACCAAACTAAGAATGCTGGGATGAAGAAGGGCAGAGTCAGGGGAGATGCCAGGAGACTCAGAGGAAGAGGGATGTGTAGAAAATGAGATCACAAACCATGAGCCCTGTGGCAGAGAGTAGATAAGAAATATGGGTTAATTTAAAGCATGAGAGTTAGGTAGTAATAAGCCTGAGCTATTGGCTGAGCATTTATAATTAATATTAAGACTCTGAGTGGTTATTCGAGAGTGGCTGTTAGGACAGGAAAACTCTGCCTACAGTAATGCCAATGAGAAACTCTGGCCCCGAGAACAGTAGCCTGTCTGCATCCCCAGTGGGCATACTCATATCTCCCATGGGGCAGAGCGACTGGCTCACAGCTTGCTTCTGGATAAAACCACGAGATAAATCGGCTTTAAAGATATATCTTGACTGTAAACTAAACTGATACCCACACAGACTTCTCCTTTAAGACATGTGTACACAAAGGTCTTTTTTTCAAGGTATCGACTCCCAGTTTTAATCTTCTGTGTGTCCAAAACCAGCGCTTCTCCCACAGCTCCACGGGCAGTCTGTCAAGCAAACTTTTCCCTGGTTTGACAGTTGAGTCCAGCGCCTTTGGCAAGGAATCACGATTTGAGAGCATCAGGAGGCGTTTCCCTCCACCTGGTGAAATCCATTCTGTTCATTTCCACTTCTGGACACAAGGTCAATTTCTTCAGGGCTCCCATTTGGCTCAGAGCAAGCTATCTATCTCCCAGTTTTATGGCTGCAGAAGTCACTCTATCAAACCATCACTGGCTTTCTCGGAGCAAAGCGATCCATCTGTGTAATTAATCTATACCCCTCTCCTGCCCAGACCGAGCTAGCACGGCCCCGCCTGCTGCTAATCATCGTAGTTTGAAAGATGACAACAAAGGCCTTCAATTCTGATTTTCAACCCCAAGGGTGTACCCACGGAGCTCCCGTTGTTCTTGGCCTTCCTGCAAGTGTGCCGTTAATTAAACTCTGCAAATTGTGATTTCCAAACAAAGGATGCCAAGGGCAGGCTGGGCACGATTTGCCTAGCATCTATCAGCTTTTGATATGCAAGCATGCTTTCTGGGACAGTGAGTCATGTGTTCCTGGACCTGACAGTGAGCTTGCTGAAGAACCCTCCACCGCAGCTGGGAGAGGTGGTAGAGCCTGTTGGTGGGGAAGATGAATCCCAAACCAGACTGCTGAGGTATGAATTCTGTCTCTACCCGGAGAAGCTTGGCAATGGAGGAAGAGCCTCCTCATTGCTCAGGACCTCACTCTCCCCAGCTAGAGAATGGGGATAGTAACTATACCCGAGTGTATAAATTACTTAACACAGCGCTGGAAGTATAGCAGCCTCACTGCGGGCTGTGCCATCATGCAGGATTTATTAATGTGTGCACGCATGCACCAAAGGCTCATATCTCCTCATAACACGGACACTATTGATAAGGTCGGTCCATCACTTTTTTGGAAAGATATCCGGGAAACAAAACCATGGCTGGCTCCTCAGAAAGGGACTTTTACGATGGTACAGCACAGAAGGAGAGTTCCAATGCGCTCTTTTTGTATTATTTCCCATTTCCCCATGTGCTTGCATTATCCAGCCTTTGACTAGACTGGAAAAAACCAAACATGAAGACTGAAAGGAAGGAAGGAGAGCAAGAGAGGAAACAAACAGGGAAGTATGAGTGTGACTGACCCCCAGAGTCTTGCAGGGAATAGAGAGTGCATGCGTGCGTGCATGTGCGTGTGTGCGTGTGTGTGTGTGTGTGTAGGAGGTGATCTACACCTCCAGTCTGTCCTTTCCCAGAAAGCCCAATTCACCAGAATTTGGGTGGTCTTCCCCTAACTACTCCCCAGTAAGTCCCCTTATTTTCCTTCATATTAGGACTGCAATACTAGATTTTCACAAACGTCAGATATATGTGCCGTTGTAATGGAAGAAATGGCTCTTGCCTCCATTGGTGCCTACTCCCTGACGCTGGCTCTCTCTTGCATGGGTCTAAGATGGGTTTCTGATCTGACGTGGGGTCCCAGGCAAAAGAGAGAAAGGCATGATCTCTTCCAAAGGAGGACATGTGGGTGAAGAGAAAGGCTTGCTATACCGACCTCACAGGCCCTGTCCCACTTCAGAGGGTTTGGAGTACAAGAGAAGGGAAGAGCTGCAGGCCCGGCTGGACAAAGCCACTGCAGAGAGGACTGCTTGGACACCAACCCAGTGACTTTGGAGTTGTGAAAAGCCGGCGTCTTGGGACTCTCCGGGTGGAAATTCGAGAGCAATCGACATTTTCTATTTTTCATGCAAGATTTTAAAACTTAAAAATTAAAATACCGATGAAAGAAAGATGTGCCCCGGGTTTCAGAAAACTCCATACCAAAAATAAAGCTGGACCTGAACCCTGAAATCAGATGTTAAGATTTAATTGGGGGAGGGGGAGGGATATGGGAGGCGTTGGCGGGGAAGAGACAGAAATCTTTAATAAATAAATAAATAATAATAATAAAAAAACAAAAGATTTACCCACAATCTAGCTTTGCCAACGGTCCACATCTTAGGAACTCCTCTGAGCCTGTTTCGTGCATGTTGTGAAAACCCCTGTATCTCTTTGGGCCTCCGGGTTCTGTGGAGCTGCCTAGGATCTGCTCCCGTCTCTCCTTCACTCCGGCAGCGTGCATTTACTTGATGGAATGCATATTGATTTGCTCATCCCTCTTATCAGGGAGCACTCAGCATCATTTCTCAGGGTGCTCTCAGCTCGCCCGAGGTGGGGATGCAATGTTGGGATAATGAAGACCCTTCTTGCCATATCACCTTCCAATGCTGGGGAGATAAGGCACATTATTTTGCCTTAAGGACATACCTGGTGCTGGCTTTTCATGATTACAGCTGGGAGGGGTTGGTGATGGGACCCCGGGGGCAGCAGCAGGTGCTTCCATCGTGCAATGCATCTGTTGATATGAAAATTTCCTTCCCGCCACCGCCACCACCTCAGCACCCTGTCTGCCAGTTCTCCAAAGGCCTCTGCTGGGGGCTTCTAGACTCTTCCAGGCCAGGAAGGATTCCAAAGTGATTTGAAATAACTTGCAAGATGCTCTGCATTTAAGGAGATCCGGCAAACAGTAAATATCATTAAAATTAACTGTGCCAAACAAACAGACTCTTGCTATTTAAATTGAATTGTCAGCTTTGCATAATAAAAGGTTAAAATTATGTGTTGCGCCACGAATAAATTCACCCTGATTATTTGGTTCAGAAGTTAAAGACTCAATGTTCTTTTCTTTTTTTTTTTTTTTTTTTTTTTTTGGTTTTCCGAGACAGGGTTTCTCTGTGGCTTTGGAGCCTGTCCTGGAACTAGCTCTGTAGACCAGGCTGGTCTCGAACTCACAGAGATCCGCCTGCCTCTGCCTCCTGAGTGCTGGGATTAAAGGCGTGCGCCACCATCGCCCGGCCCACATTTTCTTTTTAAAGTCCAGGGCCTTAAACACTCAGCCATCCACAAGAGCAAGAAATATAGATTTGTCATTTCTTGTGACCTTCACATCACCGAAGCCTGCGATATGTTTCCCATAGCTGAGTTTCCTGGTGGCCATGACTGATCCGTTTTAGTACTGTCCACGCTTCTCTCTCTAGGATTCACGTGGACAGCATTATGTTCACAATTTCCTTCTCTTCATTTTGGATGACTCTACTAGACAGACCGGCCTATGGTGCTCTGGCCCGCTTTGTGCTCCGACAGACTTCTTCTGGGGAACGGTAGCTGGAAAAAGCAAAGGAGGGCTGGCTGTGCACCCCACATCTTTCATGGGTCTACAGAGCCCTTCTAGCTTCTCGTTCCTCCTGCCTCACCAGGTCTCTTTCTTCCTACTTCTTCCTCTCTTCCCTCCTCATCCCCCACTTGTCCAGCCTTTCCAAGTCTGTGAGTACCTATGTTTCCAATATTTCAGAGGCTGAGGCAGGAAAACCCTGAGTTCTAGGCTCTTGTAGACTGTATAGCAAGTTGCAGAGTCAGGAGGAAGAGGTACAGGGGTTGACGGAGAACTGGGTTAGAGCGTGTTAAGGGATACTAGGTTATTAAGTGTTTAGCTAGACCTGGTGGCACTTCCACGTCATTCCAGTTTACTTGGAAGCTCGAGGCAGAAGGTTCATGAATTCAAGAGCAGCTTGGGCTGCATAATGAAACTGTCTCAAAGCACAACACCAGGGATCTACAGCCCATCTAGGGAGGTTACAGGCTCTACTTCCTCATTACTGAGTTTCTGCTCCGTTAAACGAGTTGGACCCAATACAGTACAAGCAAAAAGCAATTATTTTTTTTTCTTCTGTGCTAAGTCCAGTGCTGCCTCTTGGCAGGTCCTACAAAATTAACAAATAGCCTCATTTATCACATAATAAAAATGTCCAGTTCGGCCCCAAACTCATATTCATCATACAATTTAAACCCCTTCTGTCCTAACACATTGGACCCTAGCCAAGCTATGGAGCCAGTGGTGTGGTAGGTAGCCATAGCTGGCTTCATCCCTGCATTCACGGTGCCCCTACCCCAATCTGGATCTTCCAGAACTGGAAAAGGGTGAGAAGAAGAAAGGGACATACCTGGTTGTCACCATGCCAGTTGGTGACGGTCTGAGTCTTCCTTGTGCACAGTACTTTGTGGGCTCCAGGGGTGCCCTATGCCAGGTGAATTTTTCCTGGTGCTAATCATACTCTTTCCTGAAGCTTCGTAAATGGACAGAGATGCCAATCGCCCCCCACCACCACACATACACACACACACATACACACATACACACACACACACATACACACACACATACACACACATACACACACACACATACACACACACACACACATACACACACACACATACACACACACGTATGCACACACACGTGCATGCACAAACACATGTAAAGCTCTCTGAGTAGTCTCAGAAGCCTTCTGCCCCTGGCTTGAAGTGAGCAGAAAGCTACCCTTTCCATCTCCTACCCCCACCCCGGTGTGCCCCCCCACCCCGTGCCAGAGTAGTGAGAGCAAACAGTGGGAACACCCGGTTTTTTTGTCAACGTCTTTAATCAACCCTTGTCAAGCTGATTTCCCTAGTAATAAATGTGTATGCCTCTCTGTTCAACTCTTGAGGTGGGTGGCAGAGAGTACCCGGCCGCCTGCAGCCAGCTCCACAAGGGAGCTCAGTCACTTCCTTTCGAGTGGTTCCCAGTGTTTCATCTAAAACGTCACCTAAACTTTGCAGGGGAGGTTGATGATGGTACTACACTTTCACAGTTATTACTTAGGGAAATGCCAGAGAGGTTAGGAAATACTAGAGAGTCCTGTATAGTTTGAGCTCATCCAGAACTTGAAATATATTACAGTCTGGGGAGTTTGCGTCACACGTGTGTTTCTCAGGAGAAGGAAAGTGATGGCATGAGGTTAATGTTCTGGGCTTCGTGGAAGAACTCAGGAGGAAACTCGGGCATGCTCAGATGTGATCTCTATGCTTTAGAAAAGATGGTTTAAGAGGTGAAACATACATTTAAGATGCCCCCGCAGGGAGACAGTAAAGGGGAAGGCAATTGTTTGAATTTGTTTTCAGTTACAGCAACAGACTATCTGAGACTGGGCAATTCACTATGAAGAGTGTGTTTTTAGGCTTATAGTTTTGGAGGCAGGTGTGATGGATAGTTTTTATGTCAACTTGACACAAGCTAGGGTCATCTGAAAGGAGGAATCATAGTTGAGAAAATGCCTCCATAGGATTGGCCTATAGACAAGTCTGTAGGGCAGTGGTTCTCAGCCTTCCTAATGCTGCAACCCTTTAATACAGTCTCTTATGTTACGGTGACCCCACCCGTACAATCATTTCATTGCTACTTCATAATTGTAACATTGTTACTGTTATGAATTGTAATGTCAATATCTGATATCCAGGATTCTCCTATGTGATCCCCAAGGGGAGGTCACAGCCCACAGGTTGAGAGCCACAGTTCCAGGGCATTTTTCTTGATTCACAACCTCTGTGGAAGCTCAGCTCATTGTGGGCAGTGCCACCCTTGGGCTGGTAGTCCTGGGTGCTGCAAGAAGGCAAGCTGAGAATACCTCAAGGGGCAAGCCAGCACCCCTCCATGGCCTCTGCATCAGCTCCTGCCTCCAGGTTCCTGCCCGGGTTTCTTCCAGACTGCTGTGGAATTATTAGCTGAAGCATAAGCTTTGCTGTTTTACAAGTTGCTTTTGGTCATGGTGCTTCTATCGCAGCAATAGAAACCTAACTGAGACGGCGGGGAACTCCAGGGTTGAACAGCCATGTCTGGGGAAAATCTTGTGTTGCCTCAGTTAGGACAGAAAGCAGAGAGGCAAGTAGGGGCACTCAAAAGAGAAAAGGGACAGTGTTCTATCACACTTAGCCAGGAGAAAGGGGATCCGTTGCCTGAGCTTCCACGCCAATGACCCAGTCATCCTGAACCTACTAACTGAAGAATTAAATTTCTACCATACCAGACGGATGAAGCACAATGGCAGAGTTCAAAGCACTTAGAAACATCAACTTCTGTGGCAAATAAGCCGATAACAAAGTAAAGGGGGCAGATTTTTAAAGAGAGCCCTATGGTCATCTTTTGTATGAAGTTGGGTGTTACAGGGATATAAACATGAGCCAGACGGAGAAGACCACAAGCCTGTAGTAGGGAGGTGTGTGTGTGGGAGAGAGCGAGAGAGAGAGAGAGAGAGAGAGAGAGAGAGAGAGAGAGAGAGAGAGAGAGAGAGAGAGAGATTTTCAGGTTAGCTTCAGCCTACAAACGGCAAGGACTTTGGGTTGTGCATAGGGCTCCAACCTCAGCCCTTATGCTTGAACTCTTGGTATCACAAAACCCAGACAATAGGACTCCCTCCCTACCAGATGAAGAGAGGAAGGTGCAGAGGCCTAAATTAATTTGCCCAGAGTCAGACACTGAGTAAATGGCTAAGTGAGAGTTCCAAGCCCAACACCGGGGCTGCAGACCTGGTTTTGAACCATATCATTCCACTGCCTTCTGGTAAACTCTGCCATGTTGAGTTCTTCCAGGAGCTCTGACTCTTTGAGGCTCCCGAGTAGGTTTTGTTCATCTGTGTAGCTGCAGCGTGTCCATCAGTCTGCAGAGCCCACAGAGTCAAGCAGGAGAAACCGGCCACCTGTGTCATTTTTGTTTAGGGAAAACGGAGAGAAAGTGTCTTCTGTATTCTAGTGAGACGGGCTGACCACAAGGCATCAGGAATTCAGAGACCTGGAAACTAGGCAAAAGAGTGCTGTCCAGTTTTGGGGAGAAGCCAACCAGGCACAAGAGGTTTGTGACTTTTAGAAGAAAAGAAAAATTTCTTTCAAACATGTAGAACCACTAAGCATCATGGCCTTTCTCAGTTCCCTTCCTCTGAACTCCACCTATGTCTACTGGACAGGGGAAGAAGGACCTCTACAAATGAACACTGTCTTCTAAAGAGAAAAGCTAGTCATCTTCCACACTTGCCAGAGGTTGGTTGACTGCGTTCTACAAATTACAAAGCCCCAGGAGAGATTCTCCTAGGGGTGTAAAATCCACCCCCCCACATACACACAAACCTTCCTAAAGGCAAAGAGCTGCCAAAGCTCTCACTGGTGGCCTGGGGAGATAGGAAGACAGTGGCGAGAGCATTCTGTAACCCCCCAGTTCAGAAGGAACTACAGCTAAGGAATCCCACAGAGGGGGCAGAGCCCAGAAGTCAGCTGTATCCTCAGGTAGAGTTAGGTAGCATCCTAAGAAGTCACCTAAAATTGTACTGCCTCTGTTGAGGATACGTCCTCATGCAGAAATACACACATGTTTGTAAGAGCTGCGAATTGGAAGTGATGTGCAGAGAGTAATAATGGAGAAGAGGTGTCCTTAAGGAATCTAAAATAGGGTTTGATAAGAAATTTCCAGTATGTGTATACCAGCACATACTGAGAAAGAGTGCGTGTGTGTGTGTGTGTGTGTGTGTGTGTGTGTGTGTGTGTGTGTG
>JABTXL010006712.1:13981214-13993405 GCA_025134845.1 Neodon shergylaensis
GTGTGTGTGTGTGTGTGTGTGTGTGTGTGTGTGTGTGTGTGTGTGAAGCCTGGAGAAAACCACACTCACCAGAACAAGGCCAGGGCCTGATGGGATACTTAGCTGAGACAGTGGGCAAGGGGAAGTACAGAAAGACAGCACATCTGACCGGAGTTGACTGACAGGAGAGGAAAGAGACCTTATGCTACGTGACAGAGCAATGCTTTGCTTTGAGTTCTATTAACCTTTATAAAGCGGAAGAGTGACCCGAGGTCCAGAAGTATTGTCTAAAATGATACCACGGGCTGGTGCAAGGAGGGCTGACAAACTGGTTGAGGGTGGAGGGTGTGGTGGGAGAATCAACGTCATTTCCTCTTTGTCCCACCAAACACAGGCTATCCAGTGACCTGGACACAGAGAGGTGACAAGGGGGTCAGTGAGCTGACAAGCATGTGGTGGAAAGCGAATGAAAACATATCTGCATCTCCTCGATTCTCAGACCCACTTTCCTTTCTCCACCCACATTCTAATCAACCTGACCCTGATTAGCTTCCAAGAGCAGACCAGATTATGCTCACTGCGGGTGGTATGCCCGGAGGCCATTTTTCTTTCTTTCTTAGAAAGCATTTTAATACTTTCGAAATCCAAGGGAACATCGATCATATTCCCCTAAAATGTTTTTAATTTCATACTCTCTTAAAACAGATTGCATTTTTAATTAAACTATTTTTTAATGCTAGAGCTGCTGTACAGAGGCAGGCTCTACATGGTTTGAAAGTGCTCTTACTTGCAGCATGGCGTGTCGAAGGTCACTCCACCGGCTTCCCTCTCCATGGAGCAGTGTGGGAAAGAATGTCAGGACAAGCCCAGCATAAGAGTGAATGGGCTCAGCCTGAGTCTGTGGGCTCGATGGCAGAGGGGCTCGTACCTGAGTTCTTAGCTGGGGTGTGGATCCCACAATACAAGACAAGGTAAGGCCAATGGCCAAGGAGGGCTCAAGGATATACACTGAAACAAAGAGTTGGTCATCAGGACTGTGGAAGTGAGTTTAGACAGATCTTTAAATAAAGAGAGAAAGGAAGGAGGGAAGGAAAAAGAAAAAAGGGGGAAGGGAGGGAGGAAGGGAAAGAAAAAGGAAGGAAGAAGGAAAAGGGGAAGGGAGGGAGGAAGGGAAGGAAGAAAGAAGGAAAAGGGGGAAAGAAGGGAGGGAGGAAGGGAAGGAAGGAAGGGAGAGAGGGAAAGATGGATAGACAAAGGGAGGTAGAGAGAGGGAAGAACTGAAGGATGGAAGGAAGGAGGAAAGGACTTGGGACCGAGGACTGTTTTCCCCAGCCTTCATCATGGCTTCTTTCTCCGTCAGCAGAAGGGCTGGACTCGCAGCCGAAAGTGCCTCAGCTACAGACTAACAGGCTCTTCCATATGCTGGGGTTGGCTGAGCTCTGGTTTGGGGTGCTCAAGTTGAGTTGAGAGCCTCCTGAGAATGTTAGCTGTACTTTGGGTTTGTAGATGAGAACAGAGAAGAGAAAGTTTGGTAGAACCATGAACTGCCTCAAATAAAACCTTGGCTTTTTGTTGTTTTGAGACAGTGCCACCTATAGCCTGGAACTCACTGTGTAGCTGAGGATGGCCTTGAACTTCTGAACTTCCTGCCTTTACTCCCAAAGGACTAGAATTACAGGCCTGGGCCTGGTCTATGCTGCCCTGTGGATCAAGCCCAAGATTTTCTTCATGCCCTGCAAGTACTCTACCAATTGAACTCTATTCCTAGCCCCAAGTCCTGGTTTTTGCACTAACTTTGATTCCTGGAGGTGGTCTGTGTACTTGGCATTGTATAAACGAAAGTGTGTCATTAATACTTACTCAATAATTGAAATTATGTCAAAATTACTTTGAAAACCATTTTCCTTTTCTGAAAAGAGATGAAGGGAAAGACGGCAAGATACTTACCTAGTGAATGTGTAGGATGAGCATCGAGCCAGATAGCTGAAGTTAAACCGTAGTAAGAGCATTTGTGTACATCCCAAAAGATTCTGTCTGTTTTTGTTTAGCCTGTTTTTGTTTAGCCTGTTTTTGTTTGCAAAACTAATTTTGAGGCTATCTTAAAATAGGTATTGTTCATATTCACCCTCCCCCAATTCCTTCATATCCATTCCCACTTCTCTGAAAAGCCAACTTTTTTTTCTTTATTTTTTATTTTTTTTTAAAAACCATCACATCCAATTTGTGCTGCCCAAATATTCTTGGACGTGTGGTCTTCCACTGGAGTGTGGTTGACTTACCAGAAGCTGCATTCTTAAAGAAAGCTGGCTCTCCCTCTCCCAGCAACTATCAACTGCCGATAGCTTCTTTGCTGGGGGTAAGAAAGGTTTTTAGGTCTATAATTTTTAGAGTCATTTTGGATTCTTAATAAAATCGAGCAGAAGGCACTGAGGTTTTCTCTACACCTTCTGTTTCTCCAGCCCTGCAATTTATCACTTCAACCTCAGCATCCCCACCCTTGGCATCCCCACCCTTGGCATCCCCACCCTCAGCATCCCCACCTTCAGCATCCCACCCTCAGCATCCCACCCTCAGCATCCCCACCCTCAGCATTCCCACCCTCGGCACCCCCACCCCAGTGGCTCACTCACATCTCCTATCATCTAAGGTCCATAATTCACATGAGTGTTTACTCTTAGTGTTCTATGAAATCATAGTGACACGTGTATCACATTAGGGTTCTCTAAAGGAACAGAACGGATGGGATGGATAGACACATGAAATGGGATTTATTAGAATGACTTGCAGGACGTGGGTCTGTGTAGTCCAACAATGGTGGTCTCATGAGAAAAGGGTGGAGAATAAGGTTGTCGCTCAGTCCATGAACTGTATGTCTGAGCAATCTTTATCAGGTGCTGGAGTCCTGCAGGATTCCTGGAGGGATGGTGATGGTCTCCCATTTTTGCTGGAATCCTTAAGGAATGGGAGTTTCCACAGCAGCAGCAGGAGAGTCAAGCTTGCCAGCAAGAGTGCAGCAAGCAAGCAAAACAAACGCTAAGTTCCTTTCTTCTGTGTCCTTTCATGTGAGCTGCCACCAGAAGGCGTGGACCAGACTTAGGGTGGATCTTTCTGAGTCTAAAAATCTGATCTAGAAAATTCCCCCACAGGAATGCCCAGCAGTGTGGGTTTCAGTTGATTCTTAATATGAAGTTGACAGCGGACTTAACTAGCATACGTGTCTTCACCATAATGATGGGGGATCTTTAAAATAAACTGCTCAGATGCCCAGAGTGGTCTACCACAGGGAGAACTTGCTGACCCCAGGATAATAGCTCTAGATTGAGGGCCCCAGGCCAAGGATTCTGTCCAGCTAGTGTCTGTCTTTCGAGACTGGATGGTAAGTGACCACCAGTGTGCTGGGTGGTCCCATCTTGTCTTGAGTCCCGGGAAGTCCAGAATAAAGGCAGTTTTGATTCTGGCAGCCTGCCTGCTCTGCTTGGGGACGTTAAGGCCAGTTTAGGTTTCAGCCGGAAGTCCAGCTCTTGCACCTTTGTTTGGGAAAAGATAAACCTACCAGGGAAAAATGGAAGAGGAAAGTCAGATCATCTAGATCCAGTGGCATTCAGCCCTTCCCATGCCTGTCCTTCCACCTGTCAGAAAGCCCTCAGAATTAAGAACATAAATTGTGTCTTTCCCAACATGGCATAACCCATATTTCCTCTCAGCACTTGTTCGAATGTTGCTAAGGCTCCTGACAGTTTGGAAATGGCCTATGTGTGACATTTGGCATAGTTGATTTTCCCCCTTCCTTGAGCTCTTCTTTTCTTGATGTCCTCCTCAACTTCTGCTGCAGTTATGAAAGCACAATTCAGTAGTCCACAGATTTCTAAAGAACAGATTTATTTAGCTTGTAGTTCTGGGTACTGAGAAGCCCGGGAGCATGACAGCAAAGCCTGCCTAACACATGGCGAGAAACTTGTATTTTAACATGGTGGAGGACACTCCATGTTGATACAGTCAGCCACTTTTTAGGGTCCCACTTCTATTAATAGACCCAGCAATGCCACCATGGGACTTTTCTCTCATGACTTCATCTAATACCAATTACTCCCAAGAGCCCCACCTTCAAATACATTGGTTTGGGGTTAAGTTTTTAACACAGGAACATCTGGAGGACACAGTGAGACCACAGTACTTGGCTTCCAGAACAAGTTTATAGTGGTTTCCTTCCATCTTCAGCTCTGCTCATGATGTCTCTTCATTCTCTAAACAATAACGCAGCCCAGAGCTCAGCCCTGGCCTGTCTTCAACCGCACTCTAAACTTGGTTCCTCTGTCGGTCCTGAGACATTAAACGTCATACCCACCTCAGTATAGCCTGGACTCACGCATGAACTACGGACCGACCTATGTGTACCTCAGGTTCTTTATGCAGAAGGGTCAGAATGTGCTGGAATGAACTCTCATTTCACCTCTTTCCCTGAATGGCTCCTCAGGCCCATTTTCCCATGTCAGTCAGTGTCAACTCTGTTCTTCTAGCTGTTCAGGCAATATCCTTGAGGCCTTCTTGACTTCCATCAACAATTTGGACCTGCCGAGTGTAACTGGATACTGATCACCTCTCTCGGCTCTGGTGTGATTAAAGCAAGAGTCACCACCACCTCTTCGTGCCTGTTGTACTGCAATGGCCATTTAACTGGTCCCTTGGTGTTCACCTGCTCTTCCATAGTCCATTTGCAACAGACCACGAAGAGAATAGTTAAAATTTTTATTGACAAACAATAATTGCATTTATTTATGGGGTTGAAACAATCTCATGATAGATGCATACTCATATACATGTATATTTATAGATGTTTTATAAAATTATTGAATCAAGATAATTATTATATCCATCACTAGTGGATGCTTTTAAGAATGTTTAATTCCTATGGTCACAATTCTCTAGTGTGTCTTTCTCATTCAGCTCAGAATAAAAGCCTGTGTCCTTCTTGAGTCTTCCAGCTCCCCCCCCCCCCCCCGGCCCCGCCACCTCTCTCCTAGCTGTGCCTGCTCTCATGCCCCACTTGGCCTCTTGGTCACATGATCTCCTTCCTCAATTGCTCTTTCTCATGAACACCCAATGCACCCACACTTCAGCATGTTTGTGCAAACTGTTTCTTGTACCTGATTTTGCTCTGGATTGCTCGTTACTTCCTTCAGGTCTCTGCTCAATTGCCACTTTAGTGACAATGCCTAAATACAGCAGTATTAGCCAGCAAGAAGCACGTGACTATGATCCCAGCACTTGAGAGGCTGAGTCAGGAAGACTGAGTTTTAGACCAGCTAGCGCTACTTAGTGAGTTCCAGGCCATTCTGAGCTACTCAGTGAGACTGTGTCTCAACAAACAAAACTACCAGCAGCCTGCCCTGTCTGACCTTTGTTCGCCTCACCTACTTTTTCTTTGTACAACTTAATCACATTTGATAGCTATAGGCTATTTTTGTTTTAATTTATATGTATTTCCTGGCAACCTCCAATGGAGAGCCATTTCCATAAAGACAGAGTCTCTGATTGGCTCACATTGTATCTCCAGCTCCTGAATCTGCTTATGACAGGAAACTCTCAGTAAATGACCATTGAAAGATGAATAAATTAATAATGGAACAAATAACATCGAACGCACAGAGGAGGCACTTACTAAGTTCTTTCTGAATGCATGAAGACCAGTTAAAACAATTCTTGGCACAGAAGAGAAGAAGCATTGGGTACACAAGTCAATAGCATTCAGGACACATAGGATGCCCTCAATAGAGTCGTGAATGAAATGTTCAGAACAGTAGTGGTTCATAGGAAGACATCAACACACCCTTACGTTTGCTATTCATATGCCAGCATTCCCCTAAAGAAGTTCCCCTTCAACGCACAGAGCACAAAGATCCTAATCAACACTGGCAGTGGGAGGAAGAGTCAAACGGGAAAGTAGAATTGAATCCCCGAGGCCCAGGCAGCAGGAAGGGGCAGACCATGATATGTAATATTAATGGTGCATTTCTTGTATGTCCATTCTGAAGTTCCCATGGCGACTCTGAGTGTGAGCATTTGGCAACTTTTTTTTTCCTCATTAAACTTGTCTTAATGAGTCTCAAAATTCTGCTTCAGATTTTCGGTAACTTGTTTTCATTAAAAATTACTGATTTTAAAAGCTAATTACTAAAAATTGCCACACACACACACACTCCCTCTATCACTTCCCTCCATTCCTTTCCCCTTCCAGCCTCTCTTCTTCCTTAATCTCTTTCCCAGATTCATGACGTTTTGTTTTGTGTCCCACATAGAAGAAACGGGGCCACCTTTGTGACGATGGGTTTGGAAATATCCGTTAGAGGCAAGTGGGCTCACCAGTGGGCACATGCCAGGATACTAAGCCCCCCTCTTTCCCCAAATCTGCTAGCAGCCAACAGCTCAGCAGTAAGTAGTAGGGCCCTGTGGTGACTGGTTTTAGATGTCAGTTTGTCAGAGTTTAGAATCCCCAGAGCAGGAGCTCTCAGTTGAGGAATTGTCTTGATTGCCTTAATTGAAGTGGCAAGACCTACCTACCCTTAATGTGAGCAGCATAGTCAGGCAGTGGCCCAGATTAGGACAGGGAAGAAGTTTATCTGCCTTTTGCTTATCTGACCTACCCCCTTGCCACCAAGTTAATTTACCCCATTGTTGCTGGTTCCCTTCGCTGTTCGTAGAACCAGTGTTTCCGTCATCCACTGAGAGGACCAGTGGTTCTCTAGAAAACTCCCAGGTTTCCAGGCGACACTGGGATTGCTGAGGTACCCAGCATCAAGGACTGTTGTGGAATGTTCGTTTACACTGTGAAGATGTGCCTTTGCCAAGGCTCCTTCTGATTGGTTTAATAAAGAGCTGAATGGCCAATAGCTATGCAGGAAGAGGTTAGGCAGGACTTCTAGAGACAGAGAGGACTCTGGGAAGAAGAAAGGCAGAGTCACCAGTTAGACACAGGGAGGAGATGTGAGGTGCAAGGTGGGAGAGAGGTAATGCCATATGACAGAATATAGGTTTAAAAATATGGGTTAATTTAAGTTATAAGAGCTAATTGAGACAAGCCTAAGGTAAAGGCCACACTTTCATAATTAATAATAAGTCTCTGGATCATTATTTGCAGACTGTCAATCCAAACATAGTCTAAAAAGAAAGCTTGATACAAAAGACTGGGCCACTATTATTGGTTTCTCAGCCTCTCAGATGTGAGACATCTTTTGTTACTCTTTTGACTATATTGAGTAAGCTGAGTCAATAAATGTATATTTATCAGTTCTGTTTCTTTGGAGAACCCTAACTAATATAGACCTTGTGAGCCTCTTTGCCATCCATAGCTGACTGTTGTGCAGACCTAACTTGTCAGGGGCCAAGGACAGTAGGCACAGCCACTATTCATGATAGCCATAGGTAGATAGGACAGACACATTGTTTACATTGAAGCCTATGCTGTCCTCCAAGAAAGTCTCAACTCAAATCTGCATGGCACATATCAACAGCCCTTACTTCAGGTGTGACACTGACTGCATCAGAGGTGACCCTGTGCCAGGCTTGAGAATAGTAGTTCTCCTCAGCCCACAAGGACGGTACCAATACCTCCATTTTTATAGACATTCTGGTGGGGCTACCTGCTGTTTCCAAGTGCAATAATTCCTACCGCCAAGCAGTTCCTTCCCAGACAGTGCAAGGAACAAGGACTAGGAGGCCTCTTACAAGGTGCACCCATCTTCCTTGGCCTCAGTCATAGTGAAGCAATTCAGACAATTAGCCGGTTAACCTTAAAAGCAAAAGGTATCCAGACATGGGTGGCTTATACCTTTAATCTCAGCACTCAGGAGGTAGAGGCAGGGGAATC
Organism: Neodon shergylaensis; assembly: GCA_025134845.1. Lineage (NCBI taxonomy): Eukaryota > Metazoa > Chordata > Mammalia > Rodentia > Cricetidae > Neodon > Neodon shergylaensis. The sequence continues at coordinate 13,989,058 of JABTXL010006712.1, forward strand.
TCTGTGAATTCGAGGCCAGCCTGGCTTACATAGTGAATTCCAGGACAGTCAGAGCTATGTAGAGTGACTCTGTTCTCAAAACAAAATAAAAGATTATTTTTAAAATTTTATTTGTTCTATGTATGTGTGTGTGTGCATGTTCATGTGTGGGTATGTGTGCATGTTTGTGAGTGTGTGTGTGTGTGTGTGTGTGTGTGTGTGTGTGAAGACAATCAGTACCATTCTCTCACCTTTTGGGTCTTGGGGAATCTAACACAGCTTAACAAGCTTGGCTGGAGGCACCTTTGTAGTCGGCTGTTTTTTACTCTTTGGGGGCCTGCCACCCAGCTCCAAAATAAATCACACACAGAGTCTTATTCTTTCTTATGAATGCCTGGCCTTAGCTTGGCTTGTTTCTTGTCAGCTTTTCTTAACTTAAATCATCCCTTCTACCTTTTGCCTCTGGCCTTTTACCTTTCTCTATTTCTGTTTATCTTGTCTTTCCTTATTTCATGACTGCTGTGTGGCTGTGTGGATGGCCCCTTCTTTTCTCCATCCTTTATCTTCTTTTCTCTCATTTCTCCTCCTATTTATTCTCTCTGCCTGCTAGCCCTGCCTATCCTTTCTCCTGCTTACCTAATGGCTGTTCAGCTCTTTATTAGACCAATCAGGTGTTTCAGGCAGGTAAAGCAACACAGCTTCACAGAGTTAAACAAATGCAACATAAAAGAATGCAACATACCTTTGCATCCTTAAACAAACATTCCACAGCATAAACAAATGTAACACATCTTCAATTAATATTCAACAACACCGCTTTACCTGTTTAATTATCTTACTGGCCTCATTTAACCTTTATACCCTCGAAATACCTAACTACGATGACTGATTTTGTACTAAAACAACAATAAACAAAGTAGGGCCACCCCATCTACCTACCAGTTGTTTACCCTTGATACAAAGTTTCACCACTCAGCCTTTTCCTCCGAACTCCTTATGGATACAAGTTTGAGCTCAAAAATTGAGGTTTGCATGGGTAGGAAGAAATGTTGAGGGAGGGAATTTTTATGGTCAAGTCATCAGGGAGAAGAACAGTGGAGGCATTTGTACAAATATGTGGGCCTCACTGATGCAGTCAAGCAGAGGAGTGGGATCAAATGTAAATTTCTTCCAGATGAAAACCGGGCCGCATCCATATTGACTGTGGTCATTGTGTGGGGCCAGGAAAATCAACTCTCACAGCCCTATGCCAGGGCAAGGGTTTGATGCTAATTCAGTTGGGCAGCTGGAACCCAAGGGAAAGCATCATGTAAATGTTCTTCTAAACCCCCTTTTTCTTTGCAGTCTTTGAAGAGGCTCGCTTTCCACGTTTCCAAGGCCGTGTCAATATTGAAGCAACCTGAATGAAGCAGCTAAGAATACGATCCTCCGAGGCCTGGAATTGGCATCAATTCACTAAATGCACAGGCCTAGCAGTCATTCGGCTCCTTCCTCTGTGGATGAGATGTTGCTCACTCGTAGGCTGGACATGGTAGCTCTGAAAATACGTACTCATGCCTGCAAAGTACTGGTGCCTCCTCGCCTTGACTCTGCAGCCATCAGGGTGAGTTTCGAAGCATCTGCTATCTTCCTCTAAAAGTCAGGGAGAGGTATTTCCCAAGGAGTAGCAGGAATACAAATGCACAAGGGAAGTGAGGAGCAGGACAATGTACCCAAAGAAACCTGAATTAGGAAATGAACAAATTAGGGGGATTCCTTCTAATGTGCATTCGTAGAATCAATTGCTTAATGTGTGATCTAAGATCAAAAAAACTCAAGAAAAAGTCAAGAACTGTGAGGGGCACTTGTGACCTGCAAAGTGTATTTGGAATCTCAGGGTCTGTGCTTATTCAGATTCCCAGTCTTTTTAAGGTCATCAGTGCAACCCATTTCCCAGCTCTCTGGGCACCTCTGGGGTGCTCTAGTCAAGCATTCCTCTCCTGGTCCCCAGGGCATCTCTGCATGAAAATGAGCCTTCATCACCATGGAAATGCACATCCATCCTTGTAACCATGGAAGTTCCCCATCCATCCTCAGTTAACTTTACATTGAAACGTTCTTGATGATTGTTGGCTTGGTATCATAAAAATGTGACCCTCTAAAAGGACTTCTGGGAGAAGACTAATATCCAGTGACATTTACGGATTCCTTGAACACCAACAGGGATCTTATAGCCCAGATTGACCCCGAAACTCAATACGTAGCACAGATTGACCTGAAACTCACTATGTAACACAAACTGGTTTGGAACCCATGATCTCACTACTTCCATCTTCTAAATGTTGGCATTACATGCATGCGGCATTATGTAATTCCAAACAATTCTTTATTGCTACATTAATCAGTTAGCCAAATTAATGATAAATTCAATCTATGAAGCTAAATATGATTTCTATATAACAATAGATACAGTCTGAACTATTTTTATTTTGTTTCTTGCAAACCAGTGCTTGTCGCTGATGGTAAGTCCCAAGCCATGAGAGTGTCCTTCATGTATATATTATACACTGTGAACCTTGATTAGAGGCAGAGCAATTTGACTTTGTTAGCAATGGCAATCAACAGCAACCAATGGCACAGTGCTTAATGTGAGGTGGCTGCCATATGTGCAAAATTTCATCCTCACCACAGCCCTATGAAGAGGACAGCATGGCTTCTGTTTTCCGCGTGAGAAAACCAACCATGGTGAAGACAAACAGAGGCCAGTTCAAGGCCACCCCCTCCCAATTTCTCCTTGGTTTCATAGACAGGTGACCCCTAGTAACAATGCCTACAAGGAATTCTGGAGAAGACTAACGTCCAGTGACATTTCCAGATTCCCTGGACACCCGCAGTGTCTCCGTTTATCTTTTCTATGTTATATGTTTTCTAACATGACTAACAATAAAGGGTTGGTCGGGACTTCCGGTTTCCGCGGCTTACACATTTTTCTGATTTGACTTGGGTTTTTTACGGGGATACCTTTATTTAGTCGGAGACGAGCGTGTGAAGTTGTAGGTCTCTAATACCCTACCCTCTTGTTTCTTGTTTTTGCAGTGGAGCTATGGAAGTCAAGGGTTCATCTACTGCAAAAGTAACCCTGGTAATTGAGAGTGGTGTTTGTCAGGTTAGGCAGATAAGGTCTGAAATTATTTTAACACTGTTCATTAAACTGAACAAGAGAAATCATAATTAAGGTGCCGCATTTATTGAATCTATCACTTTTTCTTTTTCAAATTGAGGACCTACTTGCCAACACGAGTGTTTACTGCCATGTTCTGTATATTCCGCGTTATGCTCTTGGCAGCATCAACCAGTCTCAAAGGCTTGCCTCTACCTTCTGGATTATCTTCCTTGACTTTCTTCTGCCCTATCCATGGCATCAGATAATGTCTGTAACCGCCCCAAACCATGGCCTATTATTGCCTCTGTGTAATACTCACATTCTAGTGAAGGAAATTCTGGCAACCATATGGGAATCGTTTCCAGCATACCTAATCAGAAGTACTCCATGCTCATTCAGCCCAGAAGCTCATAGTGGCACCTATCATTTGTCATTACCTTCCAAGACATGAAAGTGGACTTCAAGAATCCCACAGCTGAGATTGCTATTCTGTGGATAAGTCTTATAGGAGGAGCTGGAATCTTCAAGGATCAGGGGGAACTGGAAATTGGAGGGCAGCAAAGGGACTGCCAATTACCCGTGGGTGTGACTATTCCTTATTGCTAGTTTTACCAGCTGGATGGGGAGCATGTGGGATGGATTTCCCCATGAAACCACAGTGTATATCACAGCGTAAAGGCTAACGAGCACTTGAGAGGGTAGGTGTAAACGCCACCCGAAGAGGCTTCCAGGAGACAATGCTGAGGGCCAGATGAAGGTGGAGAGAAAGCTGCCACTGTGAGCAGTGCTAAGAACTGGAGGAACTTGTCACGTGACTTTCCTGATGCTGTGACAGAACACCATGATCAAGGTAGCCTATGAAAGAAAACATTTAATTGGGGGCTCACGGTTCTAGAAGATTGGAGCCCATGATGGTCATGGAGGGGAGTTAGGGTTTCTATTGCCGTGAAGAGACACCATAATCACAGAAATTATTATGAATGACAATATTTAATGGGGTGGATTATAGTTCAGAGGATTAGTTTGTTATTATCAGGGTGGGATATGGGGGCATGCAGGCAGACATGGTGCTGTAGCTGAGAGTCCTACGTCTTGATCAGCAGGCATCAGGAAGTGAATTGAGACCCTGAGTGTGGCTTGAATATATCTGAAACCTCAAAGCCTGCTCCCACAGTGATGTACTTCCTCCAACAAGACCACACCCACTCCAACAAATCCACACCTCCC
>JABTXL010006712.1:13993415-14021578 GCA_025134845.1 Neodon shergylaensis
GGTCAGTTGCATTCAAACTACCACAAAGAGCTTGGCAGAAGGGAGGTAGGCATGGCGCTGGAGCAATAAAATCTAAGAGTTCATGTCCCGAGATAACAACCACAAGGCAGGATTAGCTGTAAATAGCATGGGGTTTTGAAACCTCAAAACCAGCCCCCAGTAACATCTCCTTCAACTAGGCTACACCTCATAATCCTTCCCAAATACTTCCATCAACTGGGTACTAAGCATTCAAATATGTGAGTCTGTGGGAGCCATTTTTTTCCAAACCACTACAGAAATTGCCTTTAGAAAGACTTCCAGGTGACAGGGCAGAGCACAGCTGGGGGAGATGAGAACAGATGTGGATGTCATCACCAAGTCTTTGGTTGGCGTGCTTTGGGTCATGCCTCTATGAAGCAGTTGCCAGCACTACTATAGCATGGTCCAATTCTTAGAGACTTTGACCTCTTGACTTCAGAACCTTGGAGCCTTAGCGTATGTTAAATGCCTTTGCCCTCACATTTGAATGCTCATTTTGTCCCTGCATTTGATCAAAACACTTCCTTAGGGATGTGTTTCCTGAGAAGTCTACCCATTCTGGTTCTGCATTCTTGGCCTCTTTTCTTTTCTTTTCTTTTTTTTTTGCAGCATCCTTTTGGTTTACTCCATGAGTCTGACAGCAATGTGTCTAGATGCAAGCCAACTTTCACCTGTTGGCAAACACTAGAAGGTGTGTGTGGGGGGAGGGGAGCTGTTTCCATCTGGGAATCCATGTTTGTTAGCACTGCAGGCATCTCTTACTTGTATCATTGAGAACTTCTTTTACCAACCACCTTTATCTGGATGTCTTATGATTTCATTGCTTACACTTCAAACTTTTCAATCTTCTCCTAAACTAAGCCGAAGACTTTTTCTACTGTTTCCATCCCATTACTTTCCTTTTTCTTTTTTGTTGAATTCTCTGTTGCTTCTGTCATAATTTTTATTTCTCATCAGCTACTATTTTCCACAAAAGTTTCTCTCTCCTGGCTTCACGGGTCTTTTCTCACTTCTCTGACAGTATTATTAGCTTTTTGTCCCAGTCTCAATTTTTCTTACATCGCCTCTCTTCTCCTCTAAGAGTTTTACTTTTCATTTCATGCTTCTTGTGATATTGCTTCCCCTTCATTGCTTATATTGACAAGAGAAAGAAAGGTTGGGCCCAGGGTGGACTTTACTGGAAAACAAACAAAAACACCCAGTGATTTTCAAATTTTAGCATGAACTTGTTGCTCTATATTTCAGTCCCCACCCATACACAGTGCCTCTGATTCTGTCCATTTGGAGCAGAGGGCAAGAGATTGCCTTTGAGCCAGTGACCCGAGGGTGTGAGCCTATGGGTGTAAGATCACTCCCGGAGGGGCAGAACACTGTTTCCAGCTATTTTCTCCTGTGCTGGCCATATTCCAGGAAGGGTCTCACAGTCTCATACATAGACTCTAACCTTGTCTGCTAGGTAGCCTCCGGGGACTTGGAAAGCAGGGCTTATCATTAACCATATGAATATCCTGCTGCCCCCTTGTTTACTGAGGGTGTTTTTGTGACCCTCTTTAGATGGTAGCACTTCAGAAACCTGTCTCCTGTCTCCCTAGAGACCTTCTCCAGGATTAATAGCTCCCAACCTAGGCAAAGGTAAACAGGACTCAAAGTCTCCACTAGTGGGGTAGTTTAGCGGGGAGGTCTGGAAATCCCGAAGGTTCTTATGCAGAATCCCAGCTGATCCATCTGCAGCCTCACATTGACCCTCAACCCCGGGGCCCTCAGCAGTTTACTCTGTTACCTTAAGATTTCTTAGAGTTAGTTCACTTGTTCATCTGCTTCCAACTTCCGAAAGTTTCTTGTTGTTCATCTGAGTTCTGTTCCTCTTGAGTGCTTACCCTACTTAAGCTCCCGTAACCGTCATTTGAGTTGAATTTCAAGAGGAAAAGGAGATAAATGAAAATGTTCATTCTGCTATCTTTACCCCAAAGTCTGTACCAGAACTATAAAAAGATTTGGCTTAGTATTAATTGCAGATAATTCTGAGCCACTTGAATTTGCAAAGACAGATGTGGCCTCCTTGTGACAATTCCACATTTATGGGCCATTTTTTCCCCTGTTCTAAAGAAAGCCTCCTATTTCAAAATAATGTTGCATTTTTATAAAATATATCTCCAGTAATGATCCCAGAATAAAATATGGGAGACTCTTACTTTCCCGGCATCTCCCACGTCTGTTAATTAGAAACTGCCCTAAAGATGCAGGAAGGCTGTAAATCGGAACCATTTCCATATTCAACATACCATATTCAAGAATTTTTACAATGCTTCTAATGAAGTGTTCTGCATAATGAATCGTACAATTATAACAAAATAGGGTTCTAATGAGCAATTATCCTTCTGAGGAAGAACATTCCAGGGTTTTTTATTCTCCTTCTCTCAAACTGGAGCTTAACAAGTAGCTATGAAAAAAAATTAATGAGGAGTGTTTGGTAAACGACATAACACTCAATTAAAATGCCTCCTGTAAACCTAGTCCCCTGAACTTGATAATCGCAATGTCATCTGGGAAAATGGGTGAGCAGGTTTGGGTTCAGGAACCCTCCTGACCCGTGTGAACTTTCGTATGTGTGAGATGTGTGTGTTGGGTGGGAATTAATGACTTCCTTGTAATGGATCTGAATTTGTGGTGTCAAGTGGCAATAGCAGGCTAAATGGATCAGTGGCCCTGTGCCACAATCAAGGATCCAAGGGAAAATTAGTCTGTGGATCGCTGCTCCATTTAAAATAAAAGCTGAGGCCCATCTCACGTGAACTGGTAAGCATCGTGCTGGGTAATTTAGCCTGTGCTATTCTGTGTTCTAATAACAACCCGTAAGTGCCTATGTTCTGAATGAGTCCAGGGGAAACCTGAGAGACGCTGGGTGAGGTGCCCACAGCTGCTCAGACTGACTGCAGACATCAGCCTATCTTATAGGAGGCCGTGCTCTGGGGTCACTCCCTCCTGACGTTCTCCTCACGCTCCTTTGAGTGTGCAAGCTGGTGCTCACAGTCTGTTTTCTAGACCCTGCTTTGCACAACTCTGGGGACACTGTGACTCCCCATGTTAGAGTCAAGAGCTGTGTGACATGAAAGTTCTACCTTGCCCATCCGCTGCCCTCACTGGGGCAGTGAGAAAATGATCATTTATCTTGGTTGTAGTGTTCCTGTTACCAAACTCCAAATTGGCCAACTTGAGGGGAAAGTAACAAACTCCAAGTTGGCCATCTTGAGGGGGGAAAATGTGATTTAAAAAAAAAAAAGAAGAAGAAGAATCACACAGAGGAGTGTGTGACTCTGTAATGCTATCAAAACTCTAATTCCTCCTAAGTTCTGGCCCTGCCATCTTCAGAGTCCTGGCATGGCTGTGCCCCATTCCCTAGGCCTGAATGGTAGCACCGCTGTTGCCAGCACTGTGTGCATCTGGAGGAAGATGGCGTGGGGGTTTGAATGAAAAGTGCCCTCACAGGTTTGTAGATAGTGAAGCTATTAGGAGGTGTGGCCTTGTTGGAGGAGGTGTGTCATTGGGGGTGGACTTTGAAGTCTCAGATGCTCAAGCCAGGCCCAATGTCTCTCGCTCTCTCTTCCTGCTGCTGCGGATCCAGCTGTCCAACTCTTGACCCCTTCCGCAGGGCTATGTCTGCCTGTGTACTGCCATGCTTCCTTTTCCCACTATGACAATAATGGACAAAACCTTGGAACTGCAAGCCAGCCCCAATGCAATGCTTTCCTTTATAAGAGTTGCCGTGTTCATGGAGTCTCTTCAGAGCAACAGAGTCCTCACTGAGACAGATGGTGTCATGGTTGAGATTTTAGATGCCCGGTCCATAGCCTAAATGTTGATGGTTTGGTTGCCAGTCTGTGACTCTGGGAAAAGACAGTCTTTAGGAGGTGGAGCATCATAGAAGAAAGCAAAGTTATTTTTTGGCAGGTATTCTCTCAAAGGGCTCAGTGGAACATTAACCCCTTCTTTGGTCTTTGCTGCATGGCTGCGTGGCCCTTGCTGTGGTAGACCTCATCTACCACACATGTCTGTCACCAAGTGCTGTGAATCACAGCCCTGAAGGTGACAGGAACGGGATGGCAGGTATGGAGTCTTTGATGCTAAGCCCACCTTCACTCCTTTAAGGTGTTCATCCCAGGCACAGGGACAAAATGGCAACTAATATAAAGGGGCCCAAAGGCTGGCAGAGCTGCCCTTCTAAGTCCAGGAGACATTTCCCAAGTCTCACCCCTATTCCACCCTGCACCCCTACAGCATCCAGCAGGCTGCTGCTCTGTGTCTCACTGGCTGAAACCGGATCACCCTTAAGCTCGTCCCTGACTAGGGCAAGGTTTTCATGAGCAGAGCACACCGGTGTGAGTTGTCTCCTGTCTTAGTTACTGTTCTGTTGCTGGGAGGAGATGCCATGACCAAGGCAACTTACAGAAAAAAGCATTTCATTGTGGGCTTGCTTCCAGTTTCTTTCAGAGGGTTAGTCTGTTACCATCCCGGTAGGGAGTATGGTGCCCGGCAGGCGTGCTGCTGGAGAAGCCGCTGAGAGCTTGTTTCTGATGGCAGGGAGAGACCAAGACTGGGCATGGAACCTCGAAGCCCACTCCCAGTGACATGCCTCCTCCAGCAAGGCCACAGCACCCAAGCCTTCTGTAAGAATCCTGCCGACTGAAAACCCAGCATTCAAACACACGACCCCATGGAGGCTATTCGCCTTAAAATCACTACAGCTCTTTGATCAAGTTAGGATTGGGAATGAGAATTTGAGAATTACTTTGTGATACTCTGTCTCAAATGAATGGCAGGAAGAGAGAGAAAAGGGGAATAGAGGTTTGGTGTGGGAGTTAGGGGTTAGGGTTTAATTATCAGTACCACAAAGCAGGGACAGGATTCATAATCCACAGGAACCTGGATATTTATCTGTTTGTTAATACTCCCGACCTGGGCATCATCCGGTCAGAAGCAGCTGACAGTTGGACTCCACAGACACTGGTGGCAAAGCTCACAAGTTGTGACTGTGATCCCTGCAGGCTAATTTCATTCTATTGAGTGACACCGTGGAGTGGGAACGCTGCTTGGGTTCTCCCGGTGGCACTGGGACAAAGTTCTCTGTAAGACTGACAAACGATTCAACCTGGGATTCCTCTTGCATGTCACTTGCACCACCAGCATGTCTTTTCCTCAAGTCCACACTGTGAGCCCTACAGATGTATTTGGTTCATCCGCACTGTTCCTATGGAAACGCAGCATCAATGGGCTTCTCCGCTGAATGCAAAGTGCTCTGAGTTCTTGCAAAGAAAGATGCGCCACTTACAAAACAGCAGCCTTTCTAATTATCAGCCATTAAGCATCCGCCAACTTCAGCCAGCAGATACACGGAAAAGAAAATAAGTCCTTTTAAAACCCCCAGTCTAGGGCCTGGAGAGATGACTCAACAGGGAGGAACATTTCCTGCCCTTACGGAGGATCTAAGTTGGGTTCCTAACCTCACAACTGTTTCTAATTCCAGTTGCAGAGGAGCCAACAGTTCTCCTGACCTCTGAGGATGCTGTATACACGGTGTACTCAGCGAACACTCAGACTCATAAAAATGATAAATAAAAAAACAAAACCCCCAATCTGATGATGTTACTACCTATTTGAAATGCTTGCATGGCGTCCTGTTGCTTAGAAAATGAAATCCAAGCTGTGTAATTGGCACTTCACGGACCCGGTGGTTGCCTTTCTTCTCAAAACCAGGCTATACCATCTGCGTCAAACTTCCTCCTCCTCTCTGGCAGGGAGTTTAGAAGCTTTGTTGTGCTGTAGGCTTGCAGTCCACCCCCTTAGCGGCTATAAGATGAATTTATGGTCCCATCTAGAACCTGGGTTCATGCACGTGAGAGCCAAATAGACTAACTCATGCACTGTGGAGCTTCTCATTCCACCCCCCCCCCAATCTTATAAAAGCCAGGAAATCCTTTTTTTTTCCAGGAGATTTCTCCAAAGGCTCTCCCCCTTCAGACGTCTCCATGGTGTTGTCCATGGCAACTGTTGCTTTTACTGTTAACTCTAGGCCGTCTTTCTTATGTAGTGCCTCTCCAGATCTTAAAGTGGAGCTGCCCTCTCCCTTAAAGGCCCTGTCATGTTGATATTGGTCCAGTACTCTGTCACCCCTAATGCTGTCCCATCTCAAGGTCTGCACATGGAGTGGGGTTTAAGGTTTCACATGCTCAAGCCAGGCCCAATGTCTCTCTCTTCTTGCTGCCTGCCAATCCAGGTATAGGACTCTTAGCTTCTTCTCCAGCGAATACCTGCCTGCATGCCACTATGTCCCACCATAATGATAATGGACTGAACCTCTGAACCCAATGCTTTCCTCTATAAGAGTTGCTGTGGCCATGGTGTCTCTTCACAGCAATAGAAACCCTAACAAGACCACCACCATGGTAGTGAGGGTCACATTCCTAATGAAGGTCTTTCTGGAGGATCGTTGGTGGGTTTCCTTCCCATCGAACGTGTTGATCTTCCTCTGTTGTTCTGTTCTAGGAGTAATCAAGCATCCCAGGTCTCTGTATGGTAATTTGGCCTCTCTGCTTCTCTGGGTTTTTTTTTCCTTTTCCACTCATATCAGACCCTGCACTACTATTCTCTTGTCTGCACCTTCTCTCTTTTTATTTTTTACCACCAAAACACCCATTCATTCTTATGATCTCTAGTCAAATGCAGTTCACTGAGCAACCTTTATTTATCCACTGTCCCTTTTTAATCAAACAAAATTAGTCAGTCTAAAGCTAAGGACAGTGGCTCGTCCATATGATTTCATCATGTGAGGCAGAAAGACCGATATGTCAGATACCAGTCTGGGCTGCATGGTGACTTCCTGGCAAGTCTAGACCGCAGAGTAAGACCTTGTCTCAAACAATTTTTTTTAAAAAGCAGGGCTAGGGACATAGCTCAGTTTGTAGATTGCTTGCTTAGCATGAGTGAAGCTGCGGGATTGACCTTCAACACTGCATAAGAGGCATTGCGGAACAGGGCAGCCCAGTAGAACCAGAAGTTTAAGATCATTTTCAGAAGTGAATTCAAGGCCAGCCCAGGGTAAACAAGAACTTATCTCCCACTCCAGCAAAAAATACTTTTAAAAAATAAAATAAAAAAGAAAGAAAAAAAATTTCTCATCAATGGACCTTTCTTCCTTGTTTTTGTCACCCTCTAAGGCTTTGGTCACTGGTCCGTATAATAAAGGAATTCATATTTTCAGAACTTTCTGGGCCACAAAATTAAGCTTCTCCAGGATGGAGACCATCTATGCCTTTTGCAAAGCTACTTCCTCTTCCTGAATGCACAGGAAGGTCCCATTTTCCAGATTTCTTTGGAGTTAGCTACAGCCTATGTGTCTGATTCCAGCGAATGTTATGAGGGCAGAGATGATGTAAACACTTTGCAGGACTGGTCCTAAAAGATATCCTGAATGACCTCCTGCTCTTGCTCTGCCTTGAGGATACAGGCTTGCTCACAAAATGAAAAGATTCCTCCAGGATATCTACCCACAAAAGCTGCAACCCACACTGAGAATCATATGCATAAGAAATAAACTATGATCATATTATACCACTGGAATTCTGGGGTTACTTGTTATTGCGACACAACCCAGCTTATTTGTAATGTAGAAAAGACCGTGCATTATGTGTTTTTTGTCCCCCTCTCTCATCCTTTGGACTTAGTGGGTTTTACTAATACTTTCCAACTAGTGATGAGAAACAAGCTAAATTGCTGTCATAAAACCCATATGTTTTCCATCTAGAAAAAAAAACTTACAGTTCCCTTGGGAGCAACATCTCTGTTGTTTCTGCAAGCAAGAGATAAATTATTTAACGAGCATATATTTCCAATGCTTACTGGAAGCTGTTAGCCCTCCTTTGATGATCATGAACGACAGAAGCAAGAGATGGAGGGGAGAGTGGGGTGGGAAGCATTGTCAAAGACAAGGCCTTCTCCTTATAATGGGTTCCCTCTCCTCTGTAGCTTAAGGGTCACTTCTTGTTCACCTACTCTAGCAATGCCACACCATCTTCAATGTCCTGTATCTTCACAGTTTACTTTAGGGAATGGTCCTCAAGTTACAGCTACTTTTTTGGTTTGCCCATGTTGCAGACAAGATTGAAAGCCCCATGGAGAAACTCCATAGAACAAACTCCACAAAGTGGGCCTCTGGCCACTGCATGCCCTCCCACCTGTCTCCCTCTCTCTCTCTCCCTCCCTCTCTCTCTATCTTTTGCCTTCTCCTTCTCTCCACCCATCCCCAATGCATGCAAATTTAAAATCTTTTGAGAGTATGTCTGTGTTCCACACCGAAGTATCTCCTTGGCAAAGGTCTCCAAGTTTTTAAGTCATAGATCAGTGTCCCCGCAGCCACCAGGATGCTCTGAAGGTATTTCCAGATTGTCTTTCAGATTTGTCAGAACTGTAGGGCCTTTTCGCTCCATCCTGGAGCGGGAGCTCATGAGAACTTGGAACTTGAATTTGAAAATGTCCAGTAAAAGAAATTGAGTATGTTTGTCACTATTTACAAAATAAGACAAAAATGGGCGATTCACATGTGTTCCCGACAAGGCACGCATTCATCTTGATGTCAAGTAAAACCAATCCTGCGTTCAGAAAACCTGGTTTCGTGATCTGGGTCTGCCCCTAATTAATTGAATGACCCAGGGAAAAGGGCTTAAATTTTAACTCTCTCTGTTTGACCAGCAAGCCCTCAAAAGTCCCTTTCAGTTCTCAAACATCCACATGTTTTTCTATACTAGCTATGTGGGTCCTGTTGAATAATGCATTGTACTATCTACTGTCAGGAGAAAATAATTTGTTGGTATGTCAGGTGTGGAGGAATTCTGAATTGTCATCAAAGCAAGGCAGAGCCCGGCTGAGCAGTCATTAGCTGCCTGATAAGAGTCTGTGAAAATACTCAGAATGGCAAGGGTGTTTGATGCTTTTGAGTCTCTGCATTAGATTTGTGTTTCTACAAAAGCCTTTGACTAACAAATAGGACATTTATATCAGTAAGTCTTTCGGTATTATTTCTATTAAACACAGAGCAGGTTTGAACAGAAGCAGACTTGAATGTCAGAGCTTTGTTGCGTGGTGATAATTTAGTGGGTAATCCACCCTTTGGTTCACGTTAGTCTGTAAGCCTACATCCCTGCACAGTGATTAGATGTACTAATCAATCCTTTCGATTGGGTGTTTGGAAATTCTCAGCACTGCACCGTGAAGATGGACATCTGAAGGAGACTTTCCCCATGTTGCTTGAATATGAAGTCACAGCACTTCCAAATCCTTCATTAAAATAACCATTTAGCTATCAAGGCCATAGAGGAGAATGAACTGGGGTGCTCAACCAATCATGTAACAATAGGCTTTTAGCAATGATTGCTGCCGTCATCACTTCTGCTAACACGGGGTGGGGGGGGGGGCAGGGTGATCACCACCCAGTTTTTTTTTTTTCTGTCAAGCACGGTTGCTTCAGCGAATTCTGCATTGAGAACATAAAGATTTGAAGCAGTAGTTTGGGGGTACAGACTTCGGCAAGAAGGCTGGCAGTAGATGGTCTGTCTTCTGATTCCCTGTGAATGGCCATCCCATGTTCATGTCCAGGGGTGGGAGCTGGGACTGGACACACAATCACCCCATCAATCTGCTCCATCAGTTCTGCCAATCTTCGAGCCCCAGTCCTGAAGCTGTTCAAGATGCTGGTCCAGCCTGGAGAGAAATCGTTCCTCATCCACCCACACCCACCTGGCCAAATCATCAGACATCCATTACTGGCTGAGTGAGGATAAAATAATTGAACTTGCGAGTATCATTGGCATGGCTTCTCTGGCTTTGGGTTGGCATTTATCTAACCCTGCAGCAGCAAGCAGATTCCTTAGGAATCGTTGTTAATTTGAATGGGTTCACTTCCTTTGCTGCATTGACGATTCGACCTACTGCATTTTAAAATAATTTTCTCGGTTTCATCCTCAGGAGAGAGATGGGGCAGTCTGAGAGAGAGGATGGCAGAGGTCAGGCATTGGGTTTTCCGAGGCAGGGCTTTTCTGATGCTGTTAATCCATAAAGCTCCCAGAATTTCACAGCTATGTTTCAGGGGATCTCACCATCTGCCCGGGTGTGGTACCCTGAGTTGCTCGGCGGTGCTTCTGTGCATTCGGGAGGCAGAACCTGACAATGCGTCACTGCTCTTACATTTTCCGCATGGTGTGTGATGCAATCACCATTCTTCCAGCGTAGGTGAGAGATGTCCCAGTGGATGCCTGGCTTTGCCGAGGAGGCCCCTTACACCCAAATGTGACGTTGACGTTAGGAGGGCCGGCCGGCCATGTCAACTTTGGCCTCCTCCACCTCATAAGCAATATCTACCCCGTTTCTTTTTTTTTAATTTATTTTTTATTTATTTATAAAAGATTTCTGTCTCTTCCCCGCCACCACCTCCCATTTCCCTCCCGCTCCCCCAATCAAGTCCCCCTCCCTCGTAAGCCCAAAGAGCAATCAGGGTTCCCTGCCCTGTGGGAAGTCCAAGGACCTCCCACCTCCATCCAGGTCTAGCAAGGTAAGCATCCAAACTGCCTAGGCTCTCACAAAGCCAGTACGTGCAGTAGGATCAAAAACCCATTGCCAATGTTCTTGAGTTCTCAGTAGTCCTCATTGTCCGCTACATTCATTGAGCCTGGTTTTATCCCAGGCTTTTTCATACCCAGGCCAGCTGGTCTTGGTGAGTTCCCAATAGAACATTCCCATTGTCTCAGTGTGTGGGTGCACCCCTCGCGGTCCTGAGTTCCTTGCTCATGCTCTCTCTCCTTCTGTTCCTGATTTGGACCTGAGATATCTGTCCGTTGCTCTAATGTGGGTCTCTGTCTCTGTCTCATTTCATCGCCTGCTGAAGGTTAATATTCAGGAGGATGCCTATATGTTTTTCTTTGGGTTCTCTTTCTTATTTAGCTTCTCTAGGATCACTAATTATAGGCTCAATGTCCTTTATTTATGGCTAGAAACCCAATATGAGTGAGTACACCCCATGTTCCTCTTTTTGGGTCTGGCTTACCTCACTCAGGATAGTGTTTTCTATTTCCATCCATTTGCCTGCAAAATTCGAGAAGTCCTTGTTTTTTACTGCTGAGTAGTACTCTAATATGTATATATTCCATACTTTCTTCATCCATTCTTCCATTGATGGGCATCTAGGTTGTTTCCAGGTTCTGGCTATTACAAAATCTACCCCGTTTCTTTTCCTATGCTTCTATCTACAGAAAAAATGGTACTTTAAACTTTTTCTTGTATTATTATTATTGCTACATTTATTTATTGTTTGCATGTGCATTATGTGTGCCGTGGCACATGTGTGGAGGTCAGAGGTCAGATTGTGGAAAGCAGCTCTCTCTTTCCACTCTGTGGGTCACAGGGATAGAACTTAGGCCATCAGGTTTGGCAACAAGCACCCCACTTGGTGACCATCTTGCTATCCCTCACCCCCACACACATATAATAAATACCTGTGTAGGCGTAATAGTCTGTCCTGGCAGTCAGCTCCCAAATAACCATGCAGAGGATTATAAGTGCTCAGTCAATAGCTTAAGGTTGTTACTAA
Source organism: Neodon shergylaensis (assembly GCA_025134845.1). Lineage (NCBI taxonomy): Eukaryota > Metazoa > Chordata > Mammalia > Rodentia > Cricetidae > Neodon > Neodon shergylaensis. Next base: position 14,005,069 of record JABTXL010006712.1, read on the forward strand.
CTAACTCTTACAACTTAAATCAGCCCATATTTCTTATCTACATTCTACCTCATGGCTCAGTACCTTTCCTCAGCATTGACATTTATGTCCTATAAACAGATTGTGCCACTGTGACTCTAAAATATGCTGTGGATCAGTGGTTCTCAATCTGTGGCTCTCGACTGCTGGGGGAATCCAAAAACCCTTTCACAGGGGTTGTCTAATTCCATCTAAAAACAAAGATGTTCACATTATAATTTCTAACGGTTATGAAGTAGCAATGAAAATAGTTCTGCAGTTGGGGGTCACTACAACATGAAGGACTGTATTTAAGGATCGCAGCTTTAGGAAGGTTGGGAACCACTGGTCTCTACTTTTGTATTTGCTTGCATCTTCCTCTCGGCCTCCCTACTGCGAGTCTTCATTGTCTTCACCTGGGCTACCTGCCAGTTCCCAACTAGCATCCTTTTGTGTAACAGCTTCCCCAAAGGTTAGAGACTTTTGGAGGGAGGGAAACATCTCAAGGCATAGGATGTAAAGAGAAGTGAAAAAAAAAACAAGATATTTAGGACAAGATATTTTCAGGAGGTGAAACAACAGAATGTTCTAGGGGTGTGTAAAACACTCTATTCTTCGGGGAAGTTCCCTTAAGATAGCAAGTAAACAAGACAGTTTCAGGAAGTCCCGGAAGCTGATCAGATTCTCTAGGCCCCTCCTTCTTCAAGAGTTTGTAAGCAGTAAAGACTGTTGAGAGTCACTCTCAGATGAGCTAAATATCTACAAAGAAGACTCTGAGATAGGACAGCTGCTTGGGAAAAGCAGGGACCAGATGATCTGTTCAAAGGAAACAATGACCAAGAGAGGAGCCTGGAAGAGGCTCAGACCAACTGGACCACCAGAGAAAGACACTTTCAAAACTGTTAAGCTGACTGATGACTGCACAGTTCAGGTCCCAAGATTTTATGAGCTGCCATCTATGCTGGAGTGGACTTTGGTGATACAACAACTGTCATTTATGCTCCTTTTAGCAACCCCTGACCCTCATTCCTATAAGTAACCCCAATAAAACTCCTGGGCTGACCAAGTTGGACTTCAGTGCTATTCATACTTCTGTCTGTTGTGGGCTCACAATCTGGGATGAGTGGATGGATATGTGTATTGTGTCTCCTCAGGAAGTCTGTCACACAGCAGCTCCCTATTCGATCTACTTGGTCTCTCTACTCAACATTCCTCACGTAACAAAGTAATGTTTCAGGAATGTATTGGATCCCATGACCAACCTCTTTTAGTTTTCCTTGTAAACAACTTCCTGTTACCCATAAAGTAAAAGTCAAACAAACCCATTAGGATAACTTGGTCGTTCTGGACTTTGGCAATGTTTGGGACCTTATCAGAGGCCAGGCTATTGGTCCCACATTCCATTCCCAGGAGACCTTGTCTTTTGATTGATCTCATCTCTGAGCTCCTGTGTTTGCTCTGTTTCCTCTGCCTGGAAGACTCTTCCCCAAATATCTATATATTTGATGTCACCTCAAAAAACTGTATCATCCTATAGCTTAAAAAATGCATTTTCCACAAGTGTTGTATCGTACAACTTTTCCTGCAGAGTTTGGAGTGACTTTGCCATTGAACACAGCTGAGAAACATCTGTCCCTCCACCCCGTGCCTGCCACATCTCCCTTAGGCTAGAAATACAGTACAGTAGCAAGCATATGTGTAGCATGCACAAGGCACTGAGTTTGAGCCTCCGAACCACAAAAATAAAAGAAACACAGCACTTTCCCTATTAATTTTGCCCCTCTTGCTATGATTTGCTTTCTGTGAGGCACCATGACCACCTAAATGATCTTGCTCATTGATTTTCCATATTCTGCACAAAGATGGTAGATCCCTGGGAACAGGATGTCGGGATGCTTACCTACTCGACCAGCACAATGCCAGGTAGGGAAAGATGGGAGGCGTGTGTATTATATACGGTGGGGTGACAGCAAGAAGGACCTGTGGACAGGAAAAGGCAGGTTACCTTCCTGGTTTTCCTTTCACTTTCTGGCTCACCTGCAAATACTGCTTCCGATTTGTCTTCTCCTAGGTTTAGATTGCAGCGGGGAGTCCCTCAAGGTGAGTTCTGTAATTACAGGGGTTCTGTGCTTAGTTTTGAGAAGAACCTGATGCTTGGCTTTCCTTTCTAAGTAGGTCATAGCAGCTAACAGGTCCTGAAACCATCAGGAATTGAAAGCAAATTCTCTTATGTTCTTATAGTCTAAAATAATTATAATAACTTGTTCTATTTCTCTGTGGATTTTCCTCTGCCTAAGGCACAGGTCATAACAATCAATCCTGATGTTCTCAGTTCAGAATGCTTCCCCGCTCACCAGGGCAGGATGGGTCTTGGCTCACAGTGGTGAGTTCCGAGTTGGTCTGCAACTCTGCCATGAACATAGCTGAAGAGCCCAGTGAGTTCATAGGCCTTCTGGCCACTTGGATCTCTCATTGCACAGGTGGAAGCTGAGGCTAGACGGGACCACACATCTACTGCTTTGTCATACAGGGCAGGGCTGATGTGGACGGTAAGACACAACCCCATAATCCTGTCTCTCCTCTGTACCCCACTACTGTGGCCTTCGCTGAGAGCCACCTCTCTGCTGTCAGAGCCCAAACAATGCTCTCTTTCTTGTCACTGACAGATGTTTGAATGCACACCCTCCCAGATCCTGTACTCCCTCACAAGGTTTTCTTTATGCCTAGAACATCAAAGGGCTCCACTTGAACAGCCTCTGCTTGTGCGACTGAAAAATCACCTCCATCGTTAATTCGTAAATCCAGTAAGACCAGGAGCCTGGCTCCGCACCTCGGACCACTATAAACACACACGATGAAGTCAACACGATAAAAACATTAATCTCTGAGTGAACACACAGGAGGCAGGGGCAAGAGGTTAATATTTTCAAAGAATAGATACGCTAGAATCTTGGGAACTCGTGTGATTCAAGGAGGGAATTTGAGATTTCTGTATGAAAGAAAAGCTTGGGTTTTTTTTTCCAGAAAGTTCATCCCAGTGTTGAGAGCTGGCCAAAGACTTTGCCAGTCAGTTGCCTCTTCCTAGTATGGGAATTCAGCTGTATTTTCTTTGATTATATAAGGACAAGAGAGGAAAGACTTTGAGTTGGTTAACCAATCCAGGTCAGCTCTCTTATCTGAAAGTATACAGAGGGGTATTTTTTTTCCATTCTAAAATAAGGCCAGCTCTCTCTCTCTCTCTCTCTCTCCCACACACACACATACACACACACATACACGATGTGCCAGTACTACAAGCAGCACCTTATGGGCCCTTTGCCTGAGAATGCAGAGCTGGCAGGTGGCCTTCATTGACCTGGACACAGAGAAAATCCAGACTTCCTAAGAACTGAACAACAGCTCTGTCTTGACTCAGTGTACAGCAGTTCAGCTGCCGAGTGTGACTCCCAGGTTATGATTCGGCCATTGTCTAGCTCCAGCTTCATCTACATGTAAACTAAGGAAGGATTTGATGACTTTAAGGCTTAAGGGATTCAGGACAGAAGGTTGGCTTTTCTTTTTCCCCTGGCCACCCAGGAAGAGCATCTCCCTGCTTGTCTTGGGTAGAACCACATATGGTTCCCTAGGGGACTGTATGTCAATACTGACTCCACCTGGACCTCTCATGGACCAGTTGCGACAATGCAACGGGGCCTGGAACCAAACCAGGACAAATATCTCTAGGACGGATAAGAGCTATGGTAGACCTAATAACATTGCTCCCGGGATTACAGTGAGAAATGACCACCTCTTACCCTTGGAAGGAGTGACTGTGCCACCTCACAAGAGAAAGGGACATAGAGACCTGGCAAGAGCAATCAAATTACAGGACTTGAAATTGAAGCTGCTGGATTGGGCTCAATGTACCTGCCAGGGAACATGAACTGTCCATCACATCTTAAAGAAGGCTATATTATATGGCCCCCGGTTCAGAGGTTCGAGTCAGTGATCAGCTGTTCCCATGGCTTGTGGTCTGTGTTAAGGCAGCACATCGTATTAGAAGTGCATGGCAGAAGACAGTGCTCCCCTCATGGTGAGCAGCTGAAGGACAGAAAAGGACACCAGGATCCCAGAATCTCCTTCAAGAGCCAACTCCTCAGTGACCTAAAACCTCACATAAGTTCCATCTCTAAATGTTTTCACCACCTTCCAATAGCACCAAGCTGGGGCTAAGACTTTAAAACATGGATATTTGGGGCACAGCTAAGATATAAATTATTAGCAGCTCCCTATAAGAAAGAGGCGGATGTCATGGTTAGAGTCAGGGGAGGAGAGATGGTCATGGAAGCATCAGTGGGGTGAGAAATTTTAAGAAGAGGCAGAAGAAGGGCTATGCACCAGAAAACACCAACCTTCCCCTAGAAGCTGGAACAGGTAAGGAAAAAAAAATCCTTCCATGAGGCAGCAGGGAACAGAACTCACCGATACCTTGAGTTTAATAAAATAAGACTCATTTTGGACTTCTGAGCCCACAGAAATATTAATTTGTGCTGTTTCAAGCCATAAAGTGCGTAATAATTTGTTAGAGTGCAATAGAAACAGCTGTTATTAAACACTTTCAAAATGATTTATTTTTATTTTATGTGTGTGAGTGTTTTGTATGTATGTCTGTGCTTTGTATGTGTGTAGCATCTGCAGGGACCTAAAGAGGTCTTTCTATCCCCCGGAATAGGTGGTTAGGAGCCACCATGGTGGGTGCTGAGAATTGAGAATTGAACCCAAGTCCTCTAGAAGAGCAGCCAGTACTCATGAACCACCCCTCTAGAACCATAACGACCAGTTTTTAAAATGTAAATGCAAACAACTTTTGGACAACAGATTTGACAACAGTAGAAGAGAATGAATCTATTGCATCTTTAAGAGCAGTCAAGATGTTTGCTGTGGTTGGTATATGAAATAACCCACACAATATTCACCTGTGAGAGCTATGCAATTGGTGGATCCGATCACTGAGGTGATGGGATCAGAATGGCAATTACCTACCTTACTGAGAGATGGAGAAAGGAGGTCACAAGAGAGTTTGCACTTGAAAGGTATACGTAGACCTGTGCTCCTCCTGCCTGTCTGTCTGTCTAGAGGTGAGCAGTTCTGCCTCACCACAGGCCCAGGATCCACACAGCTAAGTGGTAGACCAGAACCTCTGGAACCATGAATTATAACGAATCTTTCCCTGTTGAAATCGTTTATAACAAGGGTTTGCCACGCTGACAGAAAAGCGCTAACACAAAGACCAAAATGAAAAGTGAAACTGAGAAACAGAGAACCAAAATATCAGGAGCGACCCCTCTCCCACTTGCTAGGTCTCAAAGGTCTGCTCGAGACACGCTGTCACAGTATCTGCCCCAGCCCAAACTGCTTTTACATCTGCGTCCATATGCAGAACACCGTACTGGGATTCAGTGACCTGACATCTTAAAAGATGCTTCAGGCTTACTAGCCTTTCTTTCGTCTCTGTTGCTCCATCAGGAACACAAATGCAGTGCGTTAGAAGAAATTAATATTCTCCAACAACAGTGGCTGAGTCAGAAAGACCTTGAGAATTAGCATTTTTGGCAATAAATAAATCCAGTTAATTAAAGTAGTCATTTTCAAGATTCTCCTTCAGCCATTTTCCCTAGAACTAAGAATGGGTATAAGAGCTACGGTGCTGGGACTGAGAGCATCTTATACACAGAGTCGTGAGTCTCAGAGCCGGTGTCTTCGTGATACAGAGGCATGCGGGAGCATCCCTCATTCTCTGTCCCACCGTGTTATTTTATTTCACATCAGTAAGCTAATGTTATATTATTTATCTGATTAGCATATCCTATTTCCTCTCATTAGCCTATTAGCCTATCACCTCCATAAGGCAGAAGCTGTGTCTAATTCATTGTTGCCACTATGCGTCTAGAACAGTATGTGGTTAATAGTGTGTGCTTTAAAAATAGCCTTTGAACGAGAAGCACATTAGAAAGTGCTCAAAGGTTCTTTGAGGGAACAGGAACCCAGCTTGTTGGATTCTTCAAGTGAATCTGAACTGTTTCGAGACTCACATAAGCCTTGAAGCAAGCATGTTAGGGTGACGAGGTACCATTTCCACTGCTCATCTGAGGTCAGGAAGCATCATATCTCTGCAAAATGTTTTAAAAAATACTTTAACCTTACTTTATGCACATTGGTGTGAGGGTGTTAAAAACCCTGGAATTGGAGTTACAAACAGTTGTGAGCTGCCATTTGGGTGCTGGGAGTTGCACCCGGGTCCTCTGGAAGAACAGCCAGCATTCTCTCCTACTGAGCCATATCTCCAGCCCAGGAAGCAGCATATCTAGTCAGAAGGTGGACAGAAGACAAGCTAGAAGCTCCAGTAAAGAAAGAATCTAACACGGCGTGTGACCCTCCAGACTGGAGTTGCTAAGCAGCCACAATGAACTAGTCTGAATATAAAAATCCAAGCCGGGCAGTGGTGGCAACATGCATTTAATCCCAGCACTTGGGACGCAGAGACAGGCAGACTTTAAATCCTACTGAATGGCAAGCCCCATCAAAGCAGGAATGCTCTAAAGCCTCACTGGAGAAAGTTTACTGACATTAGGGACTCCAAGTGTCAGCCTCCTTGGGAATTGGGTCAATACACATCTAGTTATTTCTTTCTTTTGCTTATCTGTATATTGCAAAGTCAGACCTCATGAGGAGTGGTATTATACTATACTCCATATGCTGGACATGGTGGCGCACACCTTTAATCCCAGCATTCAGGAGGCAGGCAATTCTCTGTGAGTTGAAGGCCAGCCTGGTCTACATAGTAAGTTCCAGGACAGATATAGAGAAACATTGTCTCAAATAAACAAACAAACAAATAAATACAGACTATATAATTGACCAAGATCACATAACTTTGTGTTTTAAAATTAGCTTTTAACCCATTCCTATCTGAATCTCACTCATGGGATCCCTCTATTATGTCAGGAATCACAGAGGGCCTTAGGAGTTGGCAGCCTGTGAGCTTGGTAAAGGAAGAAGAATGACGTAATGAACATTTCAGGCCGGGTATTTCATCAGCTGAATGACCAATGGAAGCCATAGTTCTGTGAATTCTTCTTCTTCCAGTAGAAAATTAAGACTATAATTCCTGATTCATAGTATGTATGCACATTCATGAGATAACATACTTTTTACATTTAGCAAGACATCTGTAAGCAGCACCCCTCCACGACCTCTGCATCAGCTCCTGCCTCCAGGTACCTGCCCATTTGAGTTCCTGTCCTGACTCTTTTGATAATGAGCAATGCTGTGAACATGTAAGCCAAATGACCCCTTTCCTCCCCAAGTTCCTTTGGTCATGGTGTTTCACCACAGAAATAGCAATCCTAAGTAAGATAGCTTTCCCTGAGCAACTAGTTATTGGCAGGATAATTTTATGTCAGCTTGACACAAGCTAAAGTTGTCTGGGAAGAGGAAACCTCAATTAAGAAAATGACTCCATAAGATCCAGCTGTAGGGCATTTTCTTAACTAGTGATTGCTGGGGGAGGGCCTAGCCCATTGGAGGTGCCATCCCTACTAGCAGTCCCGAGTTCTATATGAAAGTAGGTTGAGCAAGCCAGAGGGAGCAAGCCAGTACGCAGCACCCCTCCATGGCCTCTGCATCAGCTCCTGCCTCTGGGTTCCTGCCCTGTTTGAGTTCCTGTCCTGACTTCCTTTGACAAGGAACAGTGAAATGGAAGTGTAAATCAGATTAACCCTTTCCTCCCAACTTGCTTTTGGTCATGGTGTTCCATCACAGCAATAGTAACGCTAAGACAAGTTACTTCTTCCTTCAGCCTGGGCCTCTACAGTTAAGAGGTCAGAATGAATGCTGCTGTTGGTCGACATGGAGAAGTGGAGCCACATGACTAATAAAAACCACCTTTGTGGGACATGGAAGCTAGTCTTCTCCTCATCTAGAATCAGTATGGCAGCTAATTCCAAGGTATCGATATTTTGACCAGCCAGGCTTCAGGGCATGCGCTGTTGCTGACTCTAGGTTGATGTTACCATTTTCTTTCCACCACAAAACCCTGCAGAGTCGGGAAACTCTGGCAGGTGGTCTTTGCATATGTGTGCCTGTTAGACTACTAGAAAATTTTGCTCTATTTTCTTCTGTCTGTCTGTCTCTCTCTCTCTCTTGTAGTGGGACCTTTTTTGTACCGCCAGCTGCCAAATAATGACACGAAGACTTCTTATTGATTATGAAAGTTTGGCCTTAGCTTAGAATTGTTCCCAACTAACTCTTAAAACTTAAATTAACCCATTTATATTAATCTCTGTTCTTCCAAATGACTCATTACCTCTCATCAGTGTAGTATGTCTGATGTGCTCTGCATCCCACTGGCCAGTCGGACCTCTATGATTCTTCCCCAGAGTTCGTCTCCCTCCCCAAAAGCCCAGCCTATCCTCTCCTGCCTACCTACTGACTGTTCAGTTCCTTATTAAATCAGTCAGAAGTTGCCTTGGCAGAGACCCATCTTCACGGTGTACAAAAAGATTATTCCACAACTCCCTTTCATTAGCCCTGCGACAACCACAGCTCTTCCAACAATTGAAAGCGCTCCGCCCTCAGGCTGAGTCCCTAGTTTCTTCAGGTTTAATTTTTCTCACATGGATGATGCTGAGTTCTCTCACTAGACTGAGAAGAATTAAGTCCTAAAGAGATTGCATAATTAAAAGATAAAGTTACAGCAAATCTAATTTCACAGATCTTAATTAGTTTTATTTGCTGTTCTAGCATTATACAACGGTACTCACTGACAAAGAAAGGTCCAGAAGGCCCAGGCCTAGCACATAAAGAAGTAGCACACAAACAAAGTGAGCCACACACGTACCCTGACTGACCATAGCTCTCTCTTACTAGAACACGATTCCAGCAGTTGGCTGCTTGTGACCAGCTGCCATTCAGCTACTCTTACAGTTATAGAATGTTTTCAGATCAAGTTAGTCTGTGGGTCACTAGATACAGAAAAACATTTAGGCCAAATTTAAAACACGAAGGGAGGCAACTTAAGGCCAAGCCTAGTTTGTGATGAGAATGGCACACGGCACTCCTGATCCACCCGTGGAGTTTAGACCCTATGTACCCATTGTGGTCTTATGGCTCTCTTTCCGTATTTCTTTTAGGTACCCAAATGTTTAAGCAACCATAATGCATAGATAGCATCTGTAGTTATGATAACTGAAAATTCCTCAGTTTTTCTGACATCCTCCCTTTTCTTCGCTATCATCCGAGTGAATGAACATTGCAGGAGGCTCTGAAGCTACAGAGTTGGTTCCATATGCAACCTGATGGATTCTGGTACATCATGCCCAGAGCTGCACGTTAGCTAGGAGCTGGGGCAGCATCACAACCTCCTTTCAGGACAGAACAGAGTGACCGTGGGCCAAGTACCATATAGTCATGGGATTTCTTGGAATTCTGTTCAGGTAGAAGCACTGGATGCTAGTTTCTGACTTGAGATGTAGGGATATCCTTTAGAGTTATGCAACATTGTGGGTTTTGGCTATGAGAGATAATTAAAAAAAAGTATTAGTCTTTGTTTTTGTGATAAGCAAGATGTATTTATTGATCTATAAGTGTCCAACATTTCTCCAGCCCAGATATCCTTGCACATAGTTGAGAAATGTACAAGACTTTGTAGTAGTGTGTAGAGACTCAGGTCATGGAGCTGAAGATAAGAAAACAGCACTCTCCAATGAAGAAACCATCAGAATGGGAGAGCTGGGGTCAGAAAGACTGACCATGCAGAACTGTATCCTTTCTAATTCTTAGCCAATTGTTTCTTGCTGGCTTTGAACTCAGCTTCTGGGTCCATGAGGGTGAGCGGAGCTTTGTTTTGTTTCCCAACCATATGGAGAGCACTACAGTCTGAATCTGAAATGGCCTCACAGGCTCGTGTTTGGGAAGCTTGTTCCCTGGCTGGCAGGAAGCGTGGGTACTTTGACAGGCCACCCCATCTCCAATCCCTCCCTCCCTCCCTCCTCATCCACAGCCCACTCTTTCCTCATCCAGGTGTGAAATCCCCAAGTCTAGGCACCAAGTGATCAAGCTACTGCAGGATGGCAAGTTCTCGGAGAAGGAAGCTAACCTTGTGGATGAGCTTTACTGTAAGGGAGAGCCTCGTGGCCAGGAGGGCAGACATGATGGGGCCTTCAGGTAGGAAAGCATCAGAGACAGCACGCTGAGTGAGTTCTTGCATGGAAAGAAAGGCTTCCCTGCCAAAACTGGGAGAGGAATGTCATGCAAAGAGACAGCTTCAAGTAGAAGACCAAAAAGATAGCTTCCCTGCACTGCAGGAGGAGGCTGGTAGCTGAGTATGAGAGACAGAGAGAGCCTTTAGAGAAATACTTTTGAAAAAACTGATTTTCTGGCTTTCAAAAGTTACAGGGGCTGCTAGGAAGTTGTTTCTGCACCATGTGAGTTGGTCTAACATAACCTACATGCACATTCAATCCCTTATACAACTCTGGTGGAAGGAAAAACCTATAGTGGGTATTTTGCAGCTTAATTATATATTTTTTTAAAGAGAAAGGTAATTTGCTGCAATTACCAATTGTTTCCATTCATACAGAGACAACGATTCCTTGGATAATTCTTCTAGTGCCTATATCCCAGAGATTCTTTTATAAGGTATCCCTCAGGAAACTGGCGTATCATCCAAGAAACATTTTCACCTGGGAAAGATTTAATGAACAACCCTATACATGAATAATACCATGTCTTATCTTAATAAGTGGAAAATAAGAAGCCAACACAGGTTCAAGACTCCAGTGCTGTCATTTTACAGTCAAGGGGGAACTGACTATTGATATTTATCTCTTTATTTCACTGCGGAACAAGGAAGGCTTTGTCAGCAGGCATGCACCCTTTGTAAAGGCCAACCTTTGGCAGAACAGTCCTTACCCAACTTGGCCTACATTAAGTAAGTTGATGACCAGAAACTTCTCGATCATTAGTACAGTGAGTGACTCTACCATGAGGATGGAATCAGTGCATAGCAAGTATCTCCAAACTCCTCTGCAGAACTCTCTGGACTGCTGACTCAGCTGGGAATGGTATGTGATAGCCAATATTTCCTGTTGCTCCTGAGTACATTGGTGTGATGTGGAAACTTAGGTACAAGAAAGTAACGAACCATCTACTTGGTTAAAATAATCTCCTCTCCTGACTTGTTTTTCGATTTGCTTCATTGCTGTTGGCTTGGTTCAGGGGCCTTGCTGGTGGGACTCCGTAGTTGAAGGGCATTTCATGTCTCTGGCCATCATGTTCCTGATAGACATTATCACAGTCTCCTTGACAAACTCTGTCTCTTTGGGAGTCTTAAGTGGTTGTACATGGCCACCCACAGTGTGGGAAATAGTCTCACTCCAGTCAAAATGACCAAAACATGAACAACAACAAAAAGAATCCCCCAGTGAGCTGAGTGGATGCATCTCAACGAGACTTTGTGCACGTTCAGCCTAGTACGTAACTGTCCCAGCTGGTTCTTCAGGAATTCAGTGCTGTCGTAACATGAACATATATGAGCCTACACTTTCAGGCGCGCAGAAATGAGAACAAAGAAGATAATCCAGGCCTCAGTGAAAGCAGCTCTGACGGACACGACCATAGCAAGCCTCTCAGGCCACTGCCTGTCCATATGGCTGCAGTTCCTACCTTGTTTGTGGCACTTTCACTTTGGAAGAAATAGAAAAATAACTAGAAAACAAACCCTCAGCATGACTTTAGGGTGAAAAGTAGCCTCTAGGCTAACCTTCACCTGTCACTCTATAATCCTGCCCTAAGGACAGACGAGTTAACCTGTGAACCTGCAAGGCGTGAATGACGCACGTAGGGACCCAGGTCACTCTTGGAGATGTGTCTCTGAATGCAAATAGACAGAGAGATACAGGCACTTCATGCATACGGCATCATGCTGGCATCAGAGGGCATTTGCTAGTAATGTAACTACAATCCTCCAGTCTCCAAGATTCCCCGTGAACCTGGTATTTAACTAGATACTGCTAGTGAACCCCTGGAAAAGAGGACATTAAATATATATATTTGGCATTCACCCACATAATAAGGCTGGCATTAGCCCACTGAATAGATAGTTTTCAGATGTTTCTGTATGTGTTTTGATAATTATTATGACAGCAGACATATATAACCCCAGGTACATATATAATTATTTGTACAACATATATATTTTAAGGGTAGCCTCACCACACACTATTGTCAATTTTCTACTTGTGTGTTTTAATAATTACTGTGATTTAATGCCCATCTATAATTTCACACACATATAATTACATAGAATTAATATATAATATAAATACTGCTGTTCAACATGAGCCATATTTTTTTTTAAATTACCCAGCCTCTAGTCGATTAGATTACAGCTTGAACTAGTTCTCTTCCCTTGGCTGTGTGCACGGGGCCTCCTGTCTTTGGCTCCTGAGCCTGAGGCAGTCAAGGGTACCACAGCTGAACAACTTTGGCTCTAACAGATCGTAGAACAGCTTCACTTGGGGCAGGTTACCAGACAGGCTTGTTAGCATGCCCTTCCCTCCCTAGCTGCTGCCAAAAGTTCTTGTCAGGGTATCTTGTTCTGCACAAGATAAATCAGAGGTTGGAGCCTGGCCAGGCATGAGAAGTCTCTGGAGTTGTCCCAAAGGGGCCCCATGCAATTGTTTAGGCAGGTTGCCTGGCTGAGCCAGTCAGAATATTCAGGAGGCCCAGTAAATGCTTTTGTCTAACCCATCTACCATCATGGCTCCTGGGGACCATGGTTGAAGTGAGACTTGAGTGTACGGCTGTCAAGTCGCTTTTTTTTAATAACTCAGATAAAAGCTGGGAAGTCGTATTGCAAAGGGTAGGATTACAATGCTCACCCTTGCTACAGCTGTCTGGGATCCCCTTTTGCCACTCTCTTCCTGCAGCTGGGCCTCTGGGTCTTTGGGGTGCTCGGTATCCTAGAGGGGTCTCTGATGCCCCATTTCTCCTTCATCCTTTACTTCCCCCCATCTTCTGCAACTGAGAGCTGAGTTTCAAAAGTCACTTGCAGCCAAGGTTTTCCTGTGTGTGTGACACTGCCAGGCTGAGATTGATTTACCAAATAAATGGACATTGGAAATCCACAGAGTCAGATCAATCTTTAATGAAAAACCAACAAACGTTTAAAAAGCCACCATTTAAGTAGCTCAGGGTTGAAGGCAGCTCTCGCTAATTGGCACCCGTAGGCTTTCACCGGCTGCCAAGCTCCAGGGAACTGGCTGTCACCCCAGCTCCACCAAAGGAGGTCAGCGCTCGGCGCGGGGCTGGGTTGCAAGTTACTAATTAGGGGGACATGGGCGGTAGGTAGAGCGCCCCTATCCAAACGGACTTTCTTCTTCACATAGGCATCGCCCTGAAACCTGTAACGCGCCCTGATCACTAGCGGAGAAATTGCTAAGCGGTTTCTGTGCTCGCTATCAACGGCCTCCCCGGTGACTGGGGACCAGAAGGGAGGAAGCCGTGTTCCGAGTGAGAAGAGTATTCACCGTGGTAGAGCAGTGTATAGTTGTGTATGAAATTGGACCTTCGGAAGGATAAAGCAGAACGACTCCCTTTGCAAACATTTAATTGTCAGTGTTTTTCCTAATTAACTTGTTTCCAACAATTTTTCTCAGCCTCTAGATACTCATTAGAAGTCCCTGGGCTGGGGGTTCGGTGCCCAACACAGGCTGCTCTCCAACGACTCTGGAGATGGAGTCTAAACATCGGTGATTATTGTCGCGCATCTCCCAAGATTGTCCAAGTGGGGCTGCTTAAAAACTCCTGCTCCACAGGAACAGACAGTTGCCTGATTTGTTTCATTTTTTTCTTTTTTTAGGGCTTTGCTCTACAGCCCAGCAAGGTTATTAATTTGCCATCCCCCTTGCCTCATCCCCCTAAGGCTCGGATTGTAGACTTCTTCACCTGTCTCAATATAGTTGGTTCTTCTCCTCCTCCTCCCTTCTTCCATCTCTTCCTCCTTCTTCTTCTTCATTTTCTTGTGTGTGTGTTTGTGCTATGCTCAGATGTCTGCATACATATGTGCTGTTAGACACAGGTGCATGCCTGTGCGGAGAGGTCAGAGGTCAATGTCACATGTCCATTGTTTTCCACCCTACTTTTCTGAATCAGGATCTCTCACCGAACCCAGAGCTTACCAGTTTGGCTAGATTGGCTGCCCAGCAAGCCCCCAAGGATCCTCCTGTCTCTGTCTCCCCGGTGCTGGGAAGATAGACACATGATGCCACACCTGACTTTTTAATTGTGGATGCTGGAGGTCTGAATTCAGGTCCTTAGCCTTACGGAACAAGTACTTTATCTACTCAGTCATCTCTCCAGTCCAAGGTGCTTTTTTATACAACAGTTTTACAAAAACGTAACCAAAATGGTAAAAGCACCATATAGGATGCTGAAAAGGCCTTATTCTTGTAGTCTCCAGATTGTCCTCATGGCTTTGAATACATCCATTCATGGAGAAGTTTTTGTCTGCAAAACACATATTTTTCTCAGCGACATGTATCAGTCTGCAAGAGTTGCCATAACCAAGTACCACAGACTGGAGAGCTTCAACCACAGAAACAGATTTTCTGAGTTCCGTGGGCCTGAAGTCCAAGCAAGATCAAGTTGTCTCTCCCGTAGCCTCTCCCCTCGGCAAGCGGATGGCTGCACTTTCCCTGTGTTCTCACAGGGTCCTCCCTCTGTGCATTTGTGCCCTGGACACCTCTGTTCATCGGGAGTCATATTTGGATCAGGGCCCACAAATATGAGCTCATTTTGCATCAATCACCTCTTTAAGGAACCCTGACTCCTCCAAGTAATTGCTTTGCAGGATTCTGGGGGTTAGGAGGTCAACATACAAGAGGGAAAGAAGGACAAAATTCAGTCCATAACAAGCATTTGGAAATCATAGTAGATGTTTTTAAAATGATGGTAGGGGGAAGTTAAAATAATACTACTTTAACGCAAGTTTATTTAATTAAATAAAAAAGGAATTGAGAACAAACAGAAGTTACCCGGGCATGTGTAATATAAAGGTCTTGAACCACAGCCCATCACGATGGGAAATGGCGCCAGAGGGAACAAGTCCTAGGGCTCACTGAAACTCACTCCAGTACATCCTTGTAAAGATGTCCTTGATCATCTGCCCATCTGGGCTCTCAAGTGTCTCCCTTGTCCGAGTTGGCCCAGGCAGCCCAGGTGGCTCTAAGACCATGGTGTCGGAGATCGTCCCTTCCTAAAAGGTCTCTCCTCTCTTGGCACGGCAGGTGTTCACGAATTTATAGTCATTGAAAAGTGGCTAGGTTCTAGAATTCTAAATGTAAGTTAAAACACCATATTTTTTCCACCTGAATAATTCATTCTCGGGGCTGGGAAGATAAGACCTATGTCCAGTCCCCAGAATCCAAGTTAAAATGTAGGGAATGGTGGCGTGTTCTTGTAATCCCAGGGCCAGGGGTGC
Source organism: Neodon shergylaensis (assembly GCA_025134845.1). Taxonomy (NCBI): domain Eukaryota; kingdom Metazoa; phylum Chordata; class Mammalia; order Rodentia; family Cricetidae; genus Neodon; species Neodon shergylaensis. Next base: position 14,020,586 of record JABTXL010006712.1, read on the forward strand.
AGAGCTGGGAATCATCCCTGTGACTTGTTGGCCAGGATGCCTAGACTGGCAATCACCAGCCAGAGGAGAGAGACTTTGTCTTAAAAAGCAAGGGTAATGGTAGCTGAAGAGGAACAAACACGGAAGGTGGAGCACATACATGTGCACCTGTGTGCTCCTATACATACACAAACATATACGAATGAATAAATCTGTAGACATATGACTCTGGGAAACAGCACCCCTGTGGGTTTGAACTGATGCACTGCCGAACTTCTTGTGAAACTGGATGTTTCCAGAGAAGAGACGGTAAGGAAGATGGAAGCAGATCAGAGAGGACACTGCCAAGTGTGTGGGCACGTGTGTAATGTGTGCTTGTGTGCACATGTATGGTATTCGCTTTTTGTATGGCATATAAGTGTGGGGGTGTGGCAGGAGTTCAGAGAAAAGAGAATAAGGATGCAGAGGAGTGAAACTCTTGTCGACTGTCCTGGAGAAGGACCATCACTACCTAAGGTGTGGATTTAAAAGACTTGTCTGGAGGGGACTGGAGAGGAGGCTCAGCAAATAAGAGCTTCTCTTCTAAGGGACCCAGGTTCAATACCCAGCACCTACACTGCAGCTCACAACCATCTGTAACTCCAATTCCGGAGGAGCCAAGGCCCTCTTCTGGCCTCGTCAGCACCGGGTACACAAGTGGTACACAGACATGCAGAGGGCAAAATAAAATAAGTTAATCTAAGTGAAAATTAAAAAGAACCTGTCTAGAGAGAGCTGATACGATGTGTGATGATTCAAATGAGAATGACCCCCTTTCAGCCTGGTATCTGAGTACTTGGCCATCAGTTAGTGGAACTGTTTGGGAAGGATTGAGAGTATGGCCTTGTTGGAGTAGGCGGGGCCTTCTTGGAGGAGGTAAGTCCCTGGCAGTGGGCTTTGAGGTTTCAAAAACCCATGTCAGGCCCAGTCTCTCTCTCTCTCTCTCTCTCTCTCTCTCTCTCTCTCTCTCTCTCT
>JABTXL010006712.1:14021588-14063944 GCA_025134845.1 Neodon shergylaensis
CTCTCTCTCTCTCTCTCTCTCTCTCTCTCTCTCTCTCTCTCTCTCTCCATGCAGATCAGGATGTAAAGCTCTCAGCTGCTGCTCCAGCTCCAGCACCTGTTTGCTCCCTGTCATGATGCTTATGGACTAAGCCTCTAAAACTGTGATTAAATTCTTTCTTTTCTAAGCAGTGTCTTCACAGCAGTAGAAAGTAACAAAGACACTGTGAGCCTGAGCGTGTACAAATGAATCTCCCATCCCATGGCTTCCGCTTCAGTAAAGACAAAGTAGATTATCATTTGTGTAAAGTTCATGTCCCTCTCCTGTCACTATCCCATTCCTTCAAGGGTTGGTTTCTGAGAAGCCATGTGTACCACGCTGTGCAGAGAACCATGGGAAATGCTGAAACGCACCAGATGTAGTCACTACTCTTAGCCAGGAGATAGTGCAAGTTGTCTAGGGAAGTGAGGCTGGACATGAGTGCAGTACCAAGAGGACTTTAGTCAGTGATAATCTACCTCTGCAGGGAAAACAGTCTCAGGTGAGCCGGACTCACCTTGGGTTGCATAGACATGGCCAAGGGTTCTGGTCGGTCATGAATTGGCCCACTTGTCTGGGCCTACACCAAGGCAGGGTGCCATGATGGATGAGCTGTGGGAACAATGCCACTCCTCTCAGGGCCAGGAAGCAGAAAAGAGGAGGAAGAGGGCAGTTTTCTCACAGACTCCTTCAAAGGTATACCCCCAATGACTCGACAATCTAGACCTAAAACTATAGCACATGGTCCATGTAAAATCTACTGCAGGAGTTAGACATGCCAAGCCTGTTTGTACTTGCTAACTGGAGCTGAATGAAGACAGGTTTCCACTCTCCCTATAGAGACTGGGAAGTGGACCCAGTTTTTATTGTTGTCTAGAGCGAGCAGAAAACTTGTTCAGCAGTCTTGGGATTTCTAAGGCAAGGGATCTAGGGTCATTTCTAGGATGGGTTTTAAAGAGTTAGAGACCAGGCTAGTGTCCGTTCAAAACTTTAGAGGCCACAGTTGAGGCCTAGATAAGAAGAAGGTTCAAAGACCATGCCTAGATGTTGACCAAGGAGAATCTTTGCCAATACGCTGGTTCAAAGACAACCCACTGTGGAGGTTACAGAGCAAAGCCCAAGCTGTGTTCGGGTGATGTGAATTCAGTCATCCCTGAAGAGCCTCACAGCAAGGAAAACCGAGAAGAGAAACTTGCAACATGGAAGGGGTGGAACAGTTCTAAAAAAGAAACAGGCCCAACCATTTTTTTGTTGTTGTTTGTTCGTTTGCTTGTTGGTTTCGCTTGATTTGTCTTAGATTGCATTTATCAGATGTAGGATTCAGTAGGGGAAAAAGTCACTGAACACATTTATAATAAGGAGTGAGTCAAATTTCGGCCAATCGCTCAGCCTCTAACAGGACTTTCTTTCAGGCCTAAGCCCCCTCCAAACCAGCAGGCAAACAAGCCTATGACTTCACAAGCGACTCACACTGCCATCACTGTCCGCGGGAAACTAGATCCTGGTGAGGCACACAGTAATTTAACAGGGGCCAGTTTGGGCCTCAATAAAACCTGGTCATTACAGAACATGGGAGACCCGACTCCTCCTTCAAGAACCTGCCCTGGGTAGCTAAAACCGGTCTCCTGAATTAGACATTGGTGAGCAGAGAAAACAGTATGGACTAAGGGACTTCCAAAAGTCTTTTCTTGCTTACCAGCAAAGTAGGCCAAAAACAGCAACCAGTGTAGACTAGAATTTATAAAAGCTACCTAGATTCCACCTCAGGAATGTGAAGGGAACTGAAGTCTCTCCTAAGCAGTATCTTTGTGTGCAGTTTGCCTTAAAAAAAATACAGTTGAGTTTAGGTCACTGTTCCTTTTCTACAGTTTTTTTCCCCCTTGAATCAGGGTCTCGCTACATAGCTAAGTCTGGCTTTAAACCCACGGCCCTTCTGTCTCTACATCCCTAGTGCTGGGATTAAGCATGGGTGACCATATATGATTCCTTCATCTTCTAAGCCAGTCTCAGAAAGAGACTTGTTTTCTTTGATTTGTGGTTCCTAGATTTTGGATAGTCTGTGAAATCAGGTCTGTGTGTCTGATGCTAAGTGGATATAAAATTGAGGGACTAAAGCGGGTGGACAGGAAGGGTGCCGTTCCTGCCTTCTCATTTCCCTTTATTAGTTGGGAAAATACTGCATCGCAGATGATTAACTTCACTGTTTGAAGCAAGCTGAAGTAAATGCCCGGCTTTTGGCTAATGCTAACTAGATCTCATTGTTCATAACTCTGGCGGGTAAGCAATAGCAGATGAATCACAAATGAACTGAAATATGGATGAGACTTGCTCTCTGCTCCTCTTCTTTGCCCTCTTCACTCTCAGTTTTATTTCTTAAGAAACACACAAGACCTTAATATCTCCCTTCTGGAACCTCTGCATTCAATGAATTCTTATAGCTCCCTGGTGATAAAACCATCACACACATGCGCACACACAAAGGCACTGACGCACGCACGCCTGTACTCACCACACAAATGTGTCTGTCTAAATATCATGACCAAAACAAACTTGGAGAAAGAAAGAGTTTATTTTACTTACAGTTTACAATCCATCACTGAGGGAAGCCAGGGCAGGAACTCAAGACAGAAGCCTGGAGGCAGAAACTGAAGCAGAGACCATGGAGGAATGCCGGCCTGCTCTGCTTTTCTGATACAACCCAGGCATACGGTCCACAGTAGGATGGGCCCTCCCATGTCAACCAACAATCAAGAAAATGCCCGCACACACTTGCCCACAGGCCAGTGTGATGTAGGAAACTCTCGGCTGATATCCACTCTTCCCTGATAAGTCAAGTTTTATGTCACGCCGATAAAAACTGTGATAACATCCTCCATCCTGGCTTTTCAACCAAGAAGCCCAAGAGGAAGAAGATGCAGATGACTAGAGAACACAGAAACAAGACCTGCATGGATTTGATGGTGTCCATATGCTGGCCCAGAGATACAGCCGCCAACATCACAGGCCTGGAGACTCTGACTTCCGGTGGTTATCCAGAAAACCAGAAACTCGCTGTTTAGGATTTCAAGGAACACTCTGGCTCTGGAGTTTTATTTAAGATGATTCAATTTTCCAACCCTGGTTCAGTTTTTTTTTGAAACATTATGAGTACTGAATACAGATGTCTGAAGCTATCTTTAGCCCCGGGATGCCAATTGAAATCCCTGTCACCGTCCCAGCTCCCATCTTAGCGGAACCTCCTATTTGCACTGGAATTCAGTCAGAGGGAACACTGGAGCCATTTGTGTGAAAGCCTGCCTGGTGGCCTTCAGAATTTAGAAACTCAACCCAGAGGTGTGAGCGCTGTAGTTAACTTTAGTAAGTGCAGCTCAGAGTCACGTGATGACTGTCCACCTCCCCCAACCCAGCAAAAGGATCTAGGATATATATATAGGTCTCTCACTTCATCCACAGAGGTTGGTACTCACATCCAAAGATGCTCGTTTCTTACGTAAGATAGATTTCATGTAAATTATACCTTCTTCCACATACTTCAAAATCATATCTAATTACTTATAATATTAATGCACTACAAGTGCAAATACTATGGACGTGGGTTTTATGCTCTGTTGTTTAAGGAATAGTGACACTATGTGACCATTCAGTGCAGAGATGTTGCACAGCAATCTCTTCTCAGTTGGAAAATTCCATCTTGGAGAGAGACTCTAGGACTCAGGGAATAAGCCAAACTAACAAGGCTCATGAAGCCAACAACTCACAAGTCTTGGGAAGCTCCTGAAACTTACAAGATTCAGATGGTGCCTCTCCAAGCTTACATAAGCAGTAAGAATTACTGGGGAGAGGAAACTCCCTGGTTTGTCAAGTTGCCTGCAAGTCATGTAAGGAGCTCCAGGGATACAGCTTTTGAGTCCTCACCCTTCTTGGGGTGGGTTCTTTGATGACGTCGTTGCCTTTGAGTCACTCATGCTCCTTTAGGTAACCCCTCACCCATACTCCTGTAAGCACCCCCAATAAACTCAGTGGCTTGGTAAGTTGGTCTTTTAGAGTGATGATTTCTTTGGTCTGCCATTGATGATACATCTGGAATCAACAGATGTTTGTCCATGCCTCCCCAGGAAAAGCTGGGCAATAAGAAACAACTTGTATAGGGAGGCATAGTATAAGAATGAGCTGTGAGGCCCCAGAAAAGATAAGTAACAAGGAGGACCCTAAGAGGGACACATGCATCTCACTGGGAAGAGGAAATAGATGAGATCTCCTGGGTAAACTGGAGGTGGGGGAGAAGAGGGAATGGGGATGGGGGGATGGAAACATGAGGGCTTGGGATGATTTGAGTTGGAGGCAGGACAGAGGGGAAGAGTAATAAAAGGGATATCTTGATAGAGGGGGTCATTATGGTGTTAGAGAGAAATCAGGTGCCAGGGAAACTCCCAGGAACTGGCCTTCCCCTGTAATCATATTTGTGACTACCCTAAGTGTCATCATAGAGCCTTCATCCAGTAACTGATGGAAGCAGATGCAGAGATCCACAGGCCTCCACTACACTAAGCTGCAGAAGCCCAGATGCAGAGAGGGAGGAGGGATTATATGAGCAAGAGACATCAAGATCATAATGGAGAAACCCATGGAGACAGCTGACCCGAGCTTGTAGGAGCTTGCAGACTCTGGACAGTCAGTTAGGGCACCAGCATGGGACTGACCTAGGCCCTCTATATCTAGGTGACAATTGTGTAGCTTGGTCTGTCTGTACAGCCTTTAGCAGTGGGACCAGGACCTGTCCCTGATTCACGAGCTGGCTCTTTAGAACCTATTCCTATGGTGGGATGGATGCCTTGCCCAGCCTTGATGAAAGGGGGAGGAGCTTGGTCCTGCCTTTACTTGATTTGCCATGCTTTGTTGAGTCTTATGGGAGGCCTTACTCCTTCTGAATGGAGACGGGGAGGAGTGGATGGGGGGATGTTAAAGAGAGGTGGGGGAAGAAATGGGAGGAGAGGAGGGAGGGGAAACTGTAGTTGGTATGTTAAATAAATAAATGAATGAATGAATGAATGAATGAATAAATAAATAAATAAATAAATAAATAAATAAATAAATAAAAGAATGAGCTGTGAGATGAATAACATTCAAAAGAACAATGGAGGGACAAGGAACTGTGAAGTAGCCACAGTGGGCAACTCTAAGATTTGTTTCATTCAGCTTGGTGTTTAGCAAGCAACACCTTCAGAGTTGTACTTTTGTAAATACACACACACACAAACATCAGTGAACTCTTGAGCTGTGGCTGTAGAACCTAACCTTATGGACAGCCGACTCAACTCCCTCCCTAGAATAAAGCCAGGGGCACTGCTAAGGTCAAAGATTAATCTGAAAAAGTGCTGCTTCTGCCTGTTGGATGACAAGTGACATTTGAAGACTGGAAAAGAACAGGACCTCAGTAGACCTCAGTAGAAGATGTTCTGATGTCAATAAACACTTCCAGTGTCAGAAGAGGAAGGGCTCGAGGCACAGTAACAGGGAACACGGGAAAGGTCACACATTTGTGTTCCTCTGCTGGGAGAGGATGGGTGGCTTCCGCCACTAAGGAGATACCAAGCTGACTTAGGATAGTCTACACTTCCCTTCTGGGGCAGATTTCAGGAAAATGGCTGTACAAACCACATGAATAAGCTCTCCTTCAACTCAAACATCAGTAGCAGTAACATATTACATAGAAAATTTAAAAAAAAAGAAAGGAAAATGGCTGCTCAGTCTGAGGGTCCTCTCCCTGCCTGGCTAGGCTTCTTATTTTCCCATCTTTTGTCCCCTTTAGTCCGTAGAATCCTGCAACTCTTCATCCTTCTTTGTCCATATGCAGAGCACTGGAACTCATCTCAAACTTTCGGCTTATTCTAACTATCCAGTTACAATAGAGGGATGCTAGGGACCACTTCACCTTCTAAAGTAATACAGTCCATCAGAAACGATTATGTCTGGCACAGATGTTACATAAATTTTAGCAGCCATTTGTTAACAAGCATAGGAAGAAGACTGCTTTTTCTTAATAACCTGTTTATCTGATCATATAAATTCAAAACATTATCATGTGATATGTATCACACCCAATATGTAATCAATCTCTGTCTGTCTATCTATCTGTCTATCTATCTATCTATCTATCTATCTATCTGTCTGTCTGTCTGTCTGTCTGTCTATCTAATGTTTTTCAAAACAGGATTTCTCTGTATAGCCCTGGCTGTCTTGGAACTTCCTCTATAGATCAGGCTGGCCTCAAAGTCACAAAGATTTACTTGCCTCTGCCTCCCAAGTGCTGGGATTAAAGGCATGTGCCATTACCACTTGGCTTGTAATCAATATTTTTTTAAAGTTACTAATGAGGTCTTTATATTTTTAAACTTTTTATATTGAGTTTTTGAAGTCTGGTGTGTATTTCATGGTCTCAGCTTACGTCAATTCAATCTGGCCACTTTTCGAGTCCTCCAGAGAAACCCGTGGCCAGTGACTACTACCTAGTTGGCACACCTTGAGAGTTTGAAGACAGAAACTTCTTGAACATACTGATCAAATTTCTTTGTCAATCAGGTAATGCATCTTTGCCTAAAATATCCTATCCTGGCGTATTTGAATAAAAATTCAAAATGTTCTTGACAAATTAAAATGGTTCATTGAATCCTGCAAACGAAAAGCCAACTAGGCTAAATGCAGAATCCCATATTTAGACTTTCATAAGTCAATCACATAAATACAAAATGAGGAAGCTGGCTTGACAGTTCATAGGAATAATAAGAGAACTATTTTAAAATTTACTTCCCTCTAATAAGAACTGCACTGCAGTGTGTTTTTGGTTGTTGTTGTTGTTTTTTAAAGCTGGCACAGTCCATGTAATAATCCACAGCACAGGTCCTGCCTGGGATCAGGAGGTGTGCTGGCTATGCTGGAGGCCGGGACTTAGAGCTATAAGTTCAATATTGCTGGATGAATTAGGAGAGACAGGGCATGTCATCTTCCAGAATTCCTGCTTGAACGCAATAATTCTCATTAAGCTCTTGGCATAGAAGACTATTCTACAGATACAGACTACAGTTAGGGCTCCTGAGCTGAACTGCACAGTGATGAGCACGTGTATTGATAGTTTGTGTTTGCCAGGTAGGGTGTGCAGTCAGTGCAGTGGAATGATAGGAGAGATAAAATGGTTCCCGCTGCTAGTCTCCCCTGCCTGAGTAGCGGGTAGGCAAATATCTAGAGCACAGACATTTGAAGGGACATGAAGTTAGTGGTGACTATCAATTACTCTTTTTCTCAGCCAATATCATGTCTCCACAGAGAAGTGTGCTGAACTTCTAATGTAACAGTTGGGGATGGACTTTGACAAACTGGAGTTTCTGATGAGGGGAGGAGAAAAAGTTAGGACAAGGTGATAAGTTACTGGCCTGCTATCTCATAAGTGATGGTCAGGAACTTGAGATGGCCAGTCTAAGATGATAATTGTTGAAGGAGGCCACTTGGCTGCTTGTTTGTTTCCTGGCTGCCCAGACCCCTGAAATAATCACACAGAAACTGTATTAAAATTAAATTAAATCACTGCTTGGCCCATTAACTCTAGCTTCTTATTGACTAACTCTTACATATTAATTTAATCCATTTCTATTAATCTGCATATCGTCACTGGCTATGGCTTACTGGCTAAAGTTCCAGCGTCTCTCTGGCAGGGCTACATGGCTTCTCTTCAACTCCTCCTCCTTTCTCCCAGCATTCTGTTTAGTTTTCCTCACCTAGCTCTGTCCCCCTATAGCGCTGCTATAGGCCCAAAGCAGTTCCTTTATTAACCAATGATATTCACAGCATACATAGGGGAATCCCACATCAGATAATTCTCAGGGAAAAGATGGAGTAGACTTCTTCAGCCTCTGGTTTGCTAGGTATGTGCTGGTATCCAGCCACTGAAGTCAACTTGGCTACCAAATACCCAGGCCTCCAGGCTGACCGCCTCTAAAACATCAGTCGTAAACAAGGCTTTTAGGCCATTTGCTTTTCTCTCTGACTTGGCTACAAATTTTGGGATTTGGATGTAACATGAGGGCCTGCTTGTTAGGGTTTCTGTCCCGCCAGATTCCCACAATCAAGTTCCAAAGAAAACCACACAGAGTTCTATATTAATGATAAACTGATTGGTCCATTAGCTCAGGCTTCTTATTAACTCTTATATCTTATATTAACCCATTATTCATATCTATGTTAGCCACATGGCTCGGTACCTTTTTCAGTGGGGTAGGTCACATCCTGCTTCTTTGGTGTCTGGACAGGACTGGGGAGCAATAGGCTTCCTCCTTCCCAGAATTCTTCTGTTTTCATAGACCCACATCTACTTCCTGTCTGGTTGTCCTGCCTATCTACTGGCCAATCGGCATTTATTTAAAACATAATTGACAGAATATAGACAATTCTCCCACACCATTTAGAGAACTCTCTTACTTCAGTAAATTGTTCAGCCCTCAGAAAAATACTGTGTTAGTATGGTAATTGTTTATAAAGTATACAATTGGACAGTCAAATAAAGACATACATAGCATGATACCCCAAGGAGTCTTAAGCAAAGATCTTCCTCTATAGAACTGATGCATGCCACATAAATGTCTTTGTCCATTCAGAGGCTCCATGAGCTAAGTCAGTAGTTGTTTTTTTAATTGACATTTTATTGCTAGCCTTATTGATTAAATCCTCAACCACTAAGTAGGTTATCATTTGAGAGATTGTTGACTAGTGGGTATTTCCCTGCCTTCTCCACTGAACACCATATTAGTGTCAGGTAAGCTAGAGCCCATAAACTAAATATGAACTGTTTATTTGTATAGTCCAAGAATAGTTTTATGTTTTTAGAGGGTAAGAAACAAAATCAAAGAAGAATATATCTCTAGGATTGCATGACTTCTTGGCAAAAAAAAAACATTTAAACTTTAAAAAGGTTAAATTCAAATATGTTTAATATCTCCTTATGGATCCTGATATTCCAGACTATAAAAATAAGACACATTATTTAAAAATATTTGTTTAGGGCCTGGAGAGAGAACTCAGCAGCTAAGACCATGTGCTGCTCTTGCAGAGAACTCAGTTTTGGCTCCCAGCACCCACATGGCTGCTCACAACCAACTGTAACTCCAGTTTGAGGGGATCCAATGCCCTCTTCTCACCTTGCCAGTATTAGTTATGAACATAGTATACAAGTATACATGCAGTCAGAATACTCACACAACAAAAATGAAAGAAATACAGTCATTTAAAAATTTTAAATCTCTGAGTAGATATGGAGCTGGTAGTGATTTCAGATTTGTCAGGTACCCTCGCCAGTATCAAAGTGACTACTATCTTGGTCCATAAGGGGAGACAGTACATGGTGTCAGTACTGCAGTTCCAATGCACTGCTGGTGCTGACCTTTGCCAACTTCCTCAGGTATCTATTTCTCCCCTACAAGCAGAGTGAGATCCAGGGAAGTGCTAAGGCTGGCTCCAGATCATCTGACTAATTAGAAATACAGAGAACATAACTCAAAGCAAGCTTACCACTCAATGCTTCTTTTTGTCTTCAGAAAATTCTAACTTGGTTCCAAGTTATAATCATTGGTGTTTGCTCACACAAAGGCTCCTTTGCAAAGATGCAAATAATTAAACGTATGCAAATAAAACAAGAGGCGACCTTATACCTTTGTAGGTAGACGCATTAGAATATTGGGCTCCCAAGAACCTCCGAGACATCACCAGTTTTTAATTTCCACTTTATGAGTATAGAGGCAGGGAAATTGTTCTTCAGGGGGCAGACTGCCAACAGTGCTTCACTGTGTGCCTCTGGCATACATGATGCACATTAACATTGCCAGCCCCAAACATCACAGGACCTCTGCATTTCCAGACCCAGGGGTCACTTCTTTGACCTCATCCCACTCAACCTTCAATGGCCTTCCACGTAGCTGATGCGTCTTGCTTTTCCAGTTATCTGTGGACCAGGCTTCCTGAACACCATACTATTTGATGATGTTGTATCATTACAACAATGTTCAATGCTTATCCTTACTGGAGAGTGACACTTCCTAGTGTTTGACACAGGAAATTGCTGTGGGAGCACATTCTGCTCCTTCAGCCAATAGCCTTTAAGATACCAGCCCACTTGGGTGTGGTCTCTTATACTGCAAAAGCAGCAGTAACCGTGAACCCGCTCTCTTGCTTCCGGTTCCTGGTTCTGACTGCTAGACTCTGTTCCTGTTCACGCAGAGGACTGTGGTCTAGGACAGTGATCTGTGAGTTTTCCCCTTAAATAAATAACCCTTTTATTAATCATAATTCTGAACTGGTGTGGGATTGTTTTGTGACTTACGACATTAGGAAATGGGTGGGGAAACAGATATCTCTGCTTTCGAGAGCCTTTAGGAACCTTACATAGTTCAGTCTTCCTTCATAGTTCATCTTCCTTCTGAGTAATAAAGCAGAGCTTTAACGGGATAGACTAAAATTTCTGTATAGGTCAGTACCCCATTTTTAATTGGATTATTTGGTATATTGATATCTAGTTTCTTGAGTTCTTTATATATTTTGGAGATCAGCCTTCTGTCTGATGTGGGGTTGGTGAAGATCTTTATCTATTCTGTAGGCTGCTGTTTTGTCCTATTGACTGTGTCTTGGGAACCTACTCCTCATGCTGAATTGCCTTGCCCAGCCTGAATATAGGGGAAGGTGCTTGGGCTTAAGGCAGCTTGATATACCTGCTTTACTGACATCCATGGGAGGCCTGCCCTTTTATGAATGAATACAGAGGAAGGCAAGATGGGGGAGGGGATGCAGAAGGAAGGTGGAGGAGGGACTGAAAGCTCTGGTCAGGATATAAAATAAAATAAAAAGAAAGATATTTGGCTGAGGTATGTTGGGAATCCACATAGGAGGATCCCAAGACCCCAGGGCAGGAGTAGGTATTTATAAGATATGCTAAGTAAAGTTCGGCCATTTACCAGGTGTTTCCCCAAACTATCAACACATCTGGAGTCACTTAGCAGATTATCTGGGCATCAGAACCCTGAGCAAAGGGTTTGTCTGACTGTCCTAACAGTGTAGATTATTTTATAGGATTTCAGATGTAGACCTGGGACACCAGATAAGCTAAATGGTTGTTACAACCCAGATGACTCTCGTCATGTCAAACTCGTTCTCTACAGTGGTACCTTTTTCCATTTCACACAGAGTTTATGCAACAAAAGCTTACATATAGTAAGATGCCAGATGACCTGTTACACCCTCTTACTTTCTTTCAAACAAACGTTCATCATTCTCTGTCCAAGAGCCTTTGTATTATTTTACTAGGGCTGCTATACCAAAGTACTACTAACAAGGTGGCTTTAACAACAAAAAAGGTTTTAAATCAATATTTCGACGTCTAAATGGCTAAGGGTGTAGACTGGGCCATACCCTCTAAAGGAACCAAGGAAGGGCCTCTACCAGGCCTCATGCTGCCTTTGAGTTTCCTGTCTTGTGGTAGCCTAACCTCCATTTCACACGCCGTTCTTCCTGTGTGGGGTCAACGTCCAAGTTTGCCGTGTTTATAAGGCTATCGGTCAGATTGGATTAGGACCCACCTTAATTCAGCACAACCTTTCTTTAGCTTAATTATTTATATCTGTAAAGTCACACAGGATTTAGAACCTCAACATATGAAATTGGGGGATAAGAACACAATTCAAGGCCTAACACCTATTGTGAGGCTCAGGGATTGAGGACCACTGCATCCTGCATCCTCACCTCAAAAGGCTCTGATACAGCATGCACACACTGGGGCCCCCAGGATGAATATGAGGCAGATGGTATGTTCTTCCCATTCCATCCTGTCTCTTACTCAGGCTGGGGATGGCCTTCCAACAAAACAATCATTCATAGCATTTTATGAGTCTTCACTGATGCATACAGATACCTCTTTTCGTCTATCCCACTTCATCCCTAACCAGAAAGCCAACATCTACCCCTACCCACTACATGACTTTGGCCATGGAGCACATCCCACAGGAACCTTCTCAGAACAGCGAAGTGAACACATTGCTTATTCCCTTGGGCAGTGTTGGTAAGGTTCCCAAAGGCAGAAAGGTGATCACACTCCAGTGTCTTCATTCCCTGGGTGCTTGTCTGCTGTGACAGAAGTGGTCAGGGCAGCTTCTGTGTTTTCACAGCTCTTAGGCAATCTCCCTTGGGTGAGATATCCTATTTCTTACCTGAACCTCGGTCAATGCCAAGCACACATACAACAAGGCCCCTGCCTGTGAATGCCCTCCCTCAACTCTTCCATTTCCTTTCTTGTCTTTGCAGAGGGAAAAACAGCTCTCGTGAGTGGGTTGAGCAGCTCACAGAATTTAGGAATTGGTCATGGAGAACCTGAAATTGAGAGGAGAGACAGCTTGGAGAAGATGGAGAAAGCTGATTCTAAAACATCCCTTGAATATTTATTTTACTATGTATCTTTCTTGCGAGAGAAGATAAACTAAAATAATAACACAGAGATAGGTTCCTTGGACCATTGAAATCATGAAGAATTTGAAATTAGATAACTGGTGTACCTTTAATTTTTCTTAATGTGCTGGAGATGATGTCAGTCCTTGAATGCACAAGACAAGTCAGGCAAGAATACTCCCACTGAGCCACATCCCCAAGCCCTTAGGCAATTAATTTTCAAAGTCACGACTTTGTCTCTCACATCTGGCATTTTGATTTTAATGGGAAAACTCATCAAGTTTTAGCCATTAAATACGTACAGCATTCTGTATATCAATCAAATCTCTGTGTGCTTTTTAAATTTAAGGTGAATTGAGATGGGATAGTCAAGTCACAGCTTCAGCTATGATTGCACCCTCATCTGGTCTGTTGTTTCCTTTCCCTTAGGGGCACACCCCTCTCGAGGGTACTAGGCTTAGAAAAATGCTGTAGTTCACTACAAAGAAATCCGTGCTGCGTTCTGGCTCCTGGTGCCCTGTCTTTGGCCCCCACATCGCTGGCACTGTTTAGCAAAAGATCTGGGGTATAATGGTGCCATCTTCTCTGCTACCTCTCCACTGATCAGACACATCATATGTCACTCCCTGTAGTGATGCACCCTGTCTTTCTTGGGATTGGCCATCTAATTAAATGGCTATTGGACATGCCTTTCAGGACTGCGAAGCAGATGTTTCTGGATTATTCAAGTCCAAGGAGATGTGTGTCAGACAGGCAACACATTGTGTGTTGAGAGTCCAGGCTAGACACAATGCTGCTACTGGCTACTTGTATAAAGCCAAATGATTTAATCTAGTCTTTGTGCACATTTTAGTATATTCATCTTAGTATTAATAATTAGTCATATTATTAGTTGTATCAACACATTTTAACTTCATCTAAATGAGAAATGTTCTGGGGTAGATTTCAGAGGAGAAAGAATGAGAAAAATGCCTTTCTAATAGTTGACCATCTCCTGACCACAATTCCAATTCTCTTAAAGTTCTAGTGAACAGAGTTCACTTAATGACCTGTCTCCATGTTTACCTTTTTATCAAAGAAGACAAAATTCCTAATTCCTAAACTGGGCATGGAAAAGCAGAACCTGAGCACGATACAAGGCCATTTGGAGCAATAAAGAAAGGGCCACACCCTGCTTGGAGCTGACCCTGGAGGGGAAACAGCTGCAGAGTGGAGAGCATCCGGGTCACAATTCCCTGACTCTCAGAAGGCAGCTGAGCAGCCATGACTCAAGCCTTGAAGCCAAAAGAGGATTTAGGTGTTCAGGACTCCTGCTAAGCTCATGGCAGTGATACAGTGACCTATTTCAGAGACCCTACAGAACGTCAAGTCCTACAAAACAGCGATTCAAAGAAAGGAAAGTCAGAACAAATGCCAGGCGTCAAACGCGAGCACAATAGGTCACCCACAAAAATGTTCTCTGTGGTCAGGAAACAGTCGTGAGGCAAGATGTACAAATGAGGCAGTCATGTGACCTGACTGAAATGGCAAACGGAAACCCACAGTCGTGAGACATCTTGCCTCCTGCTGCTTTTCCCAGAAGATCTGATAACACCTGAAGTCAGAAGACGATGCTCTGATCACCCCAAAGAACAAAAATTCAAGTGGATACTCTAGACAGCCATTTCACGTGATCCGTAGTAAGGGGTTTCTAAAACTTCCCTCGGTACCTAATTCTGCTGTTGGTATCTAAGTCAAAGCTCTCGACTTTGATAAAACTGTATCAAGCACAAGCACACCTTAATCCTCACCGCCATTATAGGGGCACCAAGATAGACAGACGTACAAGCACATCAGAATGGAAACCTTCATATATTGATATACAAGTCAAAGGAGATTATTTAGTGCCCATTCTTCAAAGTATCAAAAAACAATTGGTAGCCAAAGTAGAAGGCACATGACCATCTACAACATACTAATCCTTACACACAGGAAAAGCCACGATGATTCAATAATAAAAAGAGAAATACAATAGTACATCAGCACAAAAGAAAAGTAGAAATTTATAAAAGAAAGAACAATTAGTAAACATGTACGGGAAGCCAATAAATTAGATTAAACTCATAACTATAATTGATAATGTAATTCTAACATATGAGACACTGGTTTTCCTTTTTTTTTTAAACTGGCCAGTGTTCTATACAAGTCTCAGTGTTGACAAGAGTTGAGGAAATAAACGCTTAGATTTTGCTGTAAAAAGTTTTATGGTCCACATTACTGGAGTCCAGCATCCTTGAGCAAATCTCAAGCATCTTACATCCCATATTCCTGGTTTGCATCCCCTAATGACGCTTTAGTGGGTTGTGATTGATTATGTCAGTACTTCAACTCCAAGTCAGCAGAACTCTCCAGTGTTCTGTGATCAAAATCTAGCAACTGTTGTCTTTCTCCTGGCACCGTCAAGGTAATGGAAAGGATGCTCAAAACTGGCACGCTGGGTTACGATACGTCTTCCCTGAGAACATGTGTGCTTGCAAGAGCAACAAAGGAAGGGCAAATAAATTATCAAGTTGCAAAGAGGCCATGAGCGTTAAGCACCTGGGAACAGTCCATCGTCCTCAGCTCAGTGGTTTTCTGGGTTTCAGTTCTGTTGATGTTGCCTGGGAATGGAAGTTTTTGTGATGCCGTGAGACCAAGGGGGTTCTGCCAATAAATTACTCCAGTTTCACATGACAGAGACGGAGTCAGGTATACGCATCTCCCGTGTCTCTTGGCCTTAGCCACTTGTGTATATCATCCACGGTGATTTATGTAGTCCTTCCTGTATGGCAGGCACCGTTCTGGGGGCTGAGATAGAATCGTGACAAAGTCCAAATCCTAACCCTGCTGGAGCTCACATTCTCATGGGTTTTTTTAAAAAAAAAAAAAAACAAAACTAAGCAGACCATAAACACTACAGCACAAATGTATATCGTGACAGAGAGTGACAAATAGAGCCAGGAATCTTCAGGAAAATGAAAGGGAAAAGATACACAGAGAGGGGATTGAAAGTGAGGTTGCTGAGTTTACCAAGTGGCGATGAGGGCTTTGAAAATAGGTGGCTGGGGGGAAGGGGAGATGTGTGGGAGGAGGGGGAGGGAAATGGGAAACGGGGAGGAGGCGGTAATTTTTCAAAAAAATAAAAAAATAAATAAAAATTAAAAAAAATAGAAGAATAAAAAAAAGAAAATAGGTGGCTGTTTAAGAGAGGTGGGAACACAGAATACTAGCCAGGCACACATCTGGGGAAGGACATTTTAATTTGAAGAAAACACAGATGGGAGAGTCCTGTGGTGGGCGTGCGCTTAGCATGCTCAAAAAAAAAAAAAAGAAGTGAAGAGGTCTCTCTATTTGGTCAGAACAGAGACAGAGGGTGGTACAGAATGGTGACGTGTGATAGCGGGTAGCAGGAGTGTATGTCATGGGAGCTCATAAAGGATAAGTATACATCTCACTCCCATCTGTGAACTACTGTTTGATGATAATATCATCATTTCCATTGGTTCTTTTAGGTACTCATTGACCTATTACCTTTGGCTCCTGGAATACTGAGATCTTTTTATTAGCATGTGTTAGGCTTTTAGGGCATTCATGAATAATCGTCTACACATTACCCAGGATTTAGAACAAGTTCTGATTGAAACGCCGGGTTAACTGGCAAGAAGAACTAGGGAATATGGCAGGGGATGTGTGGAACCAAGTGGCTTCATAATTCTTCAGGCTAAAAATACCCCACTTGGGCAAAGGAAGGGTATGCAGGTCATGTCCAAAGAGGTGCAGCTGCGCTGGGAAAAGCCATTCAATATAGAGAAAGAGATTTCAGAAAGATCCACTCTTGACGGCGAACACATCTGAAACAGATCCCCTGCGGGACAGAGTTGAGAAATCCTAGTCTTCTCTCTAGAAGAGCAGATGCTCTTCCTGGATAGCAACTACTGAGTTATCATGGAGGAACTATTGCTACGAATTTATGGAAAGACGAGGCCGACTCATGGGGGCTTTCCCTGGGAGATGACAGTTCATGATTGTCATCATTGGTAGGCGTTAGTACTTGTTGCCTGTTGCCACAGAGCAAATCCCAACACTGCGGTCACTTGCCACTGAGGGCCATCGTGGAGCTTGCCTCTCAAAGGCTCACCTAACAAATTCCCTACTTTTGAACCATTCACAAATTCCTAAGAGAAAAGTGGCTTGATTATGGGATGTTGTTAATTAACTTTTAGGCTAAATTGCTGATAGTTTATTGGTGACTTTTATACGTAGGTTTATAATATATTTGGTTCCTAGTTTCTTTATTTGTAGAGGGTCTGGATTTGACGTATATAACATAAAAAAATTGAAGCGATAAAAGTGAATCTTTTCTTTCTTTTTAAATGTATGTAAATGTGTGTGTGCACATTAATTGCAGGTATTCATGTGTATTTTAAGTGTACTTGTACATGGAACCCATAGGACAACCTCAGGTATTATTCCTAGGGGGCTATTCACCTTATCTTTTCTTTCCTTTTTTATTTTGAGAGAGATTCTCTCACCGGTCTGTAGCTTTTACTTTTCTATAATCCTGTTATCCTGTGGTATCTATTATACTTTCCAAATATATTTCTTCCCCAGCCTTTTACATTGAACCTTACTGACCTTTAATTTTGCTTTTATGTGTATTGGTGTTTTGCCTGTATGTGTTCACATGTAACATGTGCGTACCGTGTTGTATGCCATCATGTGGGTGCTGGAAAGCGAACACGGTTCCTTGAAAGAGCATCAAGTTCTTGTGATTGCTGAAACATCTCTCCAGCCTCTTGGCTTTTCCTGTTTTTAATGCAATCTTGCAATAGCCCCAGTTAAATTTTAGATAAAGTGTTTTGTCAGCAATTTTAATCCATTCCTACTAGTTCATTTTGTTTGTACTGCTGGGGACTTCGTACCTGGAACTTCATACATGGTAGGGGCTCTGCTACTGACCTACATTGTCACTCCACATACTGGTTGATTTCGCTGATGTGTGATTAATTTAGAAATACAGTTTGAACAGTCAGACAAGGTGGCTCATACCTATAGAACATGGAAGGCTGAGGTGGTATGATTGTCACAAGCCCAGGTTGGGCTACATAGTGAGGTTCAAGCCATCCTGGGCTACTGAGTGAAACCCAGTCTTATAAACAACCAGAGAAAGAGGGAGAAAGAATTCTTGGGTTTATATACACCAGTGAGGTCATATATTCTAAGAATAAATCTTCTCATTTCTACCTCATGCAGAGCTGGTCCTCCAGAAGATGTCTCTCACACTGAATGAGTATGAATCCTCACTGGGTTTCTATGATTGGTCCCTGAGACTTCAGTGATGTAAAGGAATAAAGTTGACTTCTGGAGAGTCTTTCTGTTTAGCAGATCTCCCATTCACAGTGTCTCAGTGCACCTCAGCTCCTCAGCAATGATGACTAATGTGTCTGTGATGCTGTCCAACAGCGTTAGTCAAGAACCAGAGCCAATGAGCATAAGGTGTTGAAGAGAGAAATGCTGTTTGTAAAGCAAAGCTATATTTGGCCATTTCTATGATGCCTTCGACGTGGGGATAGCATCCTTACCCAGAGTCATCTTAACCAACCTTTGGAAGACATTTGCTTTCTTCATTCTTGAGGGAATGGATCGACGTTGCTGATCTGCACGATGGAGTGCTGACGCCTTCCCGTTCGGCTATTATCAACGTTAAATTAAGTAAAATGACAGCACATAATTGTGCAGGAAGAAACTTCAGATGGATTTACTAATAAGTGATATATTGATACCATTTCATACTCTGTGTAAAAAAGAATCTTTAAGTAATATGGAATGTAGGGAAGAAATGAGACCTCCTTCAAATTCCTTTAAGATATAGTAGGTAACAGTTCTTTTGGCCATTGTATTAAATCTGAAAGAGTCATTCTAATATCCTTACCTACATGAGGAGGGAAAAAAAACAGCACATACCAATTCCTTTTTGAGTCATTGAGAGATCATGGGTGTGGTAGAATATGTCAGTTGTTATACAGGTCACATTAGTAATATTCATGTTTTATGAATGTGGACTAAGCAGCAATGGGTGACATTGTACGCTTCCTCCATTTTTAACATACAGCAGAACTACAAAGTAAGTTTGGAGGACGAAATCCCCGATGCCTTCGTTCAGCTACACAGAGAGAAAATCATTCGATTTTGCTGGGGCAGGACATCCTGGCCTTCTGTTTAGACCTTTGGACACTGTGTGTGTGACTGGACTTCCAAGTGGGTCAGGCAAGAGAATTCTGCCTTCAGATCCCAGCTCCTGACTCTGGGCTGGCGTCCCTCGCAGGTAGCATATGCAGAGGCTGGGCGCCATTCCAGAGGAATGTGGTTTGCACCAGGGTCTAAGTTTCTGGAAGGGAGGGAATTAAAATGGAAATTGGTGAATGCAAATGTTCATTCTGAGTCCCTCTTTCAGCACACTAAATGTCCCCCAGAGAAAAGCTATTTGGTCATCTGCAAGAATAACAAGTTCCCACTTCCTGCTGCCAGGTGTTGTCTTCTGTGGGGTGAAAAATGTGTTTAAAATTGATTGTTTATTTTCTTCTTTTTCTTTTTTCTTATTTTTTTTAGGGAAAAAAAAAACAGTTCTAAGATGCCAAGGTAGGATACGTTTCCCAGAATGACTTGCATAAATGGAGAGGGTTTTAATGAATACTGACTGATATGTCAGAATATGAAATGAAAGATTAACAGCTATGTAAGCCTGTGACAGATGTTGCACCCAGTATAACACAGCCCTGGGATGCCATCCACATTCATCCCAACAGAATTAAAATAGAACTGCTCATGAATACAGAAAGCATTGCCTGCTTTTCTTCTGTTTGAAAAGAGCACCCTGTTTCTTCAAGCCCAGACCAATTGTTTTAAATATTTCTTATAACTTATACTCTGGGCATTGCTTTCTGCTGGGAAGCTTTATTGTGAATATGAACATTTCCTTTTTGATTGATTTATTTTATATGTATGAGTGCTTTGTTTGCAAGGATGTATGTTCTGCCTGGTACCCATGGAGACCAGAATAGGGATTCAGATCTCCTGAACTAAAGTTTGTGATGGGAACCAAAGCCAGATTCTCTGTAAGAACAACATGTGTTATTAACTACTAGGCCATCTCCCCAGACCCACAAATATTATTGTAAAAATTAATTTTCAGTAAAAAAAAAAACAAAAATAGAAGACAGTACTAGCATACACACTTCTGAGATGCAGGAAGTGATGCAGACATTGAAGTTGGGGATGAAAGTACCAGCACAGGTATTGTCCACTGAAGGCTCTCTTCTAGGAATACAGGGAGTCACCTTTTTCATGCATGGCCCACAAGTAAAAAGAGTAAGAGAAAAGAAAGAAAGAAAAGCTTTGTCTCCCAATACACCGACATTAGGGATTAGGACGTGCACACAGGCTTTGAGCAAGGTGTCATGTAGGCACAGCAGCTGCCCTGTGTGTTAGGTGGCCTTCTTTGTTATTATCACAGGCAGAACAATGTAGACACAACTAGATGATAAGCTGAAAACTATAAACTAGGAGCATGCTGCCCAGCCAAGTAGGGAATACACTCATTCATTCTCCAATCCTTTGTCTAGACAGTCAGTCTGTCAACATTGCCTCCAAACTTTGCTTTAACTGTGACAAGATCCATACCAACCCTTAAGTGTTGTAAGTCTGCTGTTCAGTCATATCAGGTGCTCTCACAAGGACGTACACCTGACTCCGAAACTCCTCTCCTCTTTCAACACCGAAGCTATGCTGTGAACGAGTACCTTCCCCTCCCCCCTCTAATAATTTTAATGGAAAGAAACAAGACTCAAGAACTTTAGTTGCTATTTGAATAACTGTTAAGGATCAGGTTTTTAATAATAAGCTAAATTCTAGATTCTTCTAAAGAGTAGACATGATTGTTTCACAAATAGAATTTTGCGAAAGAATATGAATGAAATGGGATATAGGATGGTTGATATGATAAAAACTCCCCTTAAAAAATCACAAGGGCTCTCCGTTGCCAAACGGATGTCATTACAAAGGTTGTATTCATGCTGTATGAATATTTTGCCAGAAAAGGAAGCCAGGAAAGAAAGCATACAATAAAGCAGTGTTTCCTAGACTTCCCCCCTTACAACAATCACCCAAGACACTTGTTAAAACTATAAATTCCTGGACCACATCCCAGGCCCACGGCATCACGACCTGCAGATTGGATCCGAGATAAGATGCCAGCAAGCAACATTCATCTGGAGGGTAAAGGCATCTGTGTCCAAGTACACGTCCACCTTTCCGAAAGGCTTCCCAGTAACAAAGATGAGTGATGGACTACGGTGGCTCCAATCTGAAAGACCAACTGATTGTTTGCTGCCAACACGGCGCGGCACAATTGGCCACAAAGGAGGCTAATAGCTAGGAGACAGGCGGCAGTGCTTCCAGTAGAGTCAACATGGCACTTACAGGACATGGGTGGAAATGAGCTAAGAGCGAAGCCCGGGCCTCACATGGGGAATGGTGTGTTTCTTTCTACACACTATATCACAGTGCCCGTTCTATAGCATTGGCTTATAGCTTTGTTACTTCACGGTCGTCACTGGCTTTATACCAAGATGGAAACAGAGAAAAAGCAAGCTACCACCCACTAAGAGACTTGGCCTATATGATGGGGTTTGGGGTGGGGTGGGGGCTCTGGCCCAGGCTGCAGAACCCATTGCAAGGAACTGAGATGAGAAAGAAAAGGATTCCATACAGGAACCAGTGGGAACAGAGAATTAGGAGCAAGAAAAACAGATGCCAAGAGTAAGCCAGGCTGCGTTCTGAGTCGGGGGTCCTATAACTGCGTGTTAACAAAGCCCCCAGCCAGCTGGGTGATGGTGGTGCACGCCTTTAATCCCAGCACTCGGGAGGCAGAGGCAGGCGGATCTCTGTGAGTTCAAGACCAGCCTGGTCTACAGAGCTAGTTCCAGGACAGGCTCCAAAGCCACAGAGAAACCCTGTCTCAAAAAACCAAAAAAAAAAAAAAAAAAAAACAAAGCCCCCAGCCTTGTATCCCTTCCATGGTACCCACAGCTTCTGACATGATGGCTCTCTACAGCTACAAGATGGGTTTTTAGTGTTGCTATCCTTAGACATGATTCCTCTTAAGCTATTATTTCTCTATCTTAGTATCCCTGACATTCGTGAAGGAGGAAAGTATAAAAGATACCTTCCCTTGCAATGGCCAACACTCTCAAGTTGCTGCAAAGTGAGTTTTTCCTTTCTGCATATCTTGTATTTTGATAGTGAAACGCCCACTCCCAAATTCATGCAGCAGGTTTTTCCACTGCTTTCTTTTCTCATGGAAGGATTAATAAAGTGTTCTTAACTAGTCATTCAAGAGGCTGTGTGGTAGGTGGAGGAGAAAATACAGATCTATATTAAAACCGTGTGTCCTGGAGCTACGGAGATGGCTCAGTCGGCAAGGTACTTGCCATGCAAGTACAGAAACCTGAGCTTGGATCCCTGGCAGTCAGACAAAAGCCCCAGGTGGTGGCCTATTTCTGAAACCCCAGCACCGGGGGAAGAGAGACTGGCAGATCCTTGAAGCTCGTTAACTAGACAGTTTAGCTGAATTGATGAGTTCCCGGCTAAGTGAGAGACCCCATTTCAAAAAGTGAGGTGCAGAACCATCGAGCAAGATACCCAATGTCAACCTCTGTCCTCTACAAGTTAGTGTACATACCTACAAGCACACACACACACCACACACACACACACACACACACACATTCACTGTATGTAGTTATGTAATGTCCCCTACCCCCATCCCACAAACCACAAAACCTCCAGGTGTCCCACGTTTAACGAATTTCTACATGTGTCTCAAACCTAGAGTAACCCACATGACCTGGTTAAGTTTTCCTCTCGGTTCCTACCTTCCCCTTCCTTTGGCTGTGTGTTTTTATAATGCAGCCCGTCGTTCTGAACTAAAGCTGTTCAACTCACTGTCGACCAGCACGAACAGTTCTAAATCCTGCTCATGATCACAGCAACCCAAACGCCTGCAGCCGCTGGCTTCTGGCTCACTAGTGAAGTCAGACTCCTTCAAGGTCAGGTGTGATGGGTAAGGCAGAAAGGAGGGAGAGAGGGGGAATAAAAGGGTTTATATTTTTGAGGGTTCTTACATTTTAAATACAATTCCGTCAAAACCTCCAAAGCTTGGCATTATGTTTACAATTCTCTGCAATATATGTATTCCTCTAAAAGATGCTCCAATCAGTAAGTGGACAGGAAATAAATGGTCAGAAAAGAGTAAACTAGAATCTTAGGATATTGCCACGTGGCCTTTTCCCATACGATAATTTGAGAAGGAATTTACAATGTAAATAATAAATTTTAATAGAAGACCACATTTAATAATGAATTAACCTTTCCCAAGTCATAGAGAATGTCATCACTTTGCCCTTAATGTCAAAAAGAAACATGATAGCCAAAATATTTTATTTTTTCTTTCTTTCTTCCCTTTTTTTCCCTCTTTGTTTTGTTTTAGACGGTGTCTCTGTCCTTGCTTCAGGTTGGTCAAGAACTCACAGTGTATTCCAAATCTGAGTCACCTCACCTGGCTTCAAACATTTTTCTTTAAACAATGTTGCTGTTTTCAAGGCTTCCCTGTCATCCTGATTGTTCACTGGATGTTTTGTCAAAATAGCAGAATATAAAGCTGTGTTGCCACTACCACCAGAACCACACACGCGCACATTTTCTTTCTTCCACATAGGAAATGTGGGGGTGTGATGATAAAGAAGAAAGCACTGAGGAGAAAAGAACCCACTAGCACCACAACCCCTCCCGGCAAACTGGAAAGAGAACTGAACCACAGGAAGTGACCATCCTCAGGTCAACCCCATGGCCATTTCCTAGAAAGTTCAGTTCATGGGGACCTTCAGCTCTCTAAACTGAGTGCTTTATCAGGGAAGGTGTGCCCTGTCTCACAGTAGCCCTGGAACACAGAAGGTACTGGAATAAGAACGATGCAGTCGTTGGGGTTTATTAATACTCAGGGTTACTGTGTCGTGGGCCCAGAGCTAAAGGGTTCAGAATATGTGATCTCATCTAATCCACACTGCCGGTGTATGAACAGAGCACATTCCATTTTTCTCTCTTTTTCTTATTGCTTTTCAAGTCCTTTATACATATTACGATATTATTTATTAATTTCAATCCTTTCTCTCTTCTCTGTGTGTGTGTGTGGGAGAGTGTGGCCGTGATGTAGACACATATGTGCCAGAGTGTGAACAGGGAGGTCAGATGACCTTAAGTGTCAGTCTCTGCCTTCACTTTGACTGAGACACAATTTCTTGTTGTGAAGGGTTTGTGGGGGGGCAGAATTCGCTTTGGTTGCTTGCTTGCCTCTGGGTTTTTGTTGTTTACTTTGTTTATTTTTTTTATTATTTCTGCAAATACCAGGCTAACTGGCCCCGTACACCCAGGCTTTCATCTCTCTCTACCTCTCATCTCCCCATGGGAACACTGGGCTTACAGATGTGTGTCCTCCCATGTCCGGTTTTACATGGGTGCTGGGGATTCGAACTCTGGTCCTCATGCTTGCTTGGTAAGCACTTTACTCACTGAGCTGTGTGTTCCCCCAGCCTCTATCTTCCCATTTTAACAATTAAGAAGATAGGCTTTATTCAAGGTGACAGAGCAAGTCACAAGCATGACTGCTCACCCCAGAACTTGCTGGATCTTGACGAGAGTATGTTAGCTATCATTGTGATCCTTATGTTTCATTCAAACCAGAGTCTCTGCTCCTACCCTGTTAGGCAGAACCTTGCTCATCCTACCAAGCCAATCCACTCTTTTCTCATCTCAAAGGATGGCTTTCTCCTGGGGCGGGGGAGGGGGGTTCCTTGCTGTTGCCATGACTCTGATACTTCATCCCCCAGAACTGAATACTGTGGGTACGTGGTGACTTATAAACATTCCAGAGACACTTTTGTTGTGGAATACTTGTTTAGACTGTGTGAAGATGTGTCACCGTGATTGGTTTAATGAAGAGCAGAATGGCCAGTAGCTAGGAGAGAATAGGTGGGACTTCCGGGCAGAGAGAGGAACTGGGGATAAATCTATGCATGCGGGAGATGTCAGGGAGACACTGAAGAAATCAGACATATGGTACAGCGGAGAGGTAACCAAGCCAAACAGCAGCAAAGAGATGAACAGAGACAGGTTTCCCAAAGGGAAGCCCAATTTCCCTCTTCCTTCTTTATAAGTATGTAGATCTCCTCTACCCTACTTACCACTGTGTCCAGGGTGCACAGCACAGAGGTCCAGGGCACAGAAAGTCTAAATATTTCTTGAATGAGTGGGCTGTGTAGGTCTTCCTTTACTGCTATGGAAATGAGAGTGGAGGAAGGTATGGAGCTACTAATGTCACCCAGAAAGCTTAGCAGAGAACAAAAATTCTGTATCTGAACCCCTGGGTAGGGCTTCCCCAACTTTGCTCTCATGACTCTCTTGCTTAAAATGTCCCAATCCCCCCCCTTCACTCTCCATCTGCATCTGTTCATTCTCTGTGCCCCCTCCTGACACTGACCTCCATGGGCAAATGTCCCAATTGTCCCCTTCACTCCCCATCTTCACCTCCTCATTCTCTGTGCCCCCTCCTGACACTGACCTCCGTGGACATATTCATGATCCTTATAAGGCATTCATCGGGCGACTAACCGATCACAGGGGCTGCAATGCATTCACCGTTGCTTCCAGTTGCCTTTCAAATCACCTCTACTTCCCTCCCATGTTGAGGCGTCCACCTCTATGTGTGTGCTTTACTCTGTAGTCTACAGCGGGGACTCTGGTTGATGTTCACTTGATTTTGGAGCACTGTGCAGTACAGACTATCCTTTACAGAGTATCACAATCAAACAGTAAACCATTAGTTCCCTACCCTCAAGACTGCAGGGAAAGGCAAAATGGATTCCCTTCTTCATCCTTGCCACAGTTGTAAGAACACCAGTACATCACGTCAAGAAGTCCTAATCCTGGGGGCTCATGGTTCCTAGTATATCATTCTTGGTGTGTATTGACCTAATTAAGACATCCAACCATCTCTACTGTCCATACCAATCGCTTTCTGGGCCGATGATCTACTTTCCAAATTGAGCTCTCTAAGCAATGCATTAGATCACCTCTAGAAACATCAAATGGTTGCCAAGGGAGGAGGATAAGTGACAATAAGGTTTCCAACCATAACTGACTGGTTGAAGGAAGGACCGAACAGAAAAGATTAAGGGGAGGGGCCACCAGAAAGCGATAGAAATGTCCTGAGAAATAAAGTGAGAGTGGAAGTTTCCTGTTCCTCTAACAAGTCCCACGGTGGGGAGGTAGAACTACTTCTGTGTGCCTGGCAGGCCTAAGCAGAGGAACAGAGTCCCGCCATTCCCTTCAAGGGCACTTCCAACAATGACCTAAAGACCTGATGCCTGCTTCCTGAAGGTTCTACCACCTCCCAGCTGTGTCACTCTGGGAACCAAGTTGTTACCACCTAGGCTTTTGGAGGAGCGCAGAGATGACAACCCTCAGACAAGAAGAAGAGCAGAGACTGAGTACCCAGGTTATGTGACTCAGTACCCCAATGTTACTCTGATCCTAAGTCAAGAGAAATAAGGGGAAGGCACAGTTCACACACACACACACACACACACACACACACACACACACACACGCTCATACCCCACAAGGGAAAAATACAAAAGCATACTCTTGAGGTCTTTAAAAAACTTTGTTTCAGGAAAAACAAACCTTGGTCCATTTTTACTTCTCAGCTCCATGGTAAATACATTCATTCATCACTTAGCTTCCCTTTCTCTTTGAAATTCTCTAAAATGCTGCCTACTTCATCTTGAAAAATCTATGCCTGCAGAAGAATGTGCAGTTTAAGCACAAAAGGCTTCAAAATGCCACAGGAGTGATATCAAAAATCAGCTTAGGAACTTAACAACAAAACAAAGCAGCAATAAATCTCCAGTGAGAGCAAGTGCGCATTTTAATAAGAGAATTCCTGAGCTAAGAACTACAGAATAGCCTGCCAAATATAAGGTACTTTCCAGTATCCTATGCTCACAATCATAATAAAAAGCCTTATTGTAAATGCTACTGCTGGGTACAGGGGCCATCTGGGCTTAAAGGTTTTATTACAAGGGGGAAGGGCACAGTTCCTGGGAACACTGACTATTAATTTTCCAGATTCGGTCTTAGCTGGAAGTTGGGCTGTTGATTCACCTTCTCTACACGATTTTTCTAACAGCCTTTGGTCCTTAAAAATGATGATGACAGGGGCTGGAGAGATGGCTCAGTGGTTAAGAGCACTGGCTGCTCTTCCAGAGGTCCTGAGTTCAATTCCCAGCAACCACATGGTAGCTCACAACCATCCATAATGGGATCCGATTCCCTCTTCTGGCTTGCAGGCAGATAGAGCATTCATACATATAGAATAAATAAATAAAATTTTAAAAACGATGGTGACATAGGAAGACTCAACCACCTTTTATCGCTCTGACTTCTTTAAAGACACATTCGCTCATGTTGCTTTGCACACTCTAGAAGAGCCTCAGGCACACTTTTGATATCGTGGGGAAAAAAAATCATGTTTTTTTTTTCCAAACCCTTACTTCAAAAGTGCAAGTTTTCCTTCTAGACTGAGCAAGTGACAAGGAAAGATTGTAACCTTTTGATCATGGAGGCTCCCGAGAAGACAGGCAGCAACTGAACTCCTGTGACTGCAAAGTGAGGCACTGGACTGCGTGGCTCCGTTTATATACATCACTACCCCCAACCCCACCCCCTCTCCCACCTCCACCCGCACCCTCCCCACCCCACTGCTACCCAGCGGATGGGACAAAGCTAGGGAGAAAGCTATTTGCATAGCAACACCAGTGCAATGGCCACGGACCGCCTCGGCATCAGACAGCAAAATAAACAGAAGATTCTGCGCTGCTCCTGAAATCTTAGTAAAGGACCTTCAATTTAAACCAAATCTAGGTGAGTACTTAGTCTTTTTTTTTTTTCTGTGACTGAAAACACACACTGTCATAATCTGTTTTCTGTAGCTATAACACAGTAGCAGAGTCTGGGTACTTTCTAAGGAATAAAGCTGTAAGGTCGATAGTGCTGGAAGATGGGAAGTCTGAGCATAGGGTGTCTGCCTCTTGTGAAGATCTCGTGGTATACCACAACATGACAGAGGCATCTATCGGTGAGAAAGAACAGAAATGTTTGTTCGCTTTTTCTCTCCTCCGTCTCATTTCTCCTCCTCTTCTTCCTCCTCATCCCCCTTCTTTTCTTCCTGTTTTGCTTTGGTTTTAGCTCCGTGACACAGATTCTTATTCCATAGCCCAGCCTGACCTGGAACTCACCCCTACCTTCTGTGTGCTGGGGTCGCAGATACCACTACCAAACCTGGTTCTTCTCTCAAAGCTACTAGCGCCCTCATGGGGCTCCGCCCTCATGGCCATATCTAATATGACTCCCTCCCAAAGGCCCCATCACCAAATAGAGTCAAACCTCCAGCTTGGTGGTTAAATTTCCAACATATGAGTTTATATAGCATATATGTCCACTCACTTTCCCTTACCTCTTAAAACAATGTGCCTGCCATCTCCAGGAAGGCTAGGGGTGGCGGAATATTTGTTTAACTATGCGAAGATATGTTGCATTTGTTTATGTTGTGGAATAATTGTTTAACGTGTAAAGATGTGTTGCCTTTAATTATGTAAAGACCTGCTGCTGTTTTACCTTGCCTGCCTAAGACACCTGATTTGTCTAATAAGAAACTGAATGACCAATAGCGAGGGAGGAGGTTTATGTGGAGCCTTGGGGCAGGGAGAGTAGAGCAGGAGGAGGAATTTAAGATTAAGGAAGAAAGAAAGGAGACGACAGGGAAACTCCAGAGGCCAGACAGACAGACAGGGAGGAAGCAGGAAAGTAGGACATACAGAATGAAAGAAAGTTTAAAAAGTCTAGAGGTAAAGTATAGTTCACGACTCTCAGCAGCAGCCCCACAAAGGCTTCTCTGGATACAAGGGAAGCCAGTCAGTTCAACGACAGAAACTCCAAACCTGGGGCACCTGGTCTCCCAGCTGTGCACAGAACAGATTTATATCATGTAAATGGTTACTCTAATGAGGCAGTCGGTACACCACCTGAAACTCAGGTGCATGCAAAATGTATCATGTACTTCACAGTCCTACGAATTTCCAGTGGCGAAGGCAGCAACAGAAACATTTCCAAAATGGATGCCATTTTAATTATCAATCTAAAAGGAATCATTGTAGGTGCCCCCAGTTTTCTCCTTTATAATCCTGCATTCCCATCCTCAAGAGAGGACTTTACGCTACAGCACTGTGATGATCTACTGTCCCAGCAGGCACTGGCTCTGACTTGAGTTTGGTATCTGCTCAATGTTACAGTCATATCTCTCAGATGTTCTAAACTCACACAGTCCTCTGGAATCACATAATCTATGACCCAGATTATGTGTATGCTCCTTTGGTACACACTGAACCAATAGTATTCACCATGGTGACAGATGATCTTTAACCATGTGCATGCTCAAGCACATGTTAAATATCTGTGGACCACATCAAGCAGACAAAAGCGGAAAGAAACAAAATATAGTAATATGATTCCAAACAGGCAGTACTGCTATTAAAAAGTTCAATTGGATTAACAGTGATGATATCAGTTATAGTAATACAAACAATCAATTTTACCCAGCCAAGCTAAAAGATGTACTGAGCGAAATGGAGCTTTGTGGAAAGAGCCTGGGGCTAGAAGCTCAGCTCTGAGGTGGTGAGCATGTTCAAGTCCCAGGTTCAAGTCCCAGAACTGAAAAAATAAAATAAACCAGGGGGTCAGCAACAGTGGTGAAGAAGAAACAGCACCATCTTGGGTATCACTGAAGGAGAACCCTGAAGAGCAGAAAGAATGAACACAGGATGGCATGGCCAAACCATCTTGTCCAGAAGCTGCAAGGCCATCCTGAGACTCTGTAAACCTGGGTTTGCAGTGGTGGTGAGCTGTTCGGGTCATTACCTGTCACCCTCTGGATGACACCGCTGTGCCTGTGTGTCTTAGCGGATACAATAGGCTGGCAGACATCTTACTATAACAAACACAAGCTCAGCCTACAATTCCTCCGCCTTCGTCTCTCCACCTCTGCTTCTGCCTCTGCAGCGCTCTCAGGAGCCTCTAGCCGTGTCTTTAACCTCTTAGCTGCTTGCACCAACGCGGAAGCTTATTCAGAAGAAGTAAGGCAAAAATTTATATTTTTAGTATGATACTATAATTGCTCTTTTTGTGTGCTCCAAGAAGAAGATTCTTACAAATACTAACAGGTTCCAATTATACAAATGCTTGCAAAAGTTGTATTAGAATTGTGTGGGTTTTTATTCTTTCACCTCCAAGTAGTCTTCAGTGTGGAGATACTGGTTTGTTTGCTTGCTTGCTTGCATGCCTGCTTGCTTTCCGTGCTGAGATCAAAGCCAGGGAGGGTCTCACACACTGTAAGCTCCTGCTCTGCCTGAGCTGCCCCCAACCCCATGTATTGCATCATAAGACAAAAGGGCCATCACACACTGGACTGGCATTTGATTAGCGGTGTCCTCTCCAGCACGGCCTGCTGGAAAGCAGCCTGAACTGAATAATCCATAAGCCAGAGTGAGACGACAGGGCTTCCTGCCAGCAGTAGTGGAACCAGACGCTGGAGGTCTGAGCCATATCAGGCAGGTGTCCTTATAGCATGCTATCGTTCCTCTGTGCCACAACGCCTTCCCTGCCTGTCGGCATGAGTTCGGGCCAAAGATTAAAATCTGGAGACAAGCCACGATGCAATTTAAAATGGAAATCCGCTCCTAAAAATGAATATTAATTTGCCTAAAATTAATTTTAAACTTAATTTAGTTTAGCTTTAATATTCAAAAGGGAATTCATTTTGCCCCTACTACCCCCAGGGGACGGAACCACTGAGATCTATATGCAAAGTGTATTTTTTAATTCTCTCAGTATTTTTTTTTTTGGTTGTTATTATTAGGCTGCTATACAACAGGAGAAATGCGTCTTTGATTTCAACCAGATGGGGCATCATCAACTTAGGACAAAGCAATAACATAAAAATTGTGATTTAATTGTGACCTCCCTGGAGTTCTTTGCCTGGGGTGGGAAGCTATGGCCTGGTAAGCCTGAGTTAAATGCTGTAGCCTGGAAAAGAGCAAGCATCTGTTCTGGGGTGCATGGCGGGGTCACATGCTGACAGGCTTATTAAATCTGCCTTATTTTGCTCAGGAGACCCCATGCTGGAGGGACAGGACCACAACAGGACTCAGCGAGCTCTTGGTCAGTTCATCTCTCTCTGTCTGACCCCCGCTTTCTCTCTCAGCACCTCTTCTTCCTTTGCTTTGGGGCCAAGGCTGAAGATGGCAGCAATGGGACTCTTCCAGAGACAGCTGCAAGCAATACCAATTAAGAGCTGGGCGTGGTGTCACGCGCGCCTTTAATTCCAGCACTTGGGAGGCACAGGCAGGTGGATCTCTGGGAGTTAGAGGCCAGTCTAATCTACATAGTGAAAACAAAACTAGACAATAAAAAAAAAAGCCAGTTAATAGCCACACAGTTCACAACAGCTCTCTCTCTTGTAATTCCTTCGGCATGGTGGACTCTTGCCTGAAGCACAATGCACAAATTAGCCCAGCCGTAAGAGAGTATCTTGGTTCCTAGGTAGAACCTGCAGTCCACAGGTCGCCAAGGCCACAGAGCTATTTATGGCAGCTTTGACACGGAGCTCGAAAGCGTCCCTTCTATTCTCAGTAGCCAGTAACCCGATATTAACACTGGAGAACTCAGGAAAACCGCCGACGTTCTGTATTTGCTCAGTGTATGCTCAGGCGTCGCGCAGTGACTCTAGATGGCCTTCCCCAGCCTCTGGGGAATGAATCTGCCGGAGATGGGCAGGAGTCTCTCGGTTTGTTGTGTGTTCATGAAGCATGCTGATAACCAAGAGCTCGCTGCAGGTTCCCGACCAAGGATGTAGCAGATATTTTCCAAAATGCTCGTGGTATTTCCAGAGTCTGGTGCTATTGTGACACCACCAAAAAGTAGGGTGTGTCGTCTCTCTTTACCTGGGCTGGTTTCTGTGACAACCAGGTCTGAGGGAGTGCAGCAGAACTAACACGGCATGGCTGTGATGTGTGGGCAGAGGGGAAATAGGCTTCCTCTCTCTCCCTCTTCCTATTCCCCCTGAATGTCTCCCCCTCTCTCTGTCTCCTTCTGTTTCTTATTTTCTCTCTCTGGCTCTCTGAGCTACCATATAAGAAGCTGGATGTTTCCAGTACTCCGATGATGTGGAGACAGGGATAAAACAGACACGGAGATGCGTCTTCTACCAGACCAGTCAAGTGCTCGTTCCTAGTCGAGGTGCCAGATTTCTGAGTGGGTCAGCTTTCAGATAATTCCAGCCCTAGCCACTGACTGGGACTTCATAAGGTGACTTGCAGGAAACCTTGTAAGGGAGTGTTGAAAGTGGGAGAGAGACCCAGTTTGACTTTGGGAGAAGGATGTGCTTCAGGGCCAAAGAAGTCTTTCCAGAAGAGCCATGGAGCAGGGATAGGTCCTGAAACATAAACAACAGACCGCCAGATAAAAAGCCTGTCTGGGCCGCAGTGTCAATATAGGAGGTGACAGGAGCCGCGACAAAGCGCTGTAGTTGCTTGGGCAGGAAATGAAAGATTTTATTTCACAAAGAAGGAAACAGGCAAAGGAGACAGGGTCTGGCTGGCTGATGAGAAGAAGCTCATCATAACGGTAGTGGAAAGAGCGGAGTGGAGGTAGCAAGATCGGCAACAAGGTGGAAAGAATGGAGTGGAAAACCAATTCAAGTTAAGGCAGCGGGAGCCGAGAGGGAAGGAAGGTGGGCCCGGGAGGGAAATGACCTGACAATGACAATGCCTGTTATGGTGAGAGAGAGGAGTGAGGCTGCAGCAGTAGAGGAGATGAGGGAGACGTGAACTCCCACGGACCCGGCAAGGCAGATCGGGTGGGAGAAGGCAGGCTCCTATTTCCTCAGCCTATATGCTGCTCCCATGGGGTGGCAGGGCTTCAGGGGGATGCAGAGGTCTTATCAGCAGCAAAGGATCGGGTTTTTTGGTCCAGGAGATGGATGAGCCTTGAAAGAGTGAAGGGAAAAGAGAGAGAGGCGCTAAGCTGGGCAATGAGAGCAGAGAGAGCTGAGCAAAAGGCAAGTCGGGGAGTCAAGAACTAATCACGCTGCCACTCAGAGCTAGGGATCCGGTGCCAAAGGATGCTTGTGTACGGGTGGCATCCAGACAGGTCCCCTTGACTTAATGTCTGTCCTCCCACAGTTGTCCAGAGCATGGCATCTTCGGAAATGCACAGCCCAAGTCCAAACACCGATCTCTACTTGAGCACTGAGGAGCATTAATAACTGTTATAGTTTTCAAATTTGCTGGTCGACTTCAACAATTGGGGGCAAAAGTTCAGTCTGTTCTTTAGGCATTTATCAGAGTTTTCAGTCAGAGCACACTTAAGATGCAGGAAGAGAGTGCTGCGGCCCTTGGATATGGTCCAATCGACACAGTAACCAAACCTGCAGGTATATCCAAATTCCTTTGGGGCACCCAGCACGGAGGAGAGCTCCAAGTTTTTAGAATACTAAAGAATCTCGACAGCTGCAGAATGTAATGAATATTGATGGTCCTTTCCTAGGAATTGTGGGCTTTGAAAACACAGATGTCATCAACTCTGACCTCCAAACCTTGAGACTTCAGATGGTGTCATTAAAAGGCAGCGATGAGCGGGATTATTTCTGCAGGAGCCAGAGCAAGTAAAGAAATTTTGATGAAGAACCAGCCTGCAGGGGCATATAAATTATTGATTCAGCCAAATAAATATGGGGATAAAGGTGGATTGGTTATAGATGAATCACAGGCTTTCTCTCAGCTAGAGTTCCTGTGGCCAGGATTCTCCTTTTCCAGTTAAGAAAGCAAAGGACCATAATGGTTGGACAACTGGCTCAGGGTCAAAGTCAGAATTGGGATGCCTCCTGGGAATTCTTGAACGTTAGTGACCTTAGTGACGTAAGTGAGGTCTGTCCAACTACCTCCAGGCCATCGCTAACTTTATCTCCTGTGTCTTAAGTCAACCGCCATAAATATTGAAAGCAGAGCATTTTGTTCTATGTTGACAAATGATTTTCCAACCTGTGCAGCCACTTAAATGTAGGGATTGTTTTTCTAGTGTTTACCAAATAGATTTGGATATGCAGACACAACTCAGGCTGCAGGGCCTAGAGAGAAGACTCCATGGACAGTAAGGATCTGAAGTCAATTTCCAGACTCCACATAACAGTCAGGCATGGACAAGTATGACTATCCCCCAGTGCTGGGGAAACAGGAGACAGGCTGCTCCCACAAGTTTGCTGGCTTGTCAGTTCATCTGAACGTGAGCTTCTGACTTAGTGTAAGACACTGTCTCCAAAAATAAAGTGGAGAAGTGATCCCAAAAAGAGATCTGATGTTTGCCTCTGGCCCCCACATGCATATGGGTGGACTAGCACTTTCCCACACACATAAATATACCACATGCAAAAAAAAATAGAAAAGGAAAAAAAATCATACTATAAATGGGTCATTCTGATGTGCGTTGGCAATTAGGTGCCTGTTATAATCCTTAGTGAGATGAGGAAGATAAAGTGAAATTTTATCCACAGAGAGAATGTAACATGTACCGCTTTATTGAAATTGAAAAAAAAATTAATTCTTAAGGTCCCAGTTGTAGTATCACTATGTGTTATTAGGAACTGGGCAGTCCCTTCCTGAGGCCCCCCAGCTGGCACAGTGCCCACTTGAGCAGGCAGCAGAGGGTCAGTATTTACTTGCAAGCCTGTGTTCTTTTTGTTGTTCTTATTTTTTTTTTCCTTTTGAGACAGTCCCATTATGTAGCCCGGGCTCGCCTTAAACTTGAAATCTTGCTGAGTCCAGCCTCCCTTGTACTGGGATGGCAGACTTGCATCTTTGATCACTTCTTGAAACTCTCCATAATTTTCTGGTCTATATAATTAGTCTCTTAACGCAAAACCCTCTGCTCTATTGTCCCAAAGCAATGAAGACAACTGACCATGGCCCGAAACCTCCAAACTGTGAGAAAAGACACACACACCCTTTCTCTTTGTAAGTGGATTATCTCAGGCGTTGTATGATGGTAACAGAAAGCTGGCTACCACAACTGCCTCTGTTGAAGTGGGTTCCCATCACTTGGACTCTGTACTGTTTTGAGGGAGCAGGAGTTTTTACAATTGTGTGACATTCTGTCTCCTGCTACCCGACCTTCGTTTCTCACAGACTCCCTAGCCCTTGCCTGATTGCCTCACAGCTGGGCTTTTTAAACTCTGCTCCATCCTGCTTGCTGATCTCTGTTAGTACCCACGTTGTGGCGACAAGGAAGAAAATGCCATTTAGAATAAGTGTACCCATCTGGCTGGGGTTAACACTCAAAACCTGGGTGTGTGTCTCTGCAGGTGATTGCTCCAATATTTTGGTAGGGTTAGAGCCAGAAGTTAATGACCTAACATTTGACTGACAGGAGAGGATACAAACTGGTGAGATTCTAGGAACAAAGCTGGTAGGTAAACTTTTTCCCTCTTCCCAAAGGGTCTCCGATGTCATTCTTACGATGACCTTTTTTATTTGGGGTGTTGGCAAGTACAGTCACCGTTGGCATTGTGGGGGGATTGGTTCTTGTACCAGCATCTGCAGATACTGAAATTCTTTACACAGAATGACATAGGACTCACACACAACTTGTGCACAGCTTCCAGTAAATGTCTGTGTATGTTGTACACATGTGTTGGAACTCAGTCCAAGAACGGAGTCCTGTGAGAATTCTGGGGGCTTGTGAGAAAATGCCAGGAAAACAAGGCAAGAGTCTTGAGATCTCTCCAAAACACGGGATTGTTCCTGGAATGTGCTGTCACGCCCCTCCCAGGTGTAGCGGATGGAAGGGAGCTTTGTCTCAGCTGTCGTTATTCGTGCTCCTCCGTGGAAAATCACGCTTTTTGCCACGTGTGGCTAGTCTTTGTGATAGTACACTTTACTCAGGCGATTCTTCTTGACCGTCAGAGTATAAACTGCCTGACTCTCTGAAAAAGGTTGGGCTACTGCAGGAGGCCTTCGCCCGCCTCATTTTTAGGGCCCACTCTGCCATGTTCATGCTGCCAACTATAGCAGTAGACATGCGTGTGCGATTCTATGCACACGTGTGTGGAGGCTAGAGGTCAGCACTGGGCACTGACCTCCATTGCTCAGACCTTATGTTTGGAGACTGCATCCCTCACTAAACCTTAAAACAGCCTTTCTGCTAGACTGGCCAGCCACAGATTACAGAAGCTTGCCACCGTACGGGGCTTGCTACATGGTGCTGCAGATCTGAATGGAGGCCTTCGCGCATGTGTGGCAAGCACTTTCCCCATGAAACCATCTCCCGGCTAGCCACCCTGAATGCTTTAAACCTCTCTTATACTTCTGAGCTAGGCATAATACCTCATATAGTGAGTATATAGTTCAATGGTAAGGTCAGTCACAGACCGTATGCCGGATATCAGGAACAAGAAGGGGTGGCGTTTTCCACAAGATTCCCCGTTCCCAGAAGACTCCCTGAGTAAATGCTTGCTACCAACCTTGCTGGTCTGAGATCCACAAGGTAGGAGGAACTCCCACAAGTTGTCTGCTGATGGGCTTTCTCTCTTGAATACATAAATTAATAAATGTAATTTTTCTAAAAAAAATTAAAGAATTTTTCAGAAAGGCAAGGCATGGTGTTATACACCTGTAATCCCCATCATTCAGGAGACTGGGGCAGGCAGGAGGATTAAGGGTTCAAGGCTAACCTTCACTACATTTCAAGATTCTGAGATTCTGTCTTAACATCCTTCCCTGATCCCTTAAAAAAATAACAGCTGGGCATGGTGGCTCATTCCTTTAATACCAGCACTCTGGAGACAAGAGCAGATGGATCTTTGTGAGTTCTAGCCTTTGTGATACTAGCCTAGTCTACAAAGTGAGATTAAGGACAGCCAGGATTACACAGAGAAATCCTG
Organism: Neodon shergylaensis; assembly: GCA_025134845.1. Lineage (NCBI taxonomy): Eukaryota > Metazoa > Chordata > Mammalia > Rodentia > Cricetidae > Neodon > Neodon shergylaensis. The sequence continues at coordinate 14,058,259 of JABTXL010006712.1, forward strand.
TCTTTCAAAACCACACACACACACACACACACACACACACACACACACACACACACACCAAACAAAACCAATTTCTTCCCAGATCCCTCTCTGCCCACACCTGTTACTCTCTGGTAAGTTTGGGAGCCTTGAATATTATATTACTTGTTTCTGGAACAACCTCTTCTTCACAAAACTGCCAGATGGTTTGCTCAACTCAGATTCAAATGATGAAATGAGCGCTAATGTTTGATTTGGTGGGAATCTGCGCATGGCGTGGATGCTGGAAGAAATGCGCTCTGTGCTCAGATTCACTCCCATTCTCAAGGTGTGAAGGTCAGAGGGACACACATTCATCTGAGATGACTCAGTGGCCAAAGGTGCTTGCTGCCAAGCCTTACAGACTGGTAGCCACAACGTGGGAGGGATTCCCATAAGCTGTCTTCTGACTGGCTATCATGCCATCTCTGTCACCATGCAGTGGTCACACCATGAGATAAACGCCAGCTTTGACTGGGTGTTGTGGAAAGAGGCTCTGAGGTGATAAACTGGGATGCAGTTATCCAAGGGTCTCTCCTCCCCAGCCACGCCCTACACAGCCAGTGCGATACATTCTCAGCCTCCACTTTCCCACAGAGCCAGACACCAGCAACCCATGGACCGAGAGGCTATCCTATGCCCTGGACAACTGTCCCAAGGCAGGTTGGAATCAGTTCCCTCCGGACTGCATGTAGGGCAAGGTGTTTTGTTTTGTTTTGTTTTTAAACAGTCAGGATGCCTGAGATATTTGCTCAAATTGTTTGGGGTAGGAAAATGTGTTTCCAAGGCTGGCTTCCTCCTAAAAATCAGTGCTGTTTGGCATCTGCCCACCTATTGTGAGGTCTTTTCCTTTGGCCTAGCCCAGACCTCAGGGCCCTGCCCCCTTACCAGCTACATTTTTCTCCTGTCTTTAGCCCTAGGGTTTCTCCTCCACCTGCCCACGCTTCCTTCCCGGTGCTTTTGCGCCAGCCACCCCCAGAGGCTGCTTGACCCCTCTTTGTGCCAAAGCCAGCAGCCCTATAACTTAATCTCCCTGCACGGCCCGCCCACCTGTGAATGAGACGGTTGTCCTGGCAGTCAAATCCAATTAAGACCTGTGTTTGCAAAACCCAGCGTTTATTCTGCTGGAGGCCCCCAAAAGGCCCTCAAATTCAATTCAGCAGCCCACAGAGGCAAGATAAATAGTCCTCAAGATGAGGCTATCAGTCTTTCGCATCTGGTTGCCTTGAGCTTCTGACTACATCGGGTGGACAGAGCCTAGGCTTCCTGGTCAGACAGATTTGATTTTAACTCAGAGCCCAGCCATTTGCTGATTGCTGTGTGATCTTAGATAACGTGCTAATTTCTCTGAGAGTTCCTCAGCGGTACCAGTTGGACGATGATGGGACCAATTTCTAATCAGGAGAGTGTCACACAACACAAGGCTAATTCAAGCAGGAGGCCACCATCTTGGGGACTTGAGCTTAGTGTTAAGTAAATGTGCACTGTCTTTTCCCACCTTTCTATGGAAGAGACCACAATACAGGAGGAGATGGACACCCCCCACCAAGGACAGTGGGTGCACGGTTACCCTTCAGGCTCCTGAGTGTGTGTTCTGTGTGGTAGGTAGCAAGCACCAGACCTCTTGCAGAAGTGGCCTTGGCGATGGCCAAGGTCGGAGGCCAAGTAGCTATATTGTTCATTTCTTCCCTCCTTCCTGGAAACACGCGGTTGTAGAAGGCAAAAAGCAAAGTGCATGCTAACCGAAACCCCGTATGGAGAATTGAACAGTGTTTGCTTATATCGGCCTTTGCCACTTCTGATGGAAGTCCAACACAGGTAAGCATGGAGTCAGCTCGAGTAACTCCCGTGGCCACAGCTACAACAGATAAGGAATTGCTCGTGTTTGTTACTACTCTAAGTGAAGTTGGTGTTGGCCTCCAGAAGTAAGCTGGCTACCATTGCCTTCTTAGGTCTTGGTTATTTTTGTTTAATGGAGGTAGTTAGAATGGGGCTTCTCTCTTTTCCAACCTTAAGAGTTCTTGACACACTCAGTATTATACAGAAACACTACAGGGCACAAAATGGAGGGAAGGGGCTCATTCCCTTGAATTTGAACCAGATTCTACTGGGAAATGTCAAGAATCCACAGCCAAGTTGGCTTGCTTAGAAGAGAATATTTTGATACCTAAGACCCCAGAATGCCACACTCTAAAGAGTTCTAACTAGAACAAGTCTTACTGTGTTTTCCCTATAATGCATATCCATAATAAAGTTTAATTTATAAATTAGGTACAGTAACAAATTAACAACAATAAAAAAATTATAGTGACACGCCATGATAAAGTCCATGTAAATGTGTCCTCTGTACATATATACGTTTACACTTATATGCATTATATATAAATATATTAGCATATATTAGCATATAGATGTATATGTGTACAATACACACACATATATACCTGTGTATGTGTGAATGTACTGAATTCGCCCTTCTTCTGGTTGATCATGAGTAACAGAAATGCTGGAAAATGAAATCAAGGATTGAGCAGGGCAGACCCTCTAAATCTATGACTACGAACAAGTGATATCTTTGTTGGCCTCAGTTTCCTTCCTGGTAAGTAGAGAATGACCCACAAAAAGACAGAATCCTTTTAAACACTAACCACTCTGATTCTCCAATATACTTTATAAACTACAGACTTGGCACATGGTTTGAAGTCAAGACGCAAAGACTTGGCGTCTTGAGTTTCTCCACCTGAGCAAACACTGCTCCCACAAAGTAGACATTCCCCTTGGTAAGGTAAACAGGAGGACCACCCTAGGAGTGGGAGAGATGAGGTTAAAGGAGCCATAGGGAGGGAGGCCTCTCTTCTCAGCAGCAAACAACCTTCCCGCTGCCAGATTAGAGGACTGTTAAAAGGCAAAGTGCGCAACACAGAGAAATGAGGGGGTACAAGATAGGCTTGGACATGCAACTTTAGAACCTCATGGAGGGAGGAAATCACCACGTGGATAAGATATAATCACTTTTTTCAATCTTGTATTTCATAACACAGGGGAGATGTGCTAAGAAAACGGGAATGTCAGGAAGCAAGATCATGTAAACAAGAAAATCGACTCAGCTGAATATAAAATTTGGATGCTTGGGACTCTCCGACACAGGTCAGAAGTCAGTCTGCCGTTTGCTCTTCTATCAGTAACTTGTGTGGGGTGGGTGTACTTCGCAGCACTTTGTGTCTGTATGTGTGTTTGTAACACAAATGAATGTTACTAGTATGTGTCTAGATTTGGGTGTTTTTATGCCAGGGGTCCTCAACCTTCCTGATGTTGCAACCTGTTCCTCATGTCGTGTTGATCCCCCCAACTATAGAATTATTTTCATTGCTACTTCCTAACTGTAATTTTTCTACTGTTATGAGTCATAATGTAAATATCTGATATGTAGGATATCTGATATATAAATATCTGATATACGTGAAAGGGCTGTTGGAACCCCAAGGTTGAGAACCACTGCTTTCAGTGATTATACCTGAGAGATAGGAACCTGTCAATCTCCATTCTCTCTTTTATGCAGCTGAGACATACCTGATTCTCTAAAGTTATCATCAGTTATTTCTGTTTCTTAGCAATGCTACAACTCTTGTGTGACTCCCACTCTCTTTACCCATTGGCGTCTCTCTGTTTTCTCAATGACCGCTCTCCCTTTCCAGTTCTCACGGCATGTTCTTTATTGTATTTCTCGAGAAATATCCTCCAGATCAGCGATGCCACATCCTACACTGTCAGTTCCCCATGTTTCCACCTCCAAAGTGGATTTTGATTCTTCGATTGCATTTCTGGCCATATATTTCCCCCCATTGTTGAAGGTTGTGTTTTTTTCAGCTAATTTTGAGACCAGGTCTCCTCATGTGTGTAACCCAAGCTGGTATTGTACTCCCAGTCTTCCTGCCTCAGCTTCTTGAGTGCTGGGATTATAGGCATGTGCCATGGTGTCAAGACTTTTGCCATCCATAATTTTGATTTAAAGGTGTATTTATTTTTATTTTATGGGTATGGGTGTTCTTCCTGCATATAGAGCCTGTGCATTGCATGTGTGCATTGCCCATGGAAGTCAGAAGAGGGTGTCAGATCCCCTGGAACTGGAGTACCAGAATTGCTAGAAGCCATGTGGGTGCTGGGAATCAAACTTGGGTCCTTGAAAAGAACAGCCAAGGCCCTAACTGCTGAGACATCTCACCAGCCCCTGTCACTCTTCTCATCTCTGTCATACCCTTCTAACTTTTCATCCGAGCCCTTTCTCTATATACAAAGGTAATCAAGATATTTCAAAGTTTTTCTTTTGTTTCTTCTAGCAAGCCTCCTTCAGAAGGCTGTTCCTTTCCAATCTTGAGAAAGCACCATTCTCCTTTTTAAATAAGCTACGTCTTAGGTGCTTCTGTCCCCTAATCCTCAACTGAAGGAGTGTTTGGTTAACTAGTGAGGCCTGGGATAGTTACCATGAGCATGGCACGCAGATGTGTTAGCATGGAAACTTGTGCTTGGTTCTCATGCATTTCCACACCTCATTCTGACGGGATAGGTAGCTCTTTGTTTCCTAAAATCTTGGCTCTTTGAGGTGCTAACAACTCCTTCATGTTTGAGGAGCCTCTGAAGAATTTGCTCCCCTCTCAGCCTTTGTCTGGAGACCCTGAAACTTCCTAGGGAAGAATCCAGAACTTCACATAAATGAAAGATCAAGACTGGTGCTTCTGTGGGTTTTCAGAGGGACCCATCCTAAAAAGAAGTGAAGTCCGGAAAGTCTATGATGTTTGGATTAAGCTTTTCTCAGGAAAAAGATGGATAATGACGGTGCCCGAGTACAGCATCCTAGAAGGGGCTTGGACCTGAGGCCATGGAATTTTTATATTATGCTACTAAGTAGACAGCACTAGAGTCTACTTTGAGCAGTTGCCCTGCAGATGGCAAGGACCTTACAGAGGATGAGCCTAGCAGAGGCCCCAGAGCCTAAGGCGAAAGGCCTCTTCTTAGTTTTCATGAGCCTAAGCCAACTGCTATCAGCTTCTTGTTCACTTTGTCACATGGAGGGCTCACTTCTGTATTTAGAATAATAAAGAAATATGAATGCTGTTGCAGTTTGGTTTTTGCAAAGTTTGAACCGGCTGTAAATAAACCAATCTTGAAAAATCCTCAGAATAATCCTTGCAAGGCCAGCACAAGAAATGGACACCAAAGATGTTAACGTCACTTTCCAGAAGTCCAGAGACAGTCATGGCAGAGTCGCCATTCAAGGTGTTCCAACCAAGCCCTTACCTCCACACCTCATTGTTTAGACTAGAGGAGTTCTGTGAGTCTTCACCTCTTTTTAATTATGGGAATTAAAAGTTAAACCAAAAACTTCCTCATATATTTTTATGATAGGTTTCTCCTCATCAGTGTGTCTAGAGGTTTTGAGCCTAAGTTTTCCTGGATGATTTAATAAGGGAGAATGTGACAGAAAATTATTTACTTACTAATCTCAGGAGAGAGTAATTTCTGTTTTGTAAACCAAAGATCAGTGCAAAGAAGAGGAGGAGGAAGAAAAGAAAGGAAGGAAGGAAGGAAGGAAGGAAGGAAGGAAGGAAGGAAGGAAGGAAGGAAGAAGAGAGGAGGGGAGGGGAGGGGAGGGGAGAGGAGAGGAGAGGAG
>JABTXL010006712.1:14064044-14127213 GCA_025134845.1 Neodon shergylaensis
AGAGGAGAGGAGAGGAGAGGAGAGGAGAGGAGAGGAGAGGAGAGGAGAGGAGAGGAGAGGAGAGGAGAGGAGAGGAGAGGAGAGGAGAGGAGAGGAGAGGAGAGGAGAGGAGAGAAAGAGAAGGAAGGGAAAAGAAAAAAGTCAAAGGCAGGATAGAAAAGACAAATGACTTGCATGAGAGCAGCAGAGCCTGAGAAAATCAACAGGACACAAAAGGCCATGCGTTTGAAATTGACGAAGGATTTTTTAACAAAAGGAAAGTGGGATTGAAGCCAAGTACCTTTGTTAAAGCTTAATATACTGTTGTAGCAATCTCCAAGGTTTAGATGGAAACGAAGTCCGTGAAGTTTGGTTTTCCGTAGTTTATAGTCCTGGCTGCTCACCAAGGAAGACTCACGCTAATCCTTACCGGGTTGTTCTTTGGTGAATCGTAATTTTATAAGAAACTTGAGTGGCTCCTATAACAAATGCACTATTGTCCTCAGTTTTATTATACAGTAGGGAAAATAAACTCATTAGGTGACGGCCCTCTGCATGTGAGCAGTGGGCAGTGGGTAGGTGGGGGTGCAACACTGTGCAAGCCTAGTTTCAACTATTTCATCTCTAGCTCTAGAATCGCCTGTGTACATTGTGGAGAAATCTTTAACATGAGATTCTGTTGTCAGGGTTTCTGTCTTCCCACCAGGTCCCACAACTGTTTAGCCCCAAATAAATCACACAGAGGTCTACATAAATTATAAACTGATTGTCCCATTTGCTCAGGCTTCTTATTAACTCTTATAACTTATATTAACCTACTATTCTTGTATATGTTAGCCACCTGGCTCGGTATCTTTCTCAGCAGGGCAGGTGACATCTTCCTTCTTCAGTGTCTGGACAGTACTGGGGAGGAATGGGCTTCTTCCTCCCCAGAATTCTCCTGTTCTCTTTGCCCCAACTTTACTTCCTGTCTGGTTGTCCCGCTTATACTTCCTGCCTGGCTACTGGCCAATCAGCATTTATTTAAAACATAATTGACAGAATATAGACAATTGTCCTGCACCAAGATCCAAGCAGGAAAAATGTAGCCTTTAAGTCAGAATTCTCTAGGGGCTGTCACCTGATCATGAAGACAGTCAGAAGTCAACCTCTGACTCTTATGCCGCAGAACAAAGGGGTAATAGGTCACAAAGCCTTTTGGGAAATAGAGAAGACACACTCAGGAATCACTGTACATTAGTACTTATTTCTTTCCCCTCATCCCTCAAGTGAGTCTTTACTTCCCTAAACTGAGTACATCTTACTGTTTGTTGCTAAGAGTGAGGTCCAGGAAGACGCACATCAGCTGAAGCACAGTCACTTAAACACAGTAGGAAGTGCTTGGCCACACCCCAGTCATTTGAATCCAGATGGCATGCATGAGAAACACACACACCACCTGACAATAGCTAAACGGCCTGCCACAATCCTAAAAGCATCTTAATAGACAATTCTCACAAAAACTCATGCCACGTGCCACGAAGTTCTGATTGGAAGTTCTTTATACGCTGTGTTGTATGTACACTGAGTTACATGTTCGAATATAATTTATGATCACACCAGTCATGAGCTTGATGAATGAGCAGAGAGTATGAATACATACTGGGCTTTGCCCAGCACTTTGTAAACCTGGCAAAGTGCAAGTCCCTACTTTAGCTCCCATCCTCTCCACCTTCTCTCTAGCCAGCCACCACTTACTCCCATTTCAGTCAATAATACGGGCTGTAAAGTCTCCATTCATAGCGCAAGCTGGCTGTGGACTCTGAGCATCCAGGCTGAGGCAAAAGATGAGGTGTGTGGCTATTTTCAGTCTGGCACAGAGTACAGAATTCATTCGTAAAAAAATCTCATACGACCTTTTTACAAAATGAGTGCAATTTGCCCAAAGTCCACAAACCAAGACCTTATTACAATCATTTAACTTACTTTCCCCCCAAGGGCGGAATGAAGAAAAAAATCAATACTAACATCTCTAAAAAATAAAAAAAATTAAAAAATGGCAGAATGGAGCAGGTCAGAAGAATGTCTTGTCTCTGGAAATCAGGCTATATAAAATCGACAGGAATGTGGGCAAAGACTTAAATATGAAGATTCTTGTCGAATATGAAAACACTTTATCAAATGTAATATTTATAACAGAGAAAACATAAAGAAGAAAAATAAACTTGTTTTCTCACAAGAAGAGAGTAATCAAGGGTCTAGGAATACAGCTAAGTGAGGGAACACTGCCTGGCATACACAAAGCTATGTTCTATCTTCAACACTGCAAAAATTTAAATAGAATAAGCTGGCATAGGAAGAAAGGAGTTAAGTTGTGGTCTCTGTGTAAGAAAGAACACCATAGAGGCATTAAGAGACATTTGTCAGAGCCAGTATGGTGGCACATCCCTTTAATCCCAGCGCTTGGGAGGCAGAGGAAAGTGGATCTCTGAGTTCGAGGTCAGCCTGGTCTACAAAGTGAGTTCCAAGTCAGTCAGAACTACATTGTGAGACCCTGCCTCAGAGAGAGAGAGAGAGAAACATATGTCAGAAAAATTGCAATAGTAATACAGTCAAAATGAGAGTCATTAATGAATACTATGAAAGTATATCTTTGCATGGATTATGACAATTCTGCTTTTGGTTGACATTTCTCTGTACTTTTCACAGTGTTTACAATAACCTTGCACTAGGTTTATAATCACAAAAATAATAAATAATACAAACTAAAGAAATCATCTACTTTTACAAAGCAGTGGCCCACGGTGTGAGTCAAGTCAATTTTTATCTATGTTTATTGGTTTATTTCACCTGGGCTCAAACCCAGGCCTTCATGTACACAGGACAACTTGCTACCTTTAAGCTGGTTTTAGCCCATTCCTGCAGCTTTCTAAAGAGTGGACTCCCGACCGGCTTTCCCCAGGAACTCTAAAGCGCTCAACAGCGAGGAAAATGGTCAGACTGCCTCTGGGACCTTTGATCTGTCTGTTACTCAAGGTCTGAACAAGTCATCGGCTTGTAGGTTGCTCTATTTGTCTTCATCCTTCTGTCCCTGTAAGGCACGCCCTTGCCAGTCCATGTCAGTGGAATGTGAGTGAGGAAAGGGCCCCCAGAACGCACCTGCAGCTCTGACAGGTGCAAGCAACACCACTGACGAGCTATAAATCAATTTGGGGGCTGGGAAAGGGCTGTTCTCACTTTCCATTCTGACCAAACAGAATGACATTCCCTTTATTCTGATTTAGATTAATTTCTTCAATAACCTTCATTTGGAGAGGAATAATATTAGAATATTTTTAAAGGTTTCTCTTCCAGCTCTTAGATGGGATTATTTTTTTAAAAAAAAAGTTGAAAAGCATCCAAGTGATGAAGCACTAACATTGTCTCTTCAAAATTTCTGGATGAGCAGAAAGTCAATTCTAACACATGAATTTAAAAAAATGGTTTTACATGGAAACCAGAAAATGACATGTTCTTAAAATTTTTGATTTTATTTCTCTATTCTTAGAAAATGTCATACATAGACGAAACATATTTTGATCATATCTATCTCCATTCCCCAAAACTGTTTTTCAGATATCCTAGTCCCCCTTCCAGTTTCATAACCTCCATTTTTTCTAATAACCCACTGAGTCCAATAAGCGCTGCCCATGCGTGCAGTACAGAGCCGTCTGCTGGGGGAGGGGCCACACCCATGAGGTGAACTACGGATGCCATGAGATTGTGAGTGAAAGAGCTCCTTCCTATCAAGAGGACACAATTTCACCCAGGTGTGGTGATGTACACCTTAAATCCTAGCACTCAGGAGACAAGGCAGTCAGATATCAGTTTGAGCTTGGCCTGGTCTATGGGGTGAGTTCCAGAACAGCCAGAGTTACACAGAGAAAACCTGCCTTTAAAATCGAAGGAGGAGGAGGAAGAGAACGGAGTGGGAGGAGAAGAGGAAGAAGAGGAAACTATTTTACAGCCACATTCCCTGACTTTTGACTCTTATTCTTTCTGTCCTCTCTTCTGACATTGCCCTGTTCCCCGATGGAGGTGGTGATGTAGATGTCCTGTTTGGGCTGAGAGTTCCAGAGACCTTTTCTGTGCATTTTGACTAGTTGTAAGTCTCTGCACCAAACACCCTTCACTGGAATAAGAAGCATCTCCAATAAGATGCTACAGGACCTAATTTTAACTGACAGAAAGGCAATTCTACAACAGATTCTAGGATTCTTTATTTTTGCCAAGTCCTGCCTTCCGTTCTTCAATCATAATTTAATCTGCTAAGTGGCCAATGCTCAGGAAAAAGTCATCTTCCAACTTGCTATTCTTCATCACCCTTGTTGACACACATATCCCGAGGAGACCTCTTGTCTCTCATGTCAGGGAATGGCTGTTCCCTCTGGTCATGGCACCACCATCTCCAGCTCCATCCTGCAGAGAGACTGCCCTGCCAATCCACAGAATAACCATGGCCCTAAGTCACAGCATAAGCAGAACATACAAAGATAGCCAGGTCTTCGCTAATGATAATGGGATGTTGATACTTCCTAGTAGAAAGAGGCTGGGAGTCGAGGAGAGTCTAACCATTACTCTCTCATGATGCCTTCCCCTCCTCCCAGCTGCACATGGTCTTGAGGGAATATTATAGCATTAAAGAAGTGGAAGGATAGCTATAGGAGGGAGGCCACTAGTTAGTTCCTGGCGGCTTAGCCCCGAAATAATCTCACAGAAACCATATTAATTAAATCACTGCTTGGCCCATTAGCTCTAGCTTCTTATTGGCTAACTCTTATACATTAATTTAACCCATCTCCATTAATCTGTGTATTGCCACAAGGCTGTGGCTTACTGGGTAAAGTTCACAGTATCTATCTCCAGCGGCTCCATGGCTCCTCTCAGACTCCGCCTCCTTTCTCCCAGCATTCAGTTTAGTTTTTCCCACCTAGCTCTGTTCCCCTAGAGCTCTGCTATAGGCCCAAAGCAATTTCTTTATTAACCAATGGTATTCACAGCATACAGAGGGGAATCTCACATCAGCTAGTCAAGGATGGGATTTTATCTACATGCCTTCCAGGAGGTTTACCATGTTGGGTAGAGTGTAGCTGTTTTTATCATCCATATTCCTGGGAGTAAGCAACAAACTCCTTGGTTCACTAAGCTGAACTAAGACAGCATCCTTTCTTTTGTCTGGCACTGGCACTCTCTTTGGAGTGACTCCACATTTGTTCCTATCTCCCCAGGAAAAGTAAAACAATATCACAAACACAGAGACTCACCATACATGCATTTGCTGGGCAATGCCATTTAGTAGCTTACGCACTTCTTGAGAATAAAATTGTGTTAAAAATATTTGTAATTGGCCTATATTCACTGTGCATAGTACTGTTTCTCAAGGCCACGTTCCTGTAAATATTTAGAGTACTTTGAGCACATCCTCCTCTTACCCCTTCCCCTTCTTCCTCCCCCTCCCATCTCTTGCAGTCCTATTTGTTTCCATAGACAACTTCAATTTTCACTTTCACACCGAGTATAGACACTTGATTTATGGCTCTATATAAAATCTAAGATCTACAAATAAGAAAAGCATTTGTCTTTCCCTCCTCAGGTTGCTTTTGCTATCTGGGATCTGTGCTTCCAAATGAATTTTAGGATTTTGTTCATTTGTTTCAGTTTCTGTAAAGATGACATTGGCATTTTGATGGGAATTACACTGAATATATAGAAGACTTTTGGCTGGATAACTATGTCCATATTTATGCTTGCAATCCATGAGTATGAGAGGTTTTCATCTTGTATTTTCTTCAGTTCTTTTCTTAAGCAATTTAAGGTTTTTATTGTAAAGCCTTTGCTTCCTTAAGTAGGTTTATTATGAGGCACTTTTATTTCTTTTCTTTTGACGTAACTATGAGTGGGATTATTTGTTTGATTTATTTTTTAACATGTCGGTTGTTGGTATAGAGAAATGCTACTGGTTTTCTTAAGTTTTAATTTTGTGCCCTACTACTTTGCTGGCTGTGTTTATCTTTGTAGGAGTTTTCAGGTGGAGCCTTTATGGATTCGCTTAATGGGGATAGTTAGACTGTTTCCTTTCTTGTGTGCATCGTTATTTCCTTCTCTTGTCCTACTGCTCTGGCTGGGATCATAAGTGCTACATTGAATAGGCATGGAGTGAATAGAAATGGGGAAAGTGGACACACCTGCCTCGTTTCTGATTTCTGTGAAAACAATTTGAATTTTTCTCCATTTGTTTGGCGATACGCCTGCCATCTACAGCCTTTGTCATATCCCTTCTATTTCTAGTTTCTGCAAGACTTTTAGCATCAGGTATGTTTGGACTTGGTTAAAAGCTTTTTCTTTGTCTCTTGAGATGGTCGGTTGATACTGGCCCTTGAGTCTATTCGGTAATGAATTGCATTTATTGATTTGCAAATGTCTAATCATCCCGGAATCTTTGAATGGGGTGAATTTGATCATGGCGAATGATCTTTTTGACATGTACTTGAATTCAGTTTGCAAGCATGTCATAGAGAAGGTTTGCATGGTAGCTACTCAGTGTTCTGTTGGATGAATAAGAACTGAAGCAACCAGCTGCCCAGGGCATTGACAAGAAGACAGTGCTGCTGCTGACAGCCTTGGGGGAAAGCTGCGGAAGACAGTCAGCTCTATGCTTAGCCACTGCTATGTCCTTTGGTTTATTTTTCTGGGAGGGGGTGTCTTTTAATAAGCGAAATTCAGGCCAATTCAATGCCAGATTTTATAAGAAGGAACTCGGTGTGCCTTGAGTAAGGGGTTGAAATTTTTCATGTTCATTTCCTCTCTTCATTGTTATACAATGAAAGAACGGGCATGATCCTGCCTAAGGACCGGGTACGCTCTCAGGCCCTGGGCCGCTGTCTGCCCAAAGGTCCTCTAGGTACTGCCTCCCAGTGAGCCTAGTCTAGCTGTAGAAAAAGACTGCTCTTTTCCAGCCCACAGACGCCACACTCTTACCTACCAAGCCTGTGGTGCCCCACAACTAAGTTTAGCCCACGTTCCTGATTTTTAAATAGTCATCTGAACCACAGGGGAAATTATTACCCACGGTTTCCTAGATCTGTGCAGGAAAGATGCTTCCCAACCTGGGTGCTATAAAATGATATTTGCTTGTCCCAGCTCCTTCCCAGCTAGGGTCTGATCACCCTTTGCCGGCATGCATTTTGCAATACTTCTGGGCTTTCCTCACTCTGTCAGCATGTCAGCATGCTCACTACATTTGGAATCGTAGCCAGCACTTGGCTTAACTCACCTTCGACTTCCAGCTAACGAAAAGGGATTTAGAATTGGCAATAGCAGATTCATAGGTGGTCTTGTGTCACATTTGCCCATCAGAAAAGAAGGAAGTGGGCCCCGAGACTTGGGCTGGGGAGGCTCCCCATTACAGCCTTAGTCTTGTATCAGATTATTGTAACCCATGAGTGTTTTAGTCTTGGATACCTACTTATATTGAAAGATGTTCCTATTTCCCTAAGTGTAGAGCCCCCCAACCATATTAAACTATGAATTTCCACACGTCTAAATGCACCCAATATGAGTTAATGGACATAATGACCTTGCATCTTGTTGTTCTCTAGGTTAGAATACTTTTAAAAACTCGTGGAATCTGGGAGTGGCGGCACATGCCTTTAATTCCAGACCTCAAGAGGCAGAGGCAGGCAGGTCTCTGAGTGTAAGGTCTCAAACCCAGGATAAACGCCAACCTAAGGTACCTATTTAACATATCAAAACTGACCTAGTCACCAGGTTCTCCCAGCATCGCTCAGTCCCTACCTGTTAAGGGTATAGCTGGCATACCCTGCCCCCTACCCTAAACTTCTCCAGCCCAAGGACTAGGCTCCCCTTTCCTATATAATCCAGACTTTTTGTTTACCAGCCCCTTTAGGTCTACCCTTTGCCCTCCTGGTCTGTCTCTTGGTCAGTGGCTCCTCTCCCCTTCTCTCTCCTCTTTCTCCTCAGGTTCACGTTCACTCTGGCCTCTCCCAGATGTCTTTGCCTCTGGCTATGCTCTCCCTCCAAACCTAGGGGTGGTTATGTGTCTGTCCATCCCTGTCCGCACCACACACCCCCTTCTCTTTTCACTGAGTTCAAGGCCAGCCTGGTCTACAGGGTGAGTTCTAGGACAGCCATGGCTACACTAGAGAACAAAAAACAAAAAGGAAACAAAAGTTGGTAATGGTGCCACAAGCCTATAATCCCAGAAGAACCATGAGTTTATTGGCTAGCCTTGACTACAGAGTTAAGTTGGAGACCAGTCTGAGCTACATAGTAAAAGCTGTTTCAAAACAGAAAGGGGGGGGGATGCCTTAAAAAATGGTAGGATTTGTTTGTTTTAATGTGTTGATTTAGTACTTTTTAAAGTTGGCAACCGTGTATCAATTAGCAACTTCCCAAATTATACTAGTCATTAAAGGCAGAGAACCATGAGGAGCCTCCCTCTAGCAACAAGCAGCTCATGTCCTTAGATTTCTCAGGGGAGGAGTCATCCGTGCCTAAAGTCACCTCCTGAAGTGTCCTTAAAGTCACAGAGCCCCAAGGGCATCAGAAACTATACAGAGGCTAGGAATCGGCAGACAGTTGCTAAAACAAATCCAAACCAGGCATTCTTCTAAATATGTCCACCTTACTAATCCTCAACCACGTCTGCAGAACTGTGAGTTTGCAAGCCGTGTTCTGCCCAATACCACAGCTACTGGAAAGCTTAGGCTGGAGCGATGGCCGCAAAGCAAGATTCAGAGAGTGCTTAGGGACGCTATTGCAAAAGATGCCAATAAAATCGGATATGGGTTGTGGAGGGAATGTAGAACTCTGGCCGCCCGGCGCTCTGAGAAGGTCACAGTCATCTGTGAACCCTGGGGCTATTGTCCTTCTAAGGCGAAGGCGGGGCCAATGGAAGGACAACAGTGCCTTCTACACCTGGGACACGACCGGTTAGAACTTTGGTAGCAAGGGGAAACTTTACACGCAGCCCACGCTCCTCAGTCAGTTTCTACAGCTGGACGTTCCAGTGTAGGAAATCGCTTCCTCCCCTTGGCTTGGGTCCCCCGGCTCCTGATGAAACTGTGACCCGCCGTCCCCTTCCCAGATCCTGGAATCCAGCCCTGTCACTCACCGCACGGCTGCAGATCACGTGGCGGAGTGTCCCAAGTGTGGCTATTGGTCCGTCCTGGGAGTGCTCATTGGCTGCGTCCGGTATTCACGGTTGAGGAGGGGGAAGGGCTGGGATGGCCCCCTTCGTAGGGAAAGGTGGCTAGAAAGTTAAAGTGTGCCTCCGCCTGTGGGAGCCGGAGTCCAGAGTGCTGCAATCCAGGGAGCAGGTGAGCGGGCTGCTGTCGCACGGACCAAGCCGAGTCCTTGCCCCACTTTTGCCGTCGTGGTCGCTGTCACTGTCACCCGGGGCAGATGGTGGGGTGGGCTGGAGGGTCTGCCCTCGGTTCTCAAGAGCTGTACTCGGTACGTACCTCCCCAAGCCTCGAGCTCAAGGTGCAGGGCCAGGAAATCTGCAGTGAGGGGCGCGCGGGGGAGCCCCCCCTCTGTTCCCTGCCATTTGTCGTCCCACTTACAGTGACACTCAGGTGGTAGGACACCCTAACTGAGCTCGGGTAGCTTGTGGCTTCCACGTGGTGAAACATCTCGGGGACCCGAGCTGGGATGGAGTCTAGAGGGGGTTAGCCCCGCGGAACGTGGCCAGGGAAATTGTCCTCAACAAAAAATGTGGCAAGTTCCAACATGGCACATTCCCAACCTAAGATTTGATACTTCTGGAGAATAATTCCAGGTTTTTGCGGCGGAATCTGGAGTCCAAATACAAGTCGGCGGGGCCTCAGTTTCCCGTTACGAGATAGGTATGAGAAAACTGTGTCCAAGCCCTGACTCCAAGTTGAGTGGACTTGTCCCTACTTTGGTTCAGGTCAATCTTTGCAGCACACGAACAAGGTAGTCTTGGGTCTTTTAAGGCGACAGAGTAGGGGTGAGCTCTACCCGGGAACGCGCGGGGGTGCTCGCGAGGCGTTGCTCCAGCCTGGGCCGTCCCGTCTCCAGGTCCCGCCCTGGGGTGATAACTTGGGCTCCTCCTCCTTGGTCGTCTCCGGGAACTAAGCCCAGGCCCTACCTCCGGGACACTCCGAGGCTCACGTAGTTCAGGGGCAACAGTCACCCCTGCCACTTCTCTCAGGCTCTCCCATGAGGCCAGCGAGCAGGGGCCCGGGCTGCAGCGCCGCGGGAGAGGTAGGTGCATTCCCAGGCGACGCGGGGAGATTTGGGGGCGGGGTGCAGGCACATCACCGTCGGAAAGTGACTGTTGGGAGAGTGACTCGCTGACCGGCACCCAGGGACCTGTTCGCAGCCACCTTTTTAAACCCAGAGAAAAGACTGTGAACTGAACCGTAGTTTCAGAACAGTGGATGGCAGGCCCAGAGCGAAACAGAGAAGAAAAAGCTTAAAAAAAAAAAAAAAAGACGACGTGAGTGGGTCCTGTCGCTGCACGAGGGTCCAGGAGAAAAAAAGGGTTTCTTCAGCCTAGGCAGGAAAGGAAATAAATGGTTTATTCAGCAAAGACGTCCAGGAGCCAGGGAGAAAGTGGAAACAGCTGAAGGACCACAGAAGTCGACGGGGGCCATTTAGGGGAAAGTTAGTGGAAAGAGAACCATCATAGCCCTGTTAGCTACCCAGGAGGTCAGAGCTGGGAGGGATCTCAGAGGAGAAACCTCAAGGCGGCTCAAATGAACATCCATGTTCCCTGTTTCTGCTAGTTTCCTCAGTAGAGGAAAAGACTGGAGTAGTGGGGGGGAGGTGAAGGGGGGAGTGGGGGTGGGGGGATAGATGGCTGAGGTACTTCCAAGCTTGTGTGGGTGTGGATGTTTCCTGAAGCACCTGTCCAGCTGCCTGCCTTCGGGGACTTACCTACTGCCCGACTGTCTCAGCGGCTGGGAGTACTTCTAAGTGTCCATTATCCCTGACACAGTCTGCAGTGACATCCTAGGCAGAACGTCAGGAAAGCTAAATTCAAACAAGCACTTTGGTATACCGATTCTTGGACGAGAGTCAGGTTAATAAAAGCTGGAATGTTCTGTGAGGACGACCGTCACATCATATACCCTTGATAGGGGCCACAAGAATAAATGTCCTTAAGTTGTAGTGATGGCGACACCCAGAAAAAAAATGAAGGGTTTCTGAGCCAGACCTGCTTATGCAATTTCACAGGGCAGGAGTCCCAGTGGTAACTCCTGGCCCATTATAACCTCACGTTCGCCTTTCATGGAAGAGTCTTGCGAAGAAAGCATATTTTATACTTGAAAATACTACTTGGATAGTCTTCTTAGCCTTGGCTCTGGTTAGAAATGTCTCTCCACCTTCAGTTCTTCCTGCTCTTACAGTTTGGTACTGAAGGGAGTCCCATGGCACATTTATATCCTAGGGTCCAACACTACAACCTCACCAACAGCCTCAGCTCCACTCGGGACTAGAACCCGGGAGAGTCCTTCCGGGTCACCAGGGAGGGGAGTCTTCAGCGCTCTCTGTGCTTTAGTGTCCACCTCCACAGTAGCAGGACCATTTCGCGCCATTTTCCAACAGGGTGCTTCAGAGGCTTTCAGGAAAGCGTGGCTGAGGCTGCTCCTAGAGTTTGTAGGAACTGAAGAGGGGCCACTTGACCTTGTGCTGTGACTCAGACCAGGAGGAAGTGCCTGCCAGAGAAGGAACTCCGGCTCCCCCACCCCACCCACTCCCAGCTTCTCAAGGGTGGGCTGTGGGGAGGCACTGGAATGTGGAGCCGTGCTGTTATGCGCCTGGTGTTCAGTTTTCATGCATATTTAAATGGTAGAAAAAAATACCCACGCTAAAGTTGAACCAGGAGGACTGTCTCTAACAAATTTTTGTAGTGGGCCAGGGAGAAATTATACCCAATTTGTTAAGTAGTAAGTCTTGTAAAATAAAGTTAGTCAGCTCTCTGATCATTTATAAAGACAGTTTAGTCACAATTTCGCTTTCCAGGAACAACAGTCTTGTGCAGGGACGTGAGAACAGACCCAGCAAGTTCACTCTGAAACTTTTCCCTGGAGGACTTCCTTCACAAGATGGGAAGTAGTGAGGCCTTGGTTTGTGGGTGCAAGAAGCCCTTAGCCATGGCCACTTGGGAAAGTGCCCAGATTCAGAGGCAAAACAGGGTAACCAGGCTTCTTGTACCACAAAACCAATGTATTATTAAAAAAAACGTACAGAGGGAACCTGATATGTCTTTGTTCTCTCTCTCTCCCTCCCTCCCTTTCTCCCTCTCTCCCTTTCTCCCTCCCTCCACCCCTTTCTTTCTCTCTCTGTAGCCCTGGCTGTCCTGGAACTAGCTCTGTAGACCAGGCTGGCTCCAAACTCAGCGATCTGCCTGCCTCTGCCTCCCAAGTGCTGGAACCAAAAGCATAGTCCAGGACAGACTTTTTTTTTTCTCACTACATTGGGTTAGCCAGCTTCAGAAGTTAAAAGGAAGAGTATTTATTGAGTCAAATGCACCGTCCTCCCTCCAGCACTTGCCAAAAGATGAGCAGGTTGTCAAAAGATGCCATTTTTCAGGCAGCCATGGTAGCCTGTGCACAAGGCCCCTCCCTGCCATAACACCTTTACCTGCCTGATCCCTTCACTTTAGCCAGAACAAGGCAGATGTTTGGAACCTGCTGTCTCAGATTTGAGGTTTCAGCCCAGGTTTCCTTACTCAGTTCTTTAGCTCAGACCATTGTTATAAACCTGCCATTATAAGAACGGTAAAAGAGTGTGTGGCTCTAGTGAGGTGTCAGGGTAGTTTTGAATGTCTTCTTAAAGCTCTTTTTTTTTTCTTCTGATTATAGACGCAGTATTGTTTGAGATGATATAAGGAAACACAAAGTAGGAAACAACTTTAAGGAAATATGTCACATACCTAGTCTGACATTTTTAACCATAAGATGGTCCCTGCTATCTACAGGCGGTGCATAACAGGGTTCCCAGGCAGCCCTGGGGGTCTGCATTTTCTACACTCCCTGCAACCATACCCCTGCTCGACAGTCCCACGGGTTGTCTGTCTTTCCGTGTTATATGCCCAAGGACCTCATTTACATCGCTGCTCTTCTACTTTGGTGTCATTATGAAGGAAAATAAAGGTTCCTTGAACAACAACATTGTAATCCTGCAACTGTCTGATACCCGAGATGGCTCTAAGTCCCTAATGGGCGGGTGGCAAATATATCATGGATCTATCGACTAGGAGACAATTGGCTTCCTGGAAGAAGCAGATCTCCTCCAGATGGGATGGTCTCCAATAGCTTAGAATAAATGGTGCACAATTTAAATAATTACTTATGGAATTTTTATTTTAATATTTTTGAAACACAATGGACTGCAAAGAGCTGAAACCATGGGAAACAACCAATGGGTATATACTATATCTCTGTATACATAATATTTTCTCTCTTATCTATTTGTGTACAGTTTTGTCTCCTTTTCACATTAACAATACATGATAACATTTTAGCTAGGCACAGTGGCCCATGCCTTTAATCCCAGCACTCGGGAGGTAGAGGCAGGTGGCTCTCCGAGTTCAAGGCCAACCTGGTCTACAGAGTGCCTTCCAGGACAGGATCCAAAGCTACACAAGAGAAACCCTGTCTTGACCACCCCCCTGAAAAAATATAGTCTTTTCTAGTTCTTTCCTAATCCAACAGGTAAGACAAACATTTACGATATAAAATGTCTGTATTTTTGAATTTAGCTAATTAATTATAGACGAAATTTCACTATTTAGCCCGGCCATCATTGAACCTGCAGTCCCCCCAGTCAGCCTTCTTGGTAGCTGAGGTTACAAGCTTACACCACCACATTCAACTTCCTTTTGACTTTCTTAAATTACTTTTACGGCTGGATAGTTTGCATGGCTGCGAGCCACTTTTACCTTTCTTTCAAAGTTTTAACTAAGCTAATATTTAATGTGATTGCATTTGATATATATATATGTGTGTGTGTGTGTGTATATATATATATATATATATATATATATATATATAGAGAGAGAGAGAGAGAGAGAGAGAGAGAGATTCTTTGCATATCCCTGGCTATCCTGGAACTCTGTAGCCTAGGCTGTCCTCGAACTCAGAGATCCACCTGCCTCTGCCTCCCAAGTCTGGAACTCAAAGGCATGTGCCACCACACCACCACCATCCAGCTGGTTCTAATTCTTATGGCAACTGTTGTCACCTGTCTGCAAAGCAAATACCTACTTGTATGTCCAAGTATAAAGAAATAAACTACTCAGTCTTTTTCTAAAGAAAGATAAGTAGAGCATAAAAACCTCCCCGTAAGTTCAGTGAAAATAAATCTGTGTCCATTCTCATCATTGAATCCCAGTGTATAACAGCATAATACCTGATGCATGGTAAACACCAAGTCAATATTTGTCTTAAAAATATGATGCTTTTGTATTATTAAGCCAGCATTTGCTATTAAAGCCATAAGGAGCTCATACTTTATACCTGTTAAACTGGTTATCTTTCAAAAAGATGAAAGTTGAAGAAATGCAAATTAATGCAACACTACAAAAATACTGTGGTGTTTTCTCAAAAAATTAAAAATTAAATGACTGTGTGACCCAACGATTCTGCTACAGGGTGGTTATTCAAAGGACAGGAAATCAGTGCATTGAGGTAACGTTCATAGTCCCATATTCATGTAACATCACACAACGCCAAGATATGAAATCTAGCTAAGTGTCTCTCAGTGGGTGAGCGGACAAAGAACATGCCTTATGTATGCACAGTGGAGTGCTGTTCATAGAGACAAAAATGGAATGGTATCATTGTAGAACTGTGGAGATTGAGCCTAGAGGGCACTGTGTTAAGTGCAATAAGCCAGTCACAGAAAGACAAATGCACATAGTCAAGTAGACTCTAAAAAGGCAAGACACTGAATATGTAATAGAATGGTGGCTACAATAGTCAATGAGAATGTAGATTTGAAAACTGCTTAGAGTAGATTTTAAATATACTCACCTCACCTCCCAAATACGAGGAAATGTGTGTTAAGTGTGTCAGCCATTCCACAAGGTGTGCATACAATTTCTGTTGCATTTATTTATTTAGTGTGTGCCTGTCGCATGTGTAAAAGTCAAAGGACAGTTGTGGGGATGGTTCCCTCCATCCTCTGTGGGTCCCAGGGATTGAAGTGACGCTGTGAGGCCTGGTGGCAAACACCTCTGCTTGCTGGGTCATTTCTTCAGCTTTGAAACAGAAACAATTTGTGTTTGTCAAATAATAAATAATAGACTTCAGTGTTTACCAAACACAATCATCAGATCAGCTCCTTGTGGGGTATATACTCCACATAACGGGGCGGGGGGGGGATTCTTTCAAGTCAAATAAATGAGTAATTCTGCAAACAATAGAAAACCATAATTCTTAATGCCCTTTTTATTTCCTTCTGTGGTATATTAGCATACAGGAGGGCCCAGGATATCCTAGCAGAAAAACTCATGAATTAGCCTTGAAACTATTGAGTTCTATGCTCTTCTCTTTGTTGGCTTTAATCTTAGCTTCTCTTTCTAGTTGCCTGCTCCCCCTCTCCACCTTCCCTGAAACCTGTGTCCTGTGAGACCACAGGGGAGTGCGTGCTACTCCAGCAGAAAGGCGGCATTGTTTGTCAGTCTCCGCCAGAATGACGGTTTAAACACCTCTCTGACCTCTCTACTGTTCTCTCTCATCTCCCTTTGGCCAGATTTCTAGCCCGCTCGTCTAGTCCCGTGATGGCTGTGGACATAGAATACAGCTACAGCAGCATGGCCCCTTCTCTGCGCCGGGAACGTTTTACCTTCAAGATCTCCCCAAAGCTGAGCAAGCCCCTGAGACCCTGTATTCAGCTGGGCAGCAAGGACGAAGGCAGCAGCGGCATGGTGGCCCCCACGGTGCAGGAGAAGAAGGTGAAGAAACGGGTGTCCTTTGCTGACAATCAGGGGCTGGCCCTGACAATGGTCAAAGTGTTCTCGGAATTCGATGACCCGCTAGATATTCCGTTTAACATCACCGAGCTCCTCGACAACATCGTGAGTCTGACGACAGCGGAGAGCGAGAGCTTTGTCTTGGATTTCCCGCAGCCTTCCGCAGACTACTTAGACTTCAGAAATCGGCTTCAGACCAACCATGTCTGCCTGGAGAACTGCGTGCTGAAGGAGAAAGCCATTGCGGGCACCGTGAAGGTCCAGAACCTGGCATTCGAGAAGGTTGTGAAGATCAGAATGACATTTGACACCTGGAAAAGCTTCACAGACTTCCCTTGTCGGTATGTGAAGGACACTTACGCTGGTTCAGACAGGGACACGTTCTCCTTTGACATCAGCTTACCTAAGAAAATTCAGTCTTACGAAAGGATGGAGTTTGCCGTGTGCTACGAGTGTAATGGCCAGGCCTACTGGGACAGCAACAAAGGCAAAAACTACAGGATCATCCGGGCTGAACTCCGATCCCCTCAGGGAGTGATTGAGCCATACAATGGACCAGATTTTGGAATATCCTTTGACCAGTTCGGAAGCCCCCGGTGTTCCTACGGCCTGTTTCCAGAGTGGCCTAGCTACCTGGGCTATGAAAAGTTGGGACCCTACTACTAGTGAGTGCCCTGGACAGTCTGACTCTGATCCAGATGGGGTAGAGACCGCAAGACAAAGAGTGACGCTGAACTGCCACTGAGCAGGGTCTTTGAAAAGACAGGATCCTGTTCACCTCTTTTGTAAACCAGCAATTCCAGCATGCTTCCGTCACGGCTGGTTCCTTGCTCAGAGGAGAGCAGGTGTGCTGGTCCTCTGTGGCATCCAGGTTGGCCACAAAGGAAGGCACAGGATGGTGCCAGGGTGGTCTGGAGAGGAGCCAAGCGGGCAAGAGTGGAGGTAGCTGGCCTCTCCTCTACCATTGGATGTGCAAAGTCAGTTTCCCAGAAGCCACCAGTCTCCAGCCTTCTCCAGCCTGACCATTGACCTCGGGGGGGGGGGGCCCTGCCCACCCTTACGTTTCTTCACGTTGCCTTCATTCCACACATCCTCAGAGTGGCCTTTATCTTGGCTCTGTGACACACTAGCCTGATAGCCCGCAACTGCAGAAGAGGGACGGAGGCTGCCCCGTTCTGTGCAAGCTCCTGCTCCACGGTTCCCCCACAGCCCAGCCAGTGATCCAGACAAGATAATCAAAGCAAATAAGTAGCTTGTGGCTGGGATAGGCATTTCCTCTTCCCTCTTCCCGACCCCTCCTTTATATTCCAATAGGGGGGCACACACCAGTTACTAGAAAGTCACTGATCTCCTTTTGGAGTCAGCTTTGTGACCAGGTGGGACAGTCGTAAGTTCTAGCTTTTCCCCTTGGCTTTTGGGGGTGCTTTCTAAGCACTCAGTTTCACCCCCAAATTACCGGAAGGCTCAATGACTAGCTCTTTGCCAGGCTGGTGCGTGAGCTGCTTTGGTCACAGGAGAAATCGTAGCTCTCCTCTCCTGGAGCGTCCACTTCAATGCTGCATCTGAGACTTTCAAACAGCATGTTTGGGATATCCTCGAAGCCTCCAGAAAATGCTTCGATTTGTCTGCAGTATACAGTTACATTCGGAACGCTTCATAAGCCCCCAAGGACCTTGATTGGGAGCTTTTATTTATGGTGTGTATTATAAAGGGGAGGGGAGAAAAACCTCACTGAGTTTT
Source organism: Neodon shergylaensis (assembly GCA_025134845.1). Lineage (NCBI taxonomy): Eukaryota > Metazoa > Chordata > Mammalia > Rodentia > Cricetidae > Neodon > Neodon shergylaensis. Next base: position 14,081,749 of record JABTXL010006712.1, read on the forward strand.
TCTATGCTATTTTAAACGTTTGTCAACTCTGAGGTATCAGAGATGAATTTTTTTTCTGAACCATATTGGACTGCAGTGTATTATCAAGTGGTATTTCGAGACTCCTGGAACTGTTACCATCGGATGGACCCCCACAACCTGTGATTTTCTCTTGAGCAAATTAAAATTACAGGGAAGTTGGAAAACTATTTTTACATGCATATTTGTAGAACTCTAGGGGCGTTGTTTTGTTTTGGAAAATTGGTAAAATGTCCATTTAATTTTTTTCTTGCTGAAGCAAAGTTTCCCTGAGGCTAGAGGGAAAGAGGCGCAGGGTATCATGGATTCAGGGGTGCGCGGGGAGGCGCTGAACATGACCCTGGGCCCTCTGGCTTCGGAAGTTAGCATCAGGCAGGTAGCAAATGTTTTTGATCTTAGCATGTGTGATTTCTTTTTTATCTTTTTTTTCACTTTTGAAGTTTAAAGTGTTTTAACCTTTTTAAGCGCTGTTTTGTCTGGTTTTCTATCCCTATATCTGGTACTGGTCTGTACTATGTGCTTTGTGGCCCTCCCAGATGGGTAGCGCTCTGGGGTTGCATGCTGATGTCTGTGGGGAAATGACATTCGTGAGTCGGGTTGAAGTCGGGCGGGGTTGTGCGTTGTGTAAGCATGCCATATCTCTGCTAGATGGATGTACTTTAAATGTTCCAGTTATGGTGATTGGAGCTGCTAGGTTTAAATTGGATGCAAGCAAACTGAGCTCTTATGGGTCATACGGTTCATCTTGAGATAAGTTTTCTTTTCCTGGTGCAGTAAGGCAGCCAGCTGCATGGTTACTCACAGAGTAGCAGACTAGAGATCATTTTCAGAAGAAAAGGACCCCCCACTAACTACAGCATGAAGTCTGTTCAGTGGTGTGGAATGGTGTTCAGACATTTCATGTCATAACATGAGATATGGTAATTCCACATTATTTATCCTCTCTGAAACAGACATAAACCCCCGCCCCCTTTTACCCAGATTTGTCCCAGCTTTCTTGCTAGGGCCGCTGATTGAAAGCCCCTAGCCAGCACACCTGGGATAGGCACCCCAGCACTCAGCCCAGAGGACGTGTCTTTACCTGCTTGCCAAGACTCTTCTTCACTTCCCTCCTCATTGCTGTCACTCACTGAGACTCTGAAGACTCTCTGTACAACCCTCCTTCTGACCCAGTCTGTCCCGTGACTCTGAGATAGCCCCGGGAGCTGCCTTGAGAGACTACACTTTACTCCTAGCTCACCATTGTAGACAAACCTACACGCCTCAGAGGGTGACAGGCCCCTTGCTTGAAGATCCCTTGGCAAACTTGGCCTGGAGATCTGCCTTCGTGGTTACGGCGATGAATGGACCCTGACCCCAGTGTCCATCCCAGACACTATAATCCAGGAAGGGAAGGGCAACTCTATTTCTGTTTCATATTTATTTCCCCAAATCCTCTGGGATGCTTTTGCAGAATGGCTACAGTAATAACCTGGGCTACGAAATTTCATCTGGTAAACAAGTTTTCCGTGCTTCTTACAAGAAGCGTTTGAGTGCTGTGTGAACTCTCTATAGGAAAGCTAGTAAGAAATAGTGGAAGTCTGTAGCTCTCCAGAAACGGAAGCAACTTGAATCAATAGTTGGAGTTGTTTTATCCCTGAGATGTAAGCTACATGCTGGCTGTTTGTTCCAGGAAGGTCTTCACATACCTGTGTCTGCTGGCATGATCACAGAAACTGGAGCTAAGTTGTTCCAGAAATCATGGGATCTTCCCTATAACGGGATCTTCCCCATGAGACAGTCTGGCAGCGGTCCTGAAGTGGAGGACAGGAAGTCAGGAGTAGTAGTTCCTCCTGCTGCAGGCTGTAAGGTACCCCCAGCTCAACCCACAAAGCTGTGAGTGTTTCCACGGTTTTGCTGCTCATTCCCAGAGACCCCCGGGCCACGAGGACTTCTAGACTATCCATGACATGATATGACACTTTTGCTTAAAATGTGAATATTCAGCGGATGGCTTGTCCTCCTCACCCTATGCCTAAAAGTGCCTTGTCCAAAACCTCCTGCATGGTTTTAAGAAATATTTTTGTACACAATGGTAGAGGGGAAATGCACTTTATAAAATCACAAGAATGGCTGTTTTTTGTGTGTGTGGTGGAAGAGAATGGATTGTTTGTATATGTCTCAAAAACAAAAATGTAATAAATACTGAAAAAAAAAACCTGAAACTACCCTTCTATTTTTAGCGTCTGAGGAAGGGGAGTCGCATTTTCAGTTAGTGGGGTTTTTTGTTTTGTTTTCTGTACACATCTTGCTTTATTTTTTTTAAGGTTTAGGTTGTATTCAGTGGATTTGGGGAAGCAAAAAGGCTTGCAGAGGGGAAGAGGTTCATTGCTTCAGGCTGTCTGGTAGTGAAGGCAGGTGATAGCCTTCGCCACCCACAGACAAGAGCAGGGAGAAGGAAAAGGGGCAACTGTTGTCCTCCACCAAACCTAGTCCCCCAAGGTCATGGTTCTTCCTCCTCTCTCACAGCTCTTGAAGGAAGAGCTGACAAATGTGTGGTTTGGACGATCGTGGGTAAACTACCTGTGGCTGTCACAACTTAGAACCGCTTTGATCGCACAGCCTCGGTGTCCAAGAAAATAAGCCACCTTCTGGTGTGGCCTCCCTCTCCCGCAGACCCGCACCCTAAGTGAGATTTTCAGGAAGTTCTATCTATAGAAAGGATGGGGGAGAAAGGAGGAAGGGTGTGGTGTCTGCAGCCCTCAGCCTCCCTGGGAAAGCTCACGGCAGCACAGCTGTGGGACGAACGGCAGGGCGGACAAAAAGTGTGCAGATGCCGCCAGGAGCCCCGCACCTACTGCGCAGGTACAGCCGCGGGCTCCATCTACAGCTGCGGCGCCTTGAATGTGAAATGCCTTCCAGACTGGTCCTGAGCAGGTGGTGCTCTCTGGGGAAGTGGTAGGAAGTTGAAAAAGGTGGAGCTTGGTTGGAGGAAATAAATCACTCGGTGAGGGGGAAGGGTGCCTTTGGGCACACCTTCCCCCACCCTCACCTGGCTGCCCTGAAATGAGCTGCTTGGGACCCCCACCCCTTCTCCACCGTGGTGTTCTGACTCACTAAAGGACCGCGGATGGCAGTCGAGTAAAGTGACCACGAACCAGAAAGAAGAGATCTTTCCTGTTTTTCCAGTTGCTCTCCGGGACATTCGTCACAGCTGTGTGAACTGACACACTGGCTCCCTTTCCCAAACCATTACACACTGCGGCGCACAGTTGCCGGTGCAGAGATGGAAAGAAAGGCGACATTGCTTTTTGCTAATGTGAAATTCAATAGAGCTTTATAGTCATAGTTGAGAATCGGTCACCTCATCTCTAAGATGACCGGAGTAAAAACAGGAAGTAAAAGAGAAACAATGTCTCCAGAATCGCAAATGCCCAACTCTGAACCCTCACCTGGCCACTGGTTGCTCAGCAACCATATGTAAAGCAGGGCACTTTTTTCCAGCACTTCTCAGTGTGTGCTGTGCTCGAGAGTATGCTGGTGAATCCAGAGGACCTCGTCAGCGTCAGCCAGAGTCTGAGTCCTATTGCTTTCTGTTTCTAGACAATCTCTCTATGTGGTCCCGGATGTCCCGGGACTCACCACATAGACCAGGCTGGTGTGGAATTTAGAGATCTGCCACCTCTGCCTCCCAAGCACTGTGATTAAAGGTGTGGGCCACCACACTTAGCTCAGAGTTCTATTCTAATTTCAGCAATTGACCTGCCAGGCTTCTTAGATCTGGTCAAGGGCCCCCACTGAAGTGAACATAGAAAACTGAGTGAGAATAAAGGAATTAGCAGCCAGAGTGGTGGTATTTTAGATTAGTCGACATGTTCATTTTTTCAGAGACTTCTAATAGGGAGTCCTGTGAGAAGGACCGTGAATCTTGGGGTCCACAGTACTCTCAGACATTGGACTTAGGAAAATCATCGCTGTTTGAGCTGCAAAGAAGAGCAGAGAACACAGTCTAGAGCAGGGGTTCTTAACCTTCCTACTGCTGTGACCCTTTAATACATCCGTTCCTCATGTTGTGGTGCCCCCACCCTAGAATTATTTTCATATGTAATATTTGCTATTTCATCGCACTGGTTTTGCTGCTGTTGTGAATTGTAATGTAAATATCTGATATGCAGAATATCTGATATGTGACGTCCCCCCAAAGGGAGCGCAACCCACAGGTTGAGAACCTGGTGTATACGGATAAAGATGAGGGCTGTTATAACATTCCCTCACCTCTCAGGGCCCATTAGGAAGAAGACAAGTTTGTTTGTTTTTGTTCTCTCCCATCCCCTCAAGCAGGTCCATTGCGCAGAACTGAGAGGAAATTGGAGATGGGAAGCAGGGCTTCACAGAAGAACCACTCCCTTCCCAAGATGGCAATAAGCAGGGTCATCTCTCCCAAGAACTTCCTCTGTTTGTGCTAGAACCACAGAGTAGTAAGCATAAGAGGGAGAAGGAAATGTCTATGCCTGTCACCATCTTCTGGGACATCAGGATGTGACTGATGGATAGAAACATCCACTGGACCTGCGGTTACCAAGGTTGGAAGTGGGAGAGAAGTGAGAGTCTTGGCTTTTCTTTTCCCCACCCTAAAATTGTTATTGTTATTAAAATTGTATAAGTTGTCTTAGTTAAGGTTTCTACAGCTGTGAAGAGACACCATGGCCACAGCAAATCTTATAAAGGAAAGCATTTAATTGGGGCTGGTTTACGGTTCAGAGGTTTAGTCTGTTGTCATCACAGCAGGAAGCATGGAAGGGTGCAGGAGGACATGATGCTAGAGAGGGAGCTAAGAATTCTACATCTGGTTGGCAGGAAGAGGGAGTGATGCTGGGCCTGGCTTGGGCTTCTGAGACCTCAAAGCCCACCCCCAGTGGCACACTTCCTCCAACAAGGCCACACTTAATCCAACAAGGCCACACCTCCTGATAGTGCAACTCTCTGGGGGCCGTTTTCATTCAAACCACCACACTAATATAAGACAGGAAAGCCTTGGGCAAATTCCATTCTTCTCTGTCACCATCCTTGGAGCAGGAGAGCAAAGGAGGCTCAATATATAGCTCAGGCTATCCCAAGGGAATCATCTGGCAAGCTCCATGCTTGAGTTGAAGTCATTCTACAAATACTGATATGCCTCTCTCAGGCTGGACCTGTTGAAATAGGAGGGGCGGGCCGCTTCCTGCCACCCAGCTCCCGCATGGCTAGCTTTATACCTGAAATAACAACACACAAATTGTATTCTTTTAAACACTGCCTGGCCCATTAGTTCCAGCCTCTTATTGGCTAATTCTCACATCTTGCTTTAACCCATATTTAATAATCTGTGTAGCACCATGAGGTGTGGCTTACCAGGAAAGATCTTAGCCTGCATCTGTGTCAGGTGGGAGAATCACGGCGACTGCCTGACTCAGCTTCTTTCTCCCAGCATTCTGTTCTGTCTACTCCACCTACCTAATTTTCTGTCCTATTAAAGGGCAAGGCAGTTTCTTTATTAACCAATAAAATCAACACAAAACAGAAAACTCTCCCACATCATGGACCTTAGACTGGACAGACTTTCTAGGGGCCCAAGATATCAGTAATGATCTCCAATGTTGGTTGTCTACATAAAGCTCTAAGACAGCGGCTCCCAACCTGTGGGTTGCAAGCCCTCGGGGTCATATATAAGATACCCTGCATATCAGATATTTACATGCCTGTTCATAACAGCAGCAAAATTACAGTTATGCTGTAGCAATAGAAGAATTTTATAGCTGGGGTCACCACAGCATGAGGAACTGTATTAAAGGGTTATTTATTATTTCTGGTGAAAGGTCCTAGGAAGACACATGAGAGGTGACTTGTTAAAGAGATGGGTCAGGAGGTTGTTCCCTTTCTGGGCCTTTGGAGAAGGCAGCCTGCCTGTAACTGTAGTGTACAGCAATCTGTCCTGGCAGGATACTACTTTTCTGGGGATGGGGCAGGCAAGGAATTATTCTAACAGCAGTGGTTCATCCTGTGGTTTCGGTATGTTTCTGTAGCTTGGGTTTTCTGTTTCCTAATTGTAGTACTGATAGCCAAAAGCCCTCTGAAAATTATAGTCAATTTACTCTTCACGGTAGCGTGCTTAGAAAGAAAGGGGTTATTAATGGTTTGGGCTTACTCTCTACTATGGCCTTCCTTCACCTTACCACACTGCTGTGCCCAACCTCAAGGGCATGCCAAAGCTCCCAGGGGAGTGCTGTGGACAGACTATGGAGCCTTGCAGTATTCCAGATCCAAGACTCAGGTAGTAAGGCCAACATGCTGCTGAGAATTTTGTCAGCTATGGATGCTCAGCTTATGTCTGGACAAGTTCAAGAAGCCTTATGTACCCGGGAAACCAGGAAGGTGTGATCCCATCTCTGAAGCCTCTAGACATCGCCCCGAAGGTCCCTCTTCCTTCCTGGTGGCAACCATGCGGTGAGGGAACGGATGCTCTGTCTTCTGCTTTCTAATGCCTTCTCCTGGAGGTACTGACCCCTAACCCAGTCATGAAGTGATCTGTCGTGCTAGGAGGATCTTTATTAGTGCAAGGTCTTGAGGAGTCCCTTCTGAGCCTAAAGTCACTGCGCCAGCAAAGCCGGCTTGCATGTGCAGTATCTGCTCCTGGCTGAGACTTCTCTGAAACGAAAGGAATACCATCTTCATTAGGGATATTGCAGTGCATTGCTGGGCTGAGTAAGAAGCCACCCTCTCCATCGGGCTCCTTCCCAGAGCCCCTGATTCTGTCGCCTTTGTCAAAAATCCTGGCCTTTTTAGACATGATACTAAGCCATTAATAAAATTAGTACATCATCTTATTAGAAACTATTTTATCGCTGAGAGGTGGTGGCGCACACCTATAATCCCAGCATTTGCGAGGCAGAGGCAGGTAGACCTCTGAGTTCGAGGGCAGTCTGGTCTACAGAGCAAGTTCCAGGATAGCCAGGGATACACAGAGAAACTCTATCTCAATGACGCCCCTGCCAAGAAATTATTCTTTTAATTTTAAGTTGACATAAATATTAAGAGGTATGTTGTGGCATCTTCATCCGTGTGTGCCGTTAGACTTTGTTCTCATTCATTTTCCCCCTACTGACCTTCCTGTACTCCCCACTTTCAGCTGGTTCCCTTCCATCCGACTTTTCTTGCTGCTGTGTGATAAACATCATGGTCAGAAGCAACAGTGGAGGACCAGGTTTATTTGGTGTACCTGTCCTAGTCACTGTCCGTAATCGGAAGAAATCAGGTCGGAAACTCAAGCAAGGATGGAGCCAGGCTCCAGGAGGAAGCAAATCTATGGCTTGCTCAGCTTGCTTTCTTATATATCCAGAGACACCTGCCTAAGGGTGGCAGTGCCCAGTGGGCAGAGCCCCCTCACAGCACTCATTAAATAAGAAAACTACCCCATAGATTTGCCCTTGGGTCAATTTGATGTAGGCAATTCCTCAACTGAGTTCCCTCTTCCCAGGTGATTTTCATTTGTGTCAAGGTAACAAAACCAAACCTGTACATCTTCCTTCCTCAGATTAGCCCCCTCTCTCTTTGGACGCTTATCCCGTGCTTTCCAATACTCTATTCCTCTACTATTTTTAAAATCTCATCCTTCCCTATTTTTAAAATAAACTAATAATCGTCATTGGTCACTTATTTATTGAGCCCAGTGTTGACACTCCTAGCCAAGTGTCTTTGTGTCAACTTTAGAAACCAGCTCTGCACATTTGCACATGCACCAAACCCCTATTCGTGTGCATTCTGCAGGGGCTTCTCTTATCAACTGATCAATCACTTTACTGCATTGAATCATCATACCTTATAACACTCATGCATTATATGAGAGAGAGGTGGGGGGGGAGAGAAAGAGAGAAGGGGAGGGGAAAGGAGAGGAGAGGAGAAGAGAGGTGAGGAGGAAAGGGGAGGGGAAGGGAGGAGAAAAGGGAAGGGAAGAAGAGAAGAGAGGAGAGGGGAGGAGAGGAATAAGGAGAAGATGGAGAAAAGAGAGAAGAGGAGAGGAGAGGAGGAGGGAGGGAGGGGGATAGGAGAGGAGAGAGGAGAAGAGAGGGGGAGGGGAGAGGAGGGGAGAAGAGACTTTGACATGAAAATCAAAATGTTTTTTGTTTTTGTTTTTGTTTTTTTTTTTTTTGAGACAGGGTTTCACTGTAGCTATCAAGCCTGTCCTGGAACTAGCTCTTGTAGACTAGTCTGGCCTCGAACTCACAGAGATCCACCTGCCTCTGTCTCCCGAATGCTAGGGATCAAAGGTGTGTGCCACCACTGCCCAGCAGAAGTGTCTTTTCTTGCAAAGACACCTGCACCAGTTGACTTTTCTGCCCTGGGATGGTGTGATTTCTTCAGAGATCCTCTAGTCAGGAAGCGTTCTGCCCTCATGAGGACAACATAGAAGGTGACACTATGTTGGCTGTGACTGGGGTGGGAGAAAGTGACAAAGACACTCTTGCTCCTGTCTGCTGACAGAGCCCTCTCCTATCTCAACCCTTCTTTCCAGACAGAGAATGCAGATGCTGTCCCCGGCGGTAACCAGTGCTGAGCCTCAGGGAATGCAACCCAGAGTAACTGGTACTCGGCCAACTCTATGGAGCAATAAAATCTTTTCTTAAACCAATTCTCTTTTTTATTGAAAAACAATTGTTTTCATATAATGCATTCTGATCATGGTTCCCCTCCTCCAGCTCCTTCCAGAGTCTCTCACCGCCCCCAACTCTATGCCTTTTTATTCTTTTAGAAAAGTAATAGGCAGGGCTGGAGAGATGGCTCAGAGGTTAAGAGCACTGCCTGCTCTTCCAAAGGTCCTGAGTTCAATTCCCAGCAACCACATGGTGGCTCACAACCATCTGTAATGGGGTCTGGTTCCCTCTTCTGGTCTGAAGGCATACACACAGACAGAATATTGTATACATAATAAATAAATAAATATTTTTAAAAAAGTAATAGGCAAAATAAAACAAACAATAACAAAAATCCCTAGGATGAAAAAAAAAGGGATAAGAAACACAAAGACACATATACACCCCAAACTAGGCAAAATAGCAAAGGAACTGCCAGACTTGGGGTGAAGGGAATGACAGTGAATTTCAATCTACTGGCACCTAAAAGAGAAGAGTGCCAGCACGGGCACTTCAGGAGACGGGAGGCAATATGCATTCCCCTCCCCAAGCTTTCTGTACTCTAGAAACAAGTGTGAGAACCTGCACCAGTCCTGCCACCTGGGTTCCCTAATGCAGCTGAGTTTCATATGAAGAAATGGAGTGAAGTATGCATAATTCGGGGGAAAATTAAAGTAACCATCTAGGTAAATAGCTTCTTGATGCAACATGTCTTTTTCTCTCTATACTCCCTGGAACAAGTGGTCCTAATCACAACTTGGGTGCATAGAAACACCCAGGACTTTATTTTTACGCAATGTTATTAGTATGAAACAGAAATTGCCTTGCCAAACAATTTAATTTATGAATGTAAATGAAAGGCACATATATATGACTCTACGAAATCCAACTGTGGTTCTGCGAAATATTTTGGGTAAAGGAGATGCTAACTCTCCTTGATGATATAGCCAAAACATAACCAGAGTCTGCTTGCATGATCTAGAGTTAAATCCAGCAGAGGCTTTGTTCAGCTTGCTTTTGACTGCTTTTCTCGGCTCTCGCTCAGCTGCATCCTTGTCGGTGTCTGGTACTGGGACCAGTTTCTACGGCAGGAATTCTGACACGTGTGTCATGACTGGAAAACTATGCTGAGCATCTGGCCATGGGCTTCTTCGCCATCTGTACATCTTTGAGGAAAAAGCCTTTTCATATTTCACCCATTTTTGATTGGATATTTTACTTTGTTTTCCTTTCATTGTTGACAATGGGAGTTCTTTATGCATTTCAGATACTAGTCCTTTGACAGATACATATTTTAGCATATTTTCCCCCAGTCTGTACCTTTTCTTCATCTTCCTTCCATGGACCCTCTCAGAGTTGAAGGTTTACAGTACCAATTTTCTCATTTGTGGATCCATGCTTTTGGTGCTAGCGTAAGGACTCTTTGTCTAGACCTAGAGTCTAAACATTTTCTTCCATGTTTTCTTATAAAAGTTTTCCAGGAGGTAGAGAGATGGCATAACAGTTAAAAGCACTGGCTGTTCTTCCAGTGGACCGTGGGTCCAATGCTCAGCACCCACATGGCAGCTCACATGTAACTCCAGTGCCAAAGATCCATGATCCCCCTGGCCTCTTTGGGCACCAGACATTCATGCAGGCAGTACACTCATACTCATAAATATTTTTTATAGAAAAAAGTTTTTCATTTTTATATTTTAAATTTAAAAATATGATCGAGGTTGTGGCCTCGAGTAGATCAACCATATGCCAGTGGGTGACCTCCCACACATGAATATATATATATGCACAGCACAATTGGACTCTGAAAGTTATTTCAAAAGAGAAAAAAGAACTTAAAGTTGGGAGGGAGTGGGAAATGGAAGGGGAGACGTGAGAGGAGTAAGGGGCAACATGGTGCTTAGGATCAAAATACCATGTGTGGATGCAGGAAACTTTCACAAAGTTCACAAAATATGTTTAAAACAAATATGTGTCAATCTATAATCTATTTTTAGTGGGGAAATTTTGTGAGGTATAGCTTAGTCTCTTTAACTGTGGATGTCCACGTGCCTCAGAACCGTTTACTGAGAAGACTGTCTTTCCTCCGTAGAACTGCGTCTGCCTCTATGTCCCCAAAGAGAAAATAGACACTGTAGGATAGTACTTATGGGTAGTCTGTTATGATCTATTGTGCCTTTTACTATAAACCCTATAATAATTTTATCTTTACAAAAGCATGCTGAGATTCTGATAAAAGTTGCACTACATCTACCAATCAGTTTGGGAAGAGTGACTTATCTACTACGGCAATTCTGGTCCATAAACACAAAGTGTTCCTTGTTGATTTGGGCTTCCTGAATTTCTGTAGTCAGCATTTTGCTGTTTTCTTTTCAGAATACAAATTTTGTATTTTGTCCCTTCTGTTTATTTTGAGTGACTTTAAATTAAATTGCATTTTAATTTGAATTTTCAGATGTTTACAGTTAGTTATACAAACATGTACATAAAACATAACATATAGAAAATATAGTACTCAGAATGTAATTGGTGTGTGTGTATGTGTATGTGTGTGTGTGTGCTGATCTTATATACACTACAAACATACTGAACTCATTTATTAGGTCTAGGAGGGACTTTATTTCTCTATCTACTTATTTATGAATTTATTCATTTGAATAGCTTGGATTGTCTGTGTAGCTAGCTACATCATCTGAAAATACAGAAGTTCAATCTCTACCTTTTCAAACCGTGTGATGTTTATTTCTTTGCTGTGATTGCTGACAATTGCTAGAGTGCCTGGTACCCTGTTCAATGAGAATGATGACACTCTTCCTTTTGCCTTGTTCTTGGTCTTACAGGGGAAGTAATCTTGCCTGTTGCTGAAACATGTTGACCACAAGCTCTTCATAACTGCTCTTAATGTCAAGCTGAAGAAGGTTTCCTTTAGCACTAGTTTGAGAAAGTTATTTTTTTGTTTTTTTAATCATAAAGGAGTATTGGATTTTCTCAAATATTTATCCTATACAAATTGACATTATGAGACTGATTTTTGAATATTGATCTTATTTGGTCATGGTATATAATTATTTTCACATTTTTAAATTTTTTTTTCTTTTGTGGTTGTAATCAAAGCCAAGGGTCTCAAACATGCTAACTAGGCATAAGTGTTCTATCAGTGAGCCACATCCCTGCTGTTTTTATATAATGATAGATCTGAGTTGCCAACTGTCTTAATTAATATTGCTAAGATAAAACAATGTGACTGAGCCGGGTGATGGTGGCACACACTTTTAATCCCAGCACTCAGGAGGCAGAGACAGGTGGATCTCTGTGAGTTCGAGGCCAACCTTGTCTACAGAGTGAGTTCCAGGACAGGCTCCAAAGCTACAGAGAAACCCTGTCTCAAAAAACAAAACAACAACAACAAAAGCAAAACCCCACCATGACCAAGACAACTTGAGGAGGAAAGGAATTGTTTAAGCGCACACACATCCTAATTATAGTCGATGCAAAGGGAAGTCAAGTCAGAAGCTCAAGGTGGAAGTGTAGAAGCAGAAGCCACAATGAAGTGCTACTTGTTGACTTGCTGTCCATGGTGCTCTCAGTCTGATCTCTTATACAAGCCAGGACCAACTGTTCAGGGGCAGCGCTATTCACCCTGTGCTGGGTCCTCCATCCCAATCACTAAGTAAGAGAATGTCCCACAGGGCATTTTCTCAATTGTGTCAAGTTGACCATAAAACACCAACTAGAATACTAATGTTTTGTTGAGGATTTTGTGTATAAAATTAAATGTCCTATTGCTCTGATTTGGGTATCAAGTATATAATAGTAAAATGAAATTAGAAGTCTTTTTGTCTTTACTTTTTTGGGGGGGGCAGGAAATCATGCAAAAAAAATGCTATTCTTTTTAAAATGTTTCCTGGAGTACACCATTAATGTCTTCTGGACCCAGACATTTTCTTTCTTAGGTCCTTAAAGTTACAAATTAAATACCTTTAATAGTCACAGCACCTAATAATCATTATTCCCATGAATTATTTTTGCACAGACGGTTGCATATTTAGATGCTCAATAAATATTGAATAGTTTTTTTCAGTCAATTTTCATTTTCCATAGACTATTTCTAAATTAAACAGGACATCAAAATAATCAATCATAAATAATCATGCTTACATAGATGAATATGCTTGTCTGCTGTGCACTGTTGTTTGCATACTTCCATTACTTTCATAAAATACTGGTTGTCACATTACAGTCATTTCAAGTTCCACTGAAGTATTCCAACAGCAATTGGGAAAAAAACATTGATTTCCGTGTTCCCTATTGTCTTTTCTACCTTTGACAGTGTGTAATTTGTGGCTCTATTATTATTGCTTTTCTTCTTAAATACAGCACAAGGCTTATTAGACATGCATGCCGGGTATTTTGAAATGAATTTCCAAACCATATTTTAGATTGTTTACATTCATAAGCAGTGCAGCCATTTCCACAGAGAGAGCGAGAGAAACGAAGAAGAATAGGAGAAATTATTTTGCCCATATTTCAGGAATGGAGATGATTTCGGAAAGAAAGGCAAGTGTGGAAAGAGAGTCTGGCTATTGATCCTTTGGGTACAAATGTTATGACATTTTGTTTTAAAAAAAAATCCAAACTCTAAAATATGAAAAAGTCACTGAGAGTGATGGGCTTGCCGGCCACTGCAGTCCTCCATCACTGGGGACTGGATGCCTTGGGTGATTATGGTCTTCTGTGGTCTCAAAGGGAAGCAGAAGGCAGTGGATGCCAGGCTTCTCCTAGCTGTTCCCTGAGCCGGGGATGAAGCAGCCCTTGGTGCCTTCTGCTGTTCTTTCGGGAACTGCAAAAGCAGAAAACAATAAAACGGAGGAAAAGAAGGGTGAACCCCAGTATGAAGATGATGGTCTGTATTATAGGCCATGGTGCCAGTTTTCCTTGTCAACCTTTGCTCTATCTATCAGGATGCGACGATCTTACGATTATGCATAAGCATCTGTGGATGCTGAGAGATCAAGAAGTCCAACCTTCCAGCTCACAAGTGCAAAGCATAAGTCCCAGAGAGGCTAGGAGAGCTGCTGAAAGTCCAGACAAAATTTCACGGCGGAAGCCAGTCCAGAACGAATGCCCGGACTGTATCCTGAGCTGGAATGTCTGGCTTCTAGGTGACAAGATGAAAGTAATTCAGTTCCAAGAACAGCGAGACGGTTTCTACATGTAGATGAGGATCATTCTTGCATCAGCATCAATCAACCTATGAGCTAGGCAAGGAGGCAAAGCAGTGTGGAAGGAAAGAAGGCGATAAGCAGAAGGGCTGTGGTAGCTCTCAGTGTGAGCCTTATGCATACTAAGTGAAAGTGACTGAAGCGCTGTAGAGAAATAGGTGCAAACCCTTCCCCACTGTCACAGGTCATGGTGTAGTGGGGACAGCTTGGGATCATGCTATGAGTCAGCTCCTACCTGTAACTGGCTGTGTGTGACTCCAAAGGTCCACCATTCTGTCCTTAACCCTCAAAGAGCTTACACTTGATCCACAAGGGTTTGGTAGGGAAAGTAAGCTCCTCGGAATAACAATGAAGCCTAAAAATAGGGAAGCACTTAATTGTCTAGTGTTGATATCAAAACACAGACCTCTTGATGTCTTATTTTTTTCTACATTGTGCTGCCTGTCAGCACTTGGATCTGGGCTGTGGGTTTCAGTAGGGTGTATATACAGCAGATGGGTGTATGTACAGTAGATGGGTGTATATACCCTAGTTGGGTGTATATACCCTAGATGGGTATATACCCTAGATAGGTCTATGTACCATAGATCTACAGTATCTACAGTAGATGGGTGCCTGGAAGTAGAATGTATATACTCTAGATGAGTGTCTGGAAGATAAAGAAGCAACCACATAACCACCATTTTTCCTAATGGTTATTTTGTTCCGATCTATTGGTGCTCACAGAACACGGTCCCCCATAAACATGATGAACAGGCTGACACTAATGCCTCACAAGCCGGACCCCTATGTGTGAGTACCCTTTATATTTCTTAGTGTGTGTGTGGTAGAGGGCTTCATTGGCATTTGAGTGGGATGAACTGCTGTCACGCAAGACTGCCCTGTAAGGGTGAGTGCAATCTCTTGGTGCAGCCGAAAAATCAATTGTTTCTTGTTCTCATTTTCATTAGGCCCTGTGCGTGTCTAGACCAGTTGACAGGCATTCTGCTGACTTAGCATTGTTAAAACCAGCGCTGACAACCCCATTTGTGCTATTAAAGCCAGGGCCAAAATACACTGCAGAATGCATAAACACCACCTCCTCTCACCCTCCTGGCCATCATCACAGTTCTGAGGTAGACTTGGTGCACATAAGACCATTTTATTTCCACCTTAGTGTCTTCTAGGTAGCCAGGCTGTCTGCCTTCCAGTTTCACTGCTAAAGTGCAGCCTTGAACCAAAGGGAAGCCTTGCCAGCAACCCTGGTTTAGCCATCGCCTACTTTTCCTTCAGATTAAGAAACAGCATCTTAGCTTATGTCCTCTCTGTCCCCATTCAGCCCCTCAGGCACTGGGAAGACCAAGCGCATGTGTGGGAGTGGCCAGAGCAAAGAGAGAGAGCAGGAGCCAGGGCAGCAGGCATCAGCTGGCCATGAGTCCTGCTAAGCACAGTGTCAGATCGGGGAAAGAGGCAGCACCGTGCAGTGGAGAGAAGAGGTGTTTACAGGGCGGTGAGCAAATGAATAAAGGATGCCAGGGCCCAGATAAATGGGGACAAAAGTGTAGCTAAAAAGGCATGTGTACATACATATGGGTATGTGTTTGTGTGTGTGTGCATGCGTGTGTGTGCATGCGTGTGTGTGTGCGCGTGCATGTGTGTGTGTGAGAGAGAGAGGGAAAGAGAGAGAGAGAATGAAAGTACCTATAGCTCCTAGCTCTGTCCACTGAGAGGGCCTAGAAGCAGCAACACTCTAGTAGCAAGGAGATCCCAACACTCAGATCATGGTTTCTAAACCATCTATCACCAAGAACAGAAAGCAGAGCCCTGAGAAGACTGGCTGCCCCAGAATTAGGGCAGGAAAGGTGTCAAGTGTCTTAAAACAACTGTGGAGAAGTCACTGAAAGGGCTGAGAATGCAGTTCAGTAGAATGATACTTGACTGGTTTATATAAAGGCCCTGGGCTCAATTCCTAACACCACCCCATGCATGCACACATGCGCGTGTGTGCACACACGCACACAGTCACATATCAAAAGACCACGCTCACACACACGCACCACACACACACACACATATCAAAGGAGCACCACAGTCACATGCTTGGGACTCTGTCAAAATCTAGGTCAACTTGACTATCAAAATAATGAATGACAATAAAGGACTATAATCCGTTGAATAATGAATGACTTATAAACGAGTTTTAAGACGGGAGATGAGACAGTTCATCCTTCCACGGCAATGCTGACTGCTAAATATGCACGGAGTGTCGTGATAGAATTAGAAAATTACCACTCGGTAAACATCTCAGCAAAAAATCCATCAAGAAGCTCACGCTGGTGTTAAACAAACACACGAGGACTGGAGGACACGACTCTGTCAACAAAGTGCAAACACGGGGGCCTGAGTCTAAGCCCCAGCACCGGCATCAAAGGCCAAGTGGGGCAGTGGACACCTCTGATCCCACAGCTGGGGGTATAGATGAGAGGACCCCAGGGGCTTACTGACAGACCAGTCTAGCTGCATTGGCAAGTTCCAGCTTCAGTGAGAGACCCTGTCTCAAGAAATAAAGGGGAGAGTAACTGAGAAAGACTCTTAACATGGAATTCCAGCTTTCACACATACGTGCTCACACATGCATGTGTGTGCATGCACCCACACACATGTGCACACATGCAAACACACACATACACACACACTAGGTGAGTGCAGACTGTGTAATGGAATATTTTCATAATACTAATTACATTTTTTTAAGTAACTTTTAAAAACGGGGACAAACGCTGTCTCAATCAAGTCACTACCACAAGCACCGGGACAAATTCACATCAAGGGTCACGTGGTAAATGGGCAGTAAGGAGATCACAGCATCACTTCTGTGACATTTTTTGCCAAAAAAAAATGCATGACTCAGGTTAAATTATGAGGCAGCACAGGGAAAATCCTGAGATGATCTGTAATGAGGTCTTCCTCGTGAGGGTTGGGGACACAGTGCTCCGAGAAAGGAGCAGAGGGGGAATCTAGGTCATACGATCATGAATCAACCCGTTAGTAGCAAGTACACCATAGGCAGAACTCGAAAGGGACCAAGATGGAAGGCACACAGGAGTTCTTTGTACCGCGGTATCTTTTCACAGACCTGGATTGTTCCAAACAAACTGTTCTTTCTGAATGTTAAGACAGACTGATAACCGAGGTTGTTTCTGAACTGTGAAGATGGAATAGTTGGCAGTTGTGGGTACATCAGTGCTTCTCAAAGGGCGTTCTGCAGAGAAACGATAGATTGCAATGGCTACCAAACTGTCAGCTAGGGGAGTTTCACACCATAGTGTATGGCAGCCTCTTGTCACTGGGTGGTAGTGGCACGTGCCTTTAATCCCAGCACTCAGGAGGCAGAGGCAAGCGGATCTCTGAGTTTGAGGCCAGTCTGCTATACAGAGCCAATTCCAGAGAAATCCTGTCTTTAAAAACAAAACGAAACAAAAAAGAACATTGTTGTTTTTTTTTTTTTTTTGGATGACAGATTTCTCAGAGCCTGACTTTCTCTACGAAGAGAATAGATTCTTGATTTATATTCTGGACCAAGCCTCAGAGGCATCAGAGGCAAATTGTGGTGATATTTTGTTTATGATCTAACAAATAAAGCTTGTTTGAGGATCAGAATGCAGAGCTAGCCACACTAGTTAGCCAAAGAGGCCAGGCAGTGGTGGCACACACCTTTAATCCCAGCACTCAGGAGACAGAGGCAGATGGATCTCTGCTAGTTCAAGGCCACCCTGAGCTACACAAAATTGATCCAGTCTAAAAGAGAAACAGAGCTCACCCAAAGGTGATCCCAGCACTAGGGATCACACACTTTTAATCCTAGGACTAGGGAGGTGGAGACCGGAGCAATATGACTGGGCAGAGAGAGGAATATAAGGCGGGAGGAAGCAGGAGCTCAGTGCAGTCAGTCTGAGTAGCAGTCTGAGGACTAGCTCGCCCCTTTGGTCTGGGCATTGGTAAAGGTAAGAACTCCCTAGTGGCTGGTCATTCTGCTTCTCTGATCTTCAGCATCAACCCCCATATCTGACTCTGGGTTTATATAATTAAGACTAATTAGAATCCAGGCTACAGCAAATCGAGTGTTGCTGGGGTAAACGGCAGTGAAACATGAATGGACACATCATAACAAAGGCTTTTAAGTAGGAGGGTTCTCTTAAAAGAGAGTCACCATTAAAAGAGCATCACTGAGCACTCGCTAAAGCATATTGGATGAACAAGATGGACCGAGCATCCCATGGTCCAGGGTGGACCAAACGGCCCACTAACCTCATGGCCATCACTTTAGTCAAAGTGACTTCCAACTGTTGGCATCTCCAGAGTCCCCAGCGGAGAAGAAGGGCTTGCCACACTCCCTCAGAGCACCACTAACTTGTCAGCAAATCGACACTGCTGACTGTTGGAAGAAAAGGGAAAGTCACTAGTGGGAACTGTGCTTTAGCGAGTTATTGAAGGGGAAGAGTTTTGCACAACACTAATGAAAATCTCCCTCGGGCCTAAAAAGAGACACTTCTTATAGCTATCATGTTTAGCCCTCATGTCTAGCAAAGTGGAAACAAACATCTGCACTTCATTTTAAAAGTTCTTAGTCGTCTCTCTCTCTTTTATTTTTTAACCCCATAACTTTCTTCTTTGAAAAGAATCTCGGTTAGCATGCCCTCCTCGTGTGATTGCAGAGTTTTTGCAGTTCGCCTTTTGGGGTGATTTTATTTGCTCATTCCAACCTGTTCTGCTGCTGCAGCCAAGAGTGCAAGCTACCATGGTAAACAGGATCACATGCTTTATAGTCTGTCCTTCAGAGCTGCAGAGAGTTCAAGATTCATGGCTCAAGGCTAAAACTCCACACTGAGTTCCAGGACCTTTGAACCCATCCAGGTCAACCACAGGAGCAGGCAGCATCTTCTGTGTCAGCCGAGCACTGTCAGCAATTGCTGCAGAAATCCCCGTAAATCGATTGTTCTGGCTGCACTACTTCTGTAACATCTGGAGGTGACCACAAACATGAGGACACATGCCCAAGGCTGGCACTGCCAGCCAGCACTCTTTGTCCTGGATCCCCAGAAACAGTGTCACCACATCTGTTCCGTCCGATGATGTGCTCAACACAAGGACAGGGCCCTAACGGGAGCAGAGAGGTTCTCAGAGATCAGCAAGACCTGAAAGCCAGGTCATCTTGTGGCAAATGTAACTAACTGTCAGTACAAGTAGAGGCCTTGGGATGGGGTGACATCTGAGGTACCATTTCAGTTTCAAAATAAGCCCATGATGGATGCTGATATAGGTTCTCCATCATCTAGCCTTTGCCAACATCCATGGCCCTTGCCTCCAACTGATGCAGTGTACCCTTCCACCTATGCCAAACTGTCCCACACCCCATGCCATTCCATGCTTCTCTTGTCGCTGAGAAAAGGCCTAGCATCTAGCATGGAGCGGCTGCTCTGGCCAGGCTGTAAAGCTGAGCTGGTGAGACTCCCAGACCCCTTCCTTTACGTGAACCACACAGTTCTCTGCCATTCACTTTTGGCCAGTTCTTTTGAGCTGAACTTGACCTGTTTCCCATAGAGGAAGACCCGACATGTCTCAGCAATACTCTCAGTCTATCCCAGATACCAGAATCTGGACGCTAAGAGCCTTTGCATTAGATTAACCGACAAGACTGGTGCAGCCTGTAAAAATCTCACCAGCAAGAGAAAGAATTGCCTCATTCAAACTGAAATACACCGAGGGTGTGATGTTGTCCATGCTAACAAAGTGCCCAATATTGTGGTTCTTAGTTGCTATGGTTATAGTCTCTGTTGAATTCGTTTCTATAGATGAGCCATGGTTAAGGCAACTTTATAACCCATCATCCAAACTAGGACATTTTGGAAAGGCTGGGGATTGATACTAATAATTAGATTGACATAACAGATACAAGCAGAATGAGTTCCTAGAAACTTGGTGTGTGGATGGTCACGTTTTCCACTAGGCTCCCAGCCATCTCTCACAAATACACTTCAACAAGTGCTTGCTTGCTGATGTCCGTTAGTTTTGTTTCTCTCTGGTTTCAAATTGAGGCCCTCAGTGCCCGATACATTTTTCGTCTAGATTACCCGTGATATGGGGATATACAATGACTGTTTAGAAATATCTGTTGATTAGCCTGTGAGGAGATTGTTCCCAAGTGAAAATCAGACCTAGCTGAAAGGAGAAGAACAGAATTTTGCTGAGAAATTAAAAGTAAAACATACAAGGGAATCTTTAGCACAGAGGAGGTAATACTAGCTGAGAATAAAATTCCTTCTCAGAGACTATCTACAGCTAATGAAAAACTCGTGTTCTGATGATATCCCAACTACATCCACAGAGGAGTATGAAAGCCTGAGTCTGATTGGCATAGGACAAAGTCATGGGACTTTACTAAGCCTGGTGCCCTGGAAAGGTGATGGGGAGTGGGGACCAGAGGTTATTTTATTTGGAAAATAGCAATAAAAGAAACAACACTAGGCAACACTGGGTCATAACTTGGTGCAGTGACAAGAAGACAGATGCTTAGATTGTTGAAAGGGGAAGTCTTCCTGGACCACCCGTGATACCTACTGCCTCATTTTACCGGTGAGAAAAACCAAGACTCAGGCCACGAAGCTAAATGGCTTCCTCTGAACTGTTGCTCCTCAGGAAAACTCTGAGACTATGACAACATGTTATTATCTATTAGTTGGATACTTTTGTGATTCTGGGAAAACCTGAGCCCTCATTTCAGGGCATGGACACTTTCCCCTTTTAGATGAGATGTTGGGAAATCTCCCAATATTTTGCCAAGCGAAAGGCCTCCTCTTCTTGTTCAGTGACTCCTATAAGGTTCACGTAAGCAACTGTGGTTCTGTTCTCATGTGCAATGGACCACTGGGAGGGAGAAATCTGAGTTGTAGGCAAAGAAGTACCACCAAGCCAGCGGTCTCCGCCTGGTCCCCACCTACCACCGCTGACATATGGGCTGTCAGATGCCAATGTCTGATTTAGAACTCCCCAGAACAAACTGAGGAGTACAATCTCACAGGAAATTGAGGGTATAAATTTATGAGGGACCCAGGAGTTTCATTTCAAATACCTTTATAGTTTTAGCAGTTGCTGGAAGTCTTTCCTCTGTAAGGTCATTTTATTTTTCCAAACTCCCTTAATAGTTCAACTGTTCTCATTGTCACAGAATTATGGGGGGCAACCCCTGGGCATCTATCATCATTCCTACTTGGATCACTGAAAGGTTAAATTCATTTCCCAGAGACACACTGGGAATCAAGAAGGGAGTATGGTTTATGCCCATAACCTCATACTGAGGCCATTTCTGGGAAGATGGAGAGGCTGAAATCTTCTCTTGGCTGAGACCCAAGCTGTCATTCTCCACAAGGTTGCTGTACGACATCAGCACCATGCTTCCTCTGTCCCACTTTCTCTTTGACTCAAGCAGGATGACTTTCTCAGAACAAATAGTTTTTTTAAAAAAAAAAATAAAAATAATTAAAGGAAAGACAGAAAAGGAGACAAGTGATAAACTTTGGAATTTCCATAAATGACAAGATTCTAGAATGAGGGAAGACATTAGTCAGAATTTTAATTATTTAATTTACCTAATGAAAACTTGTAGATGGGTGAATTCCTCAGAGCAAAGGCCTTGTGTCCAGTCGGCCATGCTCTTGGCCAACAGCTGAGCAAAGAAAGTGAATCTGGGTTCTGTAGGAGGCCAGAAGGAACAACTATGTGACTGACCCTGGAGGCAGAGAAGGGAGGAAATTTCTTTCTGTCAGCTACCAACCTGAGGTCATCGGTCACCAGGATGAATGGCAATGGCTCTCTTGAATTTTCTGAAAATCGGGGCGTTACAAGAAAAAGAAAGCAAGCCAGCCAGGAAGGAGAGGCGCTTGAGGCATGACCAATGTCCCGTAGCACTCAGCGAAACACGGTAGATTCAAGGCAAGAAGTGGGGGACCTTAGGTGGAGTCAGGGATCTAAAAACAACGCATGAAGGACTTCCAAAATTCTCCTGACTCAGTGTCCCAATTGCTTTGGAGCACAAGCATGTGCCAACATGTCCAGCCAAAAACATATCCTCTTTATCTATATGGACTCATTCAATATAAAAATGACTTGAAGCCCGGAAGTGTTACTAAAAAGAAAAAGGGCCATTTCATAATCAGAGAAACGCTGTCTCATTGAAAAAACATAGCTAGCACACATGGTGTACACCAAATGACAGGCACAAAGGTGAAGATGTCTTGTCATTTTATTATGCTGTGGGAAAGAGTGTTGGTGTCAGGGACAGGGGCACTTTGCGGAAATGAGAGACAGGTTGCTTCCGCACACAGGGAAAAGCTTGGTGCTTGGTTCATTGTATATAAGCTTTATGAGCAAGAGATCCTAATGTTTTTAGGTTTGGGGGTATATTTGTTCTTGTTTGGCTTTTTGTTTATTTGATTGATTGTTTCATTTTGTTTTGCTTTTGTTTTTGAGACAGGGTTTCTCTGTGTAGCCCTGGTTGTCCAGGAACTCACTCGCTCTGTAGACCAGGCTGGCCTTGAACTCACAGATTCACCTCCCGAGTGCTGGGATTCAAGGTGTGTGCCATCACTGCCCAGCTGTTTTAGATACTCTTTGATATGATTTCTATAACATCCTAGACATCATACAGACTACTTCACGGCAACAGGTGAAAAAATACACATGCATACATATATATTATAATTGATAGGTAAATGATAGATATTGCATGAATAATATGAATTCAGCTTCAACAGACTTTTCTGAGACCCATGAATGCTGGCTGTGTGCTTGTCTGTGTGCTGAGGCTCATAAGCACTTTGTCATCAAAGTTTCAAATATATTCGGAAAGCTAAGTCAGAAAGACATAAGAAGCAATTTTGACCAAAACAGGACACACCTGAGCTTCAAATAGTTACTGCAGATACGTCACCAAGGAAAGTAGGCATTTAAGGACAGGTAGGATGGGGCTGGAAAGTTGGCTCAGCTGTTAGGAGCACTTGCTGAGAACCAGGCACCCACACAGCAGCTCAGTACCATCTGGAACTGCAGTTGCAGGGGTTCTAATACCCTCTTCCGACCTTATCAGGTTCCCTGCAATTATTGCGCACACACATACATACATGCAGGCCAAACGTCATACCTATAAAATAACAGAAAAACAAATAATAATAGTAATCGTGATTTTAAAAGAAAAGGGGCAGGGGAGAAAAGAAACATTTGAAAGGGATTTGGGTAAGAGAAAGATTCCAGGAGTGGGTGTGTTGAGAGCAAAGGTTGGCTTCCCAGGAAACAAAAACCAGAACGTGCTAGCTGGAGAGGTTGCGGGTGGGGGGGGGGGGCTAGTTTCAGATACTAACCCTGCCCTCCAGCTGAGTGGAGCAGAGTAGTCTCCGAGGTTTTTGTTGGCCTGTCCTTCCCCATCCAAAACATAAAGGACGTGCTGAGTGCAAGTTTTGCAAACAGTGAGGCGGGACTGTGGGCCAGAGTACCCTACAGGAGGTGGGGGGAAGCACAAGCCCGATCTGAACTTCACGCAGGGAACACAGGTTTTCTAGACCCAGCCGAGAGCATCATGGCAGAAAACACTGAACTCTCTGGGGCTGCGGGATTGATTTCCTTGGCAGGGGAGAGCAGAGGAGCTTTGCTTCTCTCTGGAATGAAGACGCCGTTTCTCTTCAGCGCCGAGACAGGCGGGGCACAGAGACTGGTATTCTCAGAAGCCAAAAGGATAGTGCCACCCCTCTCTGAAGACACCTTGCTCTGTGCCCGGTGCTCCCTTGACATTCTCACGGCGTCTCTTCCTCTCCATCCTACACTGACTTTCCCTGATCTTGGGGGTTTTCTTCTTACTCGGGTTGGTACGGTGCCTTGTTACTACAAGATCAGAAGCTCCCTAAAGTCGAGAGCTGCTTCTTTCCTTTCAGGTGCCCCTCGAGGTCAGGATACTTCAATGCACCGAGGGGGCGGGTGTACGTGTTAGTGCCTGCTGATGGAATCTGGAGGGAGCCAAACCCCACAGCAGCTCTTCCAACCCCCGCCCCCATGTGTAGCAGCATGACGTGGGTGGAGATAACCAACTTCTCGACAGGAACTCCACAAGAGGCAGCCCTGATAAACTGACCCGTGCTGTGTTGCGCGGTGTCTGTAATTCTGAGCATACAGCTTATTTCCCCTATCTCATGACAGGGTGCAAGAGAGGAAGCCCAGCCTTGAGCCAGTCCTGGTGTCTTCCACGAAATGCACGTAGCATTAGCAGAGCGTGCTGTGGGGTAACAACCACAGGGCATCATAGAAGGGGATGAGCTGAGCAAAAATGGCTCTGTTTAGCCCTGCACCTTTCAAAGGAACATTTCTACTCCATCCTTTAACCGCGAGAGCTGGAAATAGTTAATGAGCGTCCATATATGCAGAGCACGGAACTGGGGCTGGCAGAGCACACGGTTAAATGCTTAAAGCTCAGCTTGAAAAATGAGCAGGACTGGCCTTCCAAGCCTGGCACTACGCCCAACAAAGAAAGTTTCAACAAACACCAAAATGTTTTTAAACGCATAGATTAGTTGCCAAGAATGAAAATTACATTCTTAAATCCCCCTAAAAAACACAGAGAAAACAAAACACCCAAACAAGACAAAAACATCTAGAAAAAAAAATCAATTCCTCGGCATCGGGGGATGGCGGTGGGAACTGGAAGAATAAGCATATATACGCTCCTGAAACTTCAATGTGTCCACATCTGTGGATTCTGTAGGTCTGGAGTGAGACGGGAAAAGAGAACCTGTATCTCCACAATCCCAAGACTCAGCAGCTGATTCTGGGACCAGTCTCTGGGCTTCCTGTAGGATCCTGGTATCCAGACATTGCAGGTGGATCTGAACAAGGAAGGCTTTGAGCCTGACTGAGAGGCGAACTGGAGGCAGGATCTCGGAGCTCAGCCATGACCCTCAATTAGCTGTCTCTACAGTTCAGTAAATGAGCTACAAGTGTCTGCCCAACCAGACCGTGCTAAACCGAGAGAGTTCCCAGTTTGGGTTCGACTAGAGGTGAAGGAATAAAGTCTAATGTTGTGCCTCTGTCTTGCACAGACGGTGGTTCAGTTTTACCTCTGTGGTCTAGGAACCCTTAATTTGACAATTAGTATTTTAAAAATTGGCCTTTTCAGCTAATATACTCATGGAGTCTTTGGTAGAATCAGTGGCAACATTGGAAGGATACTTTGGACAATCTACACTGCAGGCAGCTTTTCTCACAGGCTGTGCACACAACACACAACATACATATGCATACATACACACATATACTCACTTACACAACACACACATATACATACATGCTTACACATATACACTTGTGCATCCATAACACATACATATGCACACATACAAACACAATACACACAGAAGCACATATATGCACACATACACATACTGAGACATACATATGCACATGCTTACACACATACACTTGTGCATACATAACACATATATATGCATACATATACACACTCACAATCTCAGTTAGAGAACAATTAACACTTACACATATCTAAGGAACAATTCACTATTGCCAAGAATGAGCATACAGAATCTTCAGGGCTAGACTTGAAAGGACAAGATGGCAATCTGAAGGAGCAAAAGAACAAATGTATTTGAAAATACTAAACCCATGGTTAAATACATAAATAGTTAAGGCCACACTCCAAAAGAGAAAAACGGCAAGAATCATGAGACAAGATCAAGTCATTATGTGGCTGGGAGAAAAGATTTGAATTTAATTCCCCAAAGCAAAGGTATTATTAATATTAGAATGCAATGTACACTTTGACTACAGATCAGTGAAACCCACAGCGGCTGTGAGAACTGCACAATGAGCTGCTATGGTCTGTATCTGTAACATGTATGCACAGATTACCCATTATCCAGCCAGAGAGATAAAGAGATAGAAAAAATTAAACAGTATTAAGAGAAATGGAAGCTAGAAAAGTCAGCATTTAATTGGAATTTGAGATTAGGGAGTGTGAATAAGAATCCATATTTAAAGGTTTGAGGACAATGGTCCCAGAAGGAGAGAGTAAAAACCTAAATGGTGCTAAGATACCCCTATTGAGCTACAACACACACACACATACACACACATGGAGTATTGTAAAAAATTTAAGCAGTCAAAGGGGAAAAAGAGAGAAAAAGCAGAAGACAGGGCAGCAGAAAGGAAGCAGAGAGGGGAACAAAAGATAAATCACACGTAAAACAATTACAAAAAGCTGCTCTAGCTCAGCAAAAACACTGCAAGACAATGGGATATTTCCAAGCACTGAGCGGGAAATGATTTTCATCTAGATTCTATCCAGGGCTGAACCACTAAACAAAGGTCTTTGCAGGAGCACGAAGGGCTAAAATCTCACTGCTGCACTTTGTAAAAGTCAGGGCAAACGCCGGGGGAAGAAGGGATAGGTTAGTGAACTAACAAACAGCACACTGGATTTCTCTAAGGTTTTATGTGACAGGAGAAACCTCAGAAATGTAGACCCAAAGCCGCTGGGAAAACAGGCAGCCTTGTAGAAATGTGGTTGACAAAAAGGTGTGAGCTAACAGTTGGGGACAGAAGGGACACAGCAAGACTGTGGGTCCAGCTTCTCTCTCCATGCAGGTCTCTCTATAGGACATTGGCTCTCCCCCAGCTATGGGAAGAACATTTGTGGAATGATTATTTTATGATCCAGTCTTAGACAACGCAGGGTAATGATTGTTTTTTTTTTTTTATTGTGGTGGGTTTTTTTTTTGTTTGTTTTGTTTCTAGCTAGTCACTACGCAGAAAGGCAGGAGAAGGTTAGAGCTTCTTGGTTTCCCAGCTGCTTTTGAGTTCTAGTGTCTCCTGTCCACCTTGGGAAAAGGGGGAAACGAGCCACTGTTACTGTCTTAGGAGAGAAGGGAAACAGAAGAAAGCCAGAAAAAGGCTCTTGCAGGGTCCTTGAGTACTGCAAGTACTCTGGTTGCAAGCAGCATCCTTTGGGAACATCTTTTTCTGCAGCACAATAAAATAAAAATAGACCCAGACCGAGACTGAGAGGGTATGCCACTTTTCACAAACCTGCAACCAAAGGGCTGCACTGTTCGGAGCAATTTCAGCCCAAATCAGAATCAGATGCAGGATGAGTTGAGGTCTGAATCAATAACAATATGCAGATAAACAGAAAAGCAGCTGTGTGGAGTGGGGGGTGGGAAGGTGTGGGTGTGGGTGTGGTGAATGGTCTGGCACTTAAAAGCAGTGACTCCACTTACAGAGGACCCTCATTCAGTTCCCAGCACCTACATAGCACAGCTCACAGCCATGTACAACTGCAATCCTAGAGAACCCAACGCCTTCTTGTGGCATACACATAAGATAAATAAATCTTTAAAAAAAATTAAGCAGGGGAATGAAGCAAAGGTGGGTAGAATTGATGGCATTTCTGCTACAGGAAGGATTTGAGATACACACACTCCATCCTATGAGAGACTCTATGCTGGCTGCAGGAGGGTGGCAGCCAGGTTATAGCAGAGGGCTCCTTTGGTGTCCCTGCTCCGCGGTGTACTTCCCAGAGGACCTTCTACACGCCGACCTTGTGCATTGGGTGTCGTTTCTTGAACGTGTTCCCTGCTAGCCTCGGAATTCCTCAAGGCACGGACTTTTTTTCCTGCTGTGCCCCAGCCTGGCACATAATTGCTCCCATTATCATAAAGAGCGCGTCAAAGAGACCCAGGTTCCACACACAGCTCTGCTCATCTTCTCGGGGAGCCAGCGCTACAGAAAGCGGAGGACAAAAGCAACCAAGTCCATACCCGAGGCGCGCGTTGTATCGTCTTACACCGATTGTGGGTTAATGAACAGCATATGTTCGCGAACAGATACCTTGGACTTGGGGTATGACTTAAAAACACAAGCTAAAACTTTGCCTCTCAGCTCATTGCTTCTAGACTTTATTGGCTAATTCCGAGGGAAAGGCAGACTTTGATCATCTGTCTAATACAATATCATGTATCTCACCCCCAGGCAGAAGAGATAAAAGCCCGTGTTTTGGATAAAACTTTCTACAAGCTTGCCACAGCCCCACTCAACACCGCTTAATAATCTAGTTTTTCCACTTCTCTGACACCTTCCCACAGACCCCAAGCCACAAGAACCCTGAAAATCTGGTTCTATCCACAAACCGCTTAGTGTCGGAGGCCCCACCTGGAGCTCACCGCAAGCCCCACTCCTCATAGACACGCCCCTCATCGCCCCGTTCTCAGCTGTGCTGTGAGAACAACTCTTTAGGCCCCTTGTGTGGTATGGTCTGCAGTAGAAACCAGAAACCCAGAGAGATTAGCACAATGGGATTGTCAACATCCCGCACGGCCCCTGCCAACAGTCCTGTGAAGTCAGGTGAACACTGGCCAAGACTGTTTTGTAGTGAACTCAGTCGGACACTGTGTGCTCACTCGAAGTCCTGATGCCCTGAGTATGACCCTCTGATCACAGGGCCACGGGCAGAGAACAAGTGTCATTTCTAGCCCTCAGCGGCAGCTAACATGAACATGGCTGAGACTTCTAGAGAGCAGGTTAGTGGGCAGCTTTGGGAAGTCAGAGTTGTGTATCTTTGGGTGATGGGCCTGGCCCAAGTACTCCTTCTGTAGAAGCCCATGAAGTGAGGCTGTGGCCCTGGACACCTTTGCCCATAGTAGTGAGTAGCAGTATTTTCTCCTCTCTCTGTGTTCTCTGGTTCCTGCAATGTCACCTCTCCCCTCTTTCCCGGGAGCTTGCAAACACACCCCATCTTCCTCTTCCCCCTCTCTCTCTGCTGGTCCTCTCTCCACTGCCATCCTTAAGATAGCTCACAGCAGATTCGACTTGTGAATTTATGGCAAGAAATTCCTACCAGCAATTTCTGCTTCAAAATCTCCCGAGTTGCACCCCTAAGAGCCCCAACTTCAGCACAGTCAGCTCATCTAATAGCCGCTTCAATGTGGTTTAGGAGTGATCTTTTCCCCAGGGAGCAAGCTCTGCTTTGTGAACCTGACTGCAGGTGTTCCCAGTTGCCAGGAGGTAGGGAAGGAAGAAGGGGGCTCCATCTTGGAAGAGGGTGTCATTGCATGCAGCCTTCTTGCAGAGGCTTGCATCTCTTGTCGTGTGGACCTAAATGAGATTGTCCAGGATCTGATTTCAGCTTGCCTAGAGAATGAAGCAATGTGCTCCAAGCTCTGTTCTCTTTCGGTCGCTGTTTGTCTCTGCTGCCTCCTCCCTCTTCTCTCTCTTTCTCTCTCTCTCTCTCTCTGTTCTCTTTCTGTGTGTTCTCTCCGTGAGTTCTCTGTGTTCTCTCTCTCTCTCTCTCTCTCTCTCTCTCTCTCTCTCTCTCTCTCTCTCCTTTTTCTGTGTATTCTCTTCATGAGTTCTCTCTCTCTTCTCTCTTTCTGCGCATGTCCTCCCTTCTCTCTCTTTCTCTCCTCTTCTCTCCTCTCCTCTCCTCTCCTCTCCTCTCCTCTCCTCTCCTCTTCTCTTCTCTCTCCCCCCTCTCTCTCTCCTGGTTGACTTGGCTCACTGAGAAAGAGGCTGATTCCTTCCTACACTGAGTTTGTTTGTCCTGCTCCACTCCAGCCTCCTCTTCTGGCTTGTCACCCCCCCCCCATGTCACCCCCCAGCCTTGAGAGCAAGAACTCAGTCAGGCCTTAACGCCATCTCAGCACTGGAAGAAGCAGAAGGCGTGGGCTCACATTCTGAGCGGCCTTGCTCTCATTCTGGCAAGACGAAAACTCCAAATAATTTATGAACCACACGGGCAGCTGGGAACCAGTACAGTCATCACTCTGGGCAAGAGACAGATGTGTGCATAGGAGGATTTTGACTGTGGGGAGGATGTGGAGTCAGAAACTTGACCCAGTGTAACGTGGAGTTCGACAGCACTATCTGGGAACTGTGACTCTCAGGTCTGGAGCAAAAACACGGTGTAAAACCACAAGTCAGATTCCTCTAGAACACTAACGATGCCCCTGGGCCATGGAGTATACTTACAAGCGCAGTCCTGTTCCCTTCAGAGGACCCACAGGTGGGACTGGAGTCTACAGGGACATTTACTACGCTGATAAATCACCTGCTAAAGAGAGATGAGGGGCCCTACCCCAGCCCCTGCCCTGTCTGTGTGCATACCAGAGACAACGCATGGGAGGGGCTGTGATAAGCACCGGGTCACCCCTGCTTTCCGTGACAGTTCCCTTTCCAAAGTGAACTCTCAGGGAAGCAGCCCTGTGTCTGCAGCCTAGGGTGAGGCTTGCGGGCGCTGAGAGGGGCTGATAGGTATGGGGACCTGTGGTGATAGCTGCAATTATATTTAGCGCTGAGCTCAAATTACACTTGCAGCCTCCAGCAACGTGCATGGTAAACCCCAAGAACAAACACGAGTGCAGGGCCAGTAAAAATAAAAAGAGCAAAGTGCATGACTTCAGAGAACAAATAGGCCCAGGCCCCAGCCTTTAGGTAGAGAGATGATGGGGCAGGCGGAGTCTCCTCACTGCAGACAAGGTCATGGAAATGGCAGGAACTGCAGAGGGGCCTTTTCCCATACTTAAGAGGTCAAAGCATGAATCACGAGGAAGGTTCCTGCCTTAAACATCCCCTCTCTAGCTGCCCCGCCTTTACATAGAGAACCATGCATAAGGAACCCTGAAGTCACGTCAACTCCTTGGCCCCGGTTCCCTCAACAAATAGGAGGGAACTGAGCTGTGCAATTTCCTAACCCTCTCTCCAAGCCCAAGGAATTTTCTAGCTCCCTTTGCTGGAAGCTGAGAAGCATCCCTGCTTTTTCCTCCAAACACTGTTGACATAGTGACCTACCTGTTCTCCTGACCATGCCCTCAAACCAATCAATTGAGCAAAGAGCACACTTACTTTTTTCTCAGAACTACACTTTAAAGTTTAACGGCCTGCTTTTGCTTTGTGAGGCAGGAACCGGAGGCATGGGTAGTCTAGTCAAATGAGGAAATTGCTCTCCCTAGGTAGACGGTGTTCTCCTGGGCCCCCACTAGGTGAGAGGCTGTCCAGTTCACCCCACACCTCACGCCCTTCAGAATCAGCTGATCCCTTCAGACAGGGCAGGACCTGCTTTCTGTCAACAGCCTGGGAGCAGCTGTCTGGCAGCGAGGTGAGAAGTCTGGAGGGTGTGTCTCCTAATCCCCCAGCCTCTTCCCGGTTTAGGGAACATTTTATAAATGTCCACCTTCGCTGTCTAGGACACCTCTGCTCTTTGCTTCAGATATCAATCTGGGGTGTAGAGTTTGCACATATAGTTTGTGTGGTTAGTCTGAGGACACATATGTTCACAAAGCATGGCATGTTTCTATTTACTTTTGCAGACTATACATTGTTTAAAGGGAAGGATATCATTGGGTTAAGGACCTAGTCTGGTGTCATGGGAAGGTGGAGGAAGCTGCAAAAATTGGGACCTAATGGAAAGTCTTTAGGGACTGTGTCCTTGAAGCGAGCAGTGGGACCCACCCCTTCCTTTTCCTCTTTTGTTTCCTGGTTCGAGATGTGTCCTTTTGTTTGTGGGGTGTTTCAATCAAGGTGTGTTGCTAGGCCACAGGCTCAGAGTAACATGATCTAATGACCACCGGTTGAAACGGTGAGCCAGGAGAAATATTTTTCTCTCTCAAAGCACATTGTCTCTATCTAAGTAGATTTATTACAGTAACATAAAGCTGACTATCAGATCTTTAAATCATGAATTCCTTCAACTCTGGTGAAATCCGGGAATAGTTCCCCCCACCCACATGCTGATGTAACAACACTCAAAACTTGCCTACAGTTTGGAAAAGATCACCTTCCCTTAGCAAGGAAGTTTAGGTTTCAAAAATAAAAAAGTGTGAACTTTAAAACAAAAACAAAAAAAGAGCAAGAAGAGTCTAGGTGTTTGTATTCATCACCCCTCCCCATTCCTCAGGGGATTGGTGCTTAGTTTAGTCAACTCTGGTGTTCATGGGCCTGCAGGACAGACAACACTGCCACCATTCTGACAGCGACTTCACGGCCCTTCCGCTGCAAAATGTCGGGGTTCTTCCACTCTAAAAGCTATGCTCTTCTCCCCAAAGCATTAAACCTATGAGTCTTGAAATCTCAGGACACCATACCTATCGCTCATCTCACTTCTATTTTGTGTTGATGGATGGAGCCCTACAAAGAGTGGTACCCAAAGCCAAGTGAAAACACATGTGGATCAGACAACTCTGTAAATGTTGGAGATGCTCTGAGAGGGCGGGGTTTGGAGAGAGAGAGAGAGAGAGAGAGAGAGAGAGAGAGAGAGAGAGAGATCCAGATCTAGCAGGAGTGAGCTGGAGATGTTCAGCTGAGCATACATTATCAGCCCTTTAATATCAAATTCTAGAAAATTCAGACTGGTCAAGAATTTCCCTGACCAGTTGTTGCTTGGGGAAAGAGAAGGAAATCTCTGAAGATGAACAAATGTGCTCATTGCTGTGGTTGAGGCACTCCCTCTAAAATGCATGTTGAAATTTAATTACCACTGTGGCGACGCTGAGAGGTACGACCTTGCCTTTCGCCCTACCCCGTGAGGACACAACAGTAAAGCATCATGTTAGAGAGAGAAGCGACCCCTCTTCATTCACGGAATTCCCAGGGGCCTTGATCACTCACCGACATCTAGAGCTTCAGGGAATCAGTCCCTTCTATTTATAATAAGTTATCCAGCATGAGGCCTGTTACAGCAGCACAGAGGACCTGTGATGCCTGGGGGAGTCTATTTCTTGCTCTTACTGGACGGACATTTTTCTATGGCTGTAGGATTTTGCAGTGGTGGCTTTGTTCTTTATTACCTTCCTGGGATCAAGATGTCTGTCTGATAAGAAACCTGGGGAAGTGGGGAATTGGGATAAAAATTCTTTCTCTGAGCTTCATAGATGTTAGTTAGCATCATAACCCCCCCCCATGACCCAGTGAACCTGCCCTGTATCCCTCACCCTCTTGCCCTCTGAACACCAGCTGTAGAAAAAGCACAGAAAAGCAGCCAACAGCCACTGTGCCAACCGTTACCTCTTCAGTTCTCCCAGGGTACAGCATCAAGGGGAAATGCCCTTTCTGCTGGGCAGTCCCATGTTCAACTGTGAGCGCAGAATTAACAGTTGGCAAAAGCCATGGCCGGGAGACAATGACCAGGACAATGATCGCCTGCTAAGAATATGCAACTGTCTGCCGGTTCAAAGACACACCCGGGATTGGAAACAAAATAGTTCCAGTGGAAAGAGAGGGAGGGAGGGAGGGAGGAAGAGAGAGAGAAAGAGAAAGAGAGGGAGAGAGAGACAGAGAGCAAGCTGGCAGAGGCCCAGGGATCCCAACATCATGGTGTAGGTTCAAACACTGACAGGAGAAAGCCAGGCTGGGAGTGCAAGCAAGCTGGCACAGTGTGTCCACCATGGTCGTGCCCCCATCTCGCACATGAGAGACTTGTGCAAGATGCTCCAGGCTTTTCAGTATGGGGCTCTGGTCCCGAGAGCATCTGGCATTGTGTTGGCCTTTACCAGTTTTTGTGCGGGGGGGGGGGTGGTGGTGGCTGAAGCTGTGTTTGTGTGGGGGGATTAGAAGGTATGGAGCATCAGATGGAGACTCTTTTCACTGTGTTTCTGGGGTCCTGAACACAATAAATACGGTTTTGTTTGTTTGTTGTTGTTGTTGTTTTATGTTTGTTATTTGTTTTTGTTGTTTTTTGTTTTTTATTGTTTTGTTTTTGAGCCAGGGTTTTTCTGTACACCCCTGGCTGTCCTAGAACTCACTCTGTAGAGCAGGCTGACCTCAAACCTACAGAGATCCACCTCCCTCTGCCTCCTGACTGTGTGCACCGCCACTGCCTGGCTATGAACATGGTTCTTAATACACTTCTGTTTCCCACAAATCTCATATAACCACTTACTAACGTTAGACCTTTAAGGGAGAATCAGGTCATAAGGGCTTTGACTTCATACATTTAGGAATAGCACTGCTATTAAGAGAGTGAATTCTTGGTGGAAAGGATGACCTAATCCTTTTGCCTCTCCTCCCTTGCCCTTCTGCTGCGTTAGGATGCAACCAGGGACCCTTGTCAGGTGCTGCACTCTTCAGTCTGATCTTCCAGCTAGTAAACCAAAGAACTTCTATTGTTTACCTATTACCCAAATGGGGGTAATATTTTATAGCAGGAAAAAAAGATAAGACTGTGATGGTTACCACATTGTAGTGATGACTTTATGGGCATATAAAGATGCCCAAACGTATCGGCCTGTGTATTTCAAGTGTGCAGTTTACTGTGCGTCAATCATGCCTCAATAAGGCAGCCGCAGATTTCAAAACTTCTGCAATGGCTTTTATTATTTTCAGAATAAAATCAGCATGTTTTACAATGTGTTATGTAATGCTCCTTCCTTCTTTCTTTCCTTCTCCCCATTATTATTGAATGGTAAGTTCTTTGTCTGCCGAGCCAGGTTTTCACAGTCTATTGGCCTCCAGGGCTTAATGCAATCATTAATACAAAGGTACTCAATTATTAATGGAGAAGGGGCAGAAAATCATTAGGGGGCAGAGTGATATAAAATGAGTACTCCGGAAGAGGCCAGAGGGAGGGAGAGTAGCAGGACTGGGTTGCCACGAAAGCCTCCGTGAGGAAGGGGCTTCTAAAGGATGGAAGAGCGACAGCAGGAGCCTTCCTGAGGAAATGAGAGAACGGGGACAGTGGAAGCAAAGATGGGGGGCACTGGCGCCACCTTGCCAGGCAGGGAGCGCAGGCTCATCTAGATAGCAGAGCACCTCAACTCTCCTCACTAAGGTGGAATTTGGCACGTGCAGCCTAGGGTTGATTATTATTATTATTATATTAAGAATGCTAGGGCCGGGCGATGGTGGCGCACGCCTTTAATCCCAGCACTCGGGAGGCAGAGGCAGGTGGATCTCTGTGAGTTCGAGACCAGCCTGGTCTACAGAGCTAGTTCCAGGACAGGCTCCAAAGCCACAGAGAAACCCTGTCTCGAAAAACAAAAAACAAACAAACAACAAACAAAAAAAGAATGCTAGGATCAAAGTTAGATGGAGAATAGCAATAGATAGTAAGGAGGGACTTGGAAGATAAACTTGAGCTCTGGGTACCGAGGACTCTTCTCAAAGCAAGTCTGAAATATCACAGCCAGGTGATGGTGCTGGACAAGGGGCATCCTTGGGTCACTGCCTCCCCGTTCTCCCCATCCTCAGGGCATTCGGCAGCTACACAGTCCAAGTGCTCTAGGATGCTGCTCCAGTGAGGACCACAGGAGGCAGAAGGCAGTGCTGGGGCTGCACGGCAGAGGCTTGAGTCTTGAGAGGAAGATAGGAGGACCAAGGACGGGGGGGGGGTGGGGGGAGTCCTCAGACACCCTGCTCTTCTGCTTCACTCTTTTCCCTGACTTCAAGGTCCTGGGACTGGGCTGGACTTGAAACCTAACCCCTTCTGTCTAAATTCAGCAGGAAGTACTCAGGGGCCCTGCCCTTTACCTGGGAGGGAAGAGAGAGAGGAAGTAAAACAACTGAAAGACTCTGTGTGCTTTTCATTCAGTGCCAAAGCCGCACGGACCTGTGTCTGCCCTCTGCTGAATGCCTCCGCGGGAAAGCTTGTGTCGGAACCCTGTGAAGGACTTCGTAAACTGGCCTGTTGTCCCGCATCTCAGCAGTGGCGCATTCAGACAGTGCTCTGAGTTCACCTGGGACTTCCGTAGGCAAGTTCTCAGCTCCTCAGGGCAGTCAGCTCTGAGGAAAGGGAACCGTGATGATTTCTGTGATGACTCAATGCCTGGGTTGACGGCGTCTCTTTGGAGGTTTCATCTATAATTCTCAGGAAGCCAAGTGACCCACCAACAGATCTGAGGGTCACACTTCCCTCCCTTCCTATAGAAACAAATCCTAACTAAACACTAAGTTTCTATTCTAAATGTCAGCTCCACGAACTGAGGCATCTGGTGGCCATAGATTCTGTCCAGAGTTAAACAGTTTTGAGCCAGGTCACTGTGGCATACACCTATAGTCTCTTCTACTTGAGACGCTGAGGCAAAAGTATCACTTGAGTCTAGGACTTTGGAGCCGGCATGGGCAACATAGCGAAGCACTGTCTCTTAAAATATTAATAAAACAATAATGTATTTTTATTAAATACCTAAAGTGCGCCAGGTACTTTGAGTTAGCATTTCAAGCAAGTTATATTAACCTTGTCTTGTAGGTGAATGTTAAGGCCAGAAGGTAAATTCCCTTCCTCAAATCACTAGCTGTTCCACCAGCCAGTAAGAAACATGAGATTTAAACAGTATCTTCTGACTCCAGCACTTCGAATCTTTTCCATTGTGCTGTAACGGCTTTGCTAGGCATCTGTTTGCTTTGGGTCCCTCCTACCATGCAAAGCCTCCCCGTTCCCACAATTCACATACATCCAGCAGCTGTATAAAGGTACCCATTTCTTGAAATGGGGGTGGGGATTCTCTTTAACCTTAATTTTTGGTTGAAAATTTTAAGTCAGCCAAGCACCAGGATTTCCTGTCTTCAGACAGTGCCGTTTATTAAACATGAGGGAAGGGCAAGTGCTAGCTGAGAAGAAATAGTCTGTAACCCCAGTGCAATGAACCCCAGCAGGAACTCACATGGCAAAATGGACCAAGTAATGAGAAACACATTCGCGTTCCCCTAGCAGCCCTGCAGAGAAAGGAGAAACAGGGATGCGGTCTTTGTTGTGAACAGTTGGGTTTCAGCAAGCTCATCATCCATCACAATGGCGGACAGAGTGTGCCTGAGAGGGGAACAAAGCCCAGCTCTGTCCCCGTGGGCAGAGCAAACAGGTAGGGCAAGGGCTTGAGGCGCTTTGCCCTCATCAAAGAGGTTCACAGAGTGGAGAGACAGAGAGACTCCACGCTCACAGCTACACGGAAGGGGAGCGCTCGGCAAACAGCAATCACATCTCAGAGAGAGGACCCTGGAACATGGCCCACATCAACGCTGAGAAAGGGGAGTTGTGTCTTCAACCTCTGGAGGACACTCTGCAGGTTGTCTGGGCAGGTTATGAAAATCCACAGCAGTCCTTAGTACCAATGCTGTCCTAGGCTACTATTATAGGAGCTACAGTTTGTCAAGAAAAAACCCAGGTCATTTCCCCATTCACCTCAATATCTCACCTCTAATATTATCCAGCAAAACATGTGAGATGTTATTGTCAAATATAGAATTTATAACAGTTATTAATATTTGATGATGCCAACCGATGCTCTTGTAATCCCAGCACTCGAAGTTCAGAAGAGGTGAACTTGAGGCTACACTGGGATGCACAATGATTGGCAGAACAGCCTGGAAGTCAGGACCCCATCTCAATAAAATAAAATAAAGGTTTCTTTCTTTCCTGCATTTGAATAATTTTGAAAAAAAAAACATTTTTAATGTCTTACACAATTTGCAAATTTATATGAATGCTGTGGATTTTCATCTTATTCCTGGGTGTCCTTTTGGTCCTTCAGCAACTGTTTCCCAGAGAACAATGCTCTCTTGACTACTCGAGGGCCGTGCTCGGTTTCTTCAAAGGCTGCTTTGCTCCTGGTAAGAGGCATCGTCTGTCCCCGGAGAACTGATACCAGGAAACTTGTAGCCACAACTGATACCCACCAGTTTCTCTGCGAAGGATGTCAAAATACAGATGAAATCAATGGTCTTTAGACCCCACAGAGCTGTTCACAGAGTGTTCCTTTGGGTACATCTCTAGTATCCACTCATAGCAGAGATGGGGACAAACCTGAAACACAGCTGGAAAAAGAATCCAGTTTGGGGATCCCACCTAATCACCCACATGATCGACACTGTGGGCATCTACACACAATTTGTTCAAGTTGAAAACTGACCTCACTGTGGAATAAAGTAAGTTTCTAAATCAGAATGGAGAAGGAAATGATATTGTCTTTTAAAAAGGAAAAAAAAAAGGAAGAAATTCTGAGAAAACCTAAACCACATCTTAGAGACATCCCATGTTGGTTGCTTGCCTGTGTAGCTCATCTACTGTTGTCCGAAATAGTACTGACCCCATAACACATCATCTCACTGCCAGAGTCACACACAGAGGTACCTGATGCTTAACTGCTACCGTGGGCCAGCTCACACTGTAGGACTGAGCTAAGACGCTATTAGACAATTACAGTTGAGAAACTGTCCCCCCCCCCACACACACACTCTCCGAATTCATAAGTTGAACTTCCAACCCACAGCACCTGGGGTGTGCCCTTATTTGGTAATAGGGCTGGTGTGGACGCAATCAGGATGAAGTCATCTGAGTGAGACTCTAGGCAGTCTGACAGCTTCACAAAGAGAAAGCCTTTGGAAGCACACACAGGGGAGATGCCATGGGTGACGGTAACCATTAGGGTGATCTGTCCGCAAGCCAGGAAATGCCAGCCATTGCCAGGATGGGTTCTCCCTCACAGTCGTCAGAGGAAACCAGGGGTCACTGTGAGACGTGAAACGTTGCTGCTCAAGGTGCCCAGTCTGGTGTGGGTTTTTTGGTTTTGTTTTGTTTTGGTTTATTGGTGGATTTTTTTTTTGTGATAAATAAGGCAGTCATAGCAAACGAAGACACACTACAGCTATTATAAATCTTCAGGTCTCGAGGGAATGAGGAAGCAGAAATTTTGGTCTAGTCAAAGCAACAGACAACCGCCCACAGCTCTGGTTCTG
Source organism: Neodon shergylaensis (assembly GCA_025134845.1). NCBI lineage: Eukaryota > Metazoa > Chordata > Mammalia > Rodentia > Cricetidae > Neodon > Neodon shergylaensis. The sequence continues at coordinate 14,120,378 of JABTXL010006712.1, forward strand.
TGTTGCTTGCCGCATCGCAGGTCCACAGCCTTCCTTTTTATACATCTGTGCTGAAGGAAGGAAAAACAAACCTCAGGAAGCACTGGCCATAGTCCCATGGTGCAGAGAGAAGATTCCAGAAGGAATGAGAAGCAAATACTCCTCCTCCTAAACTCCTTCAAACATGGTTTCACAGCACTGAGGCAATTCCACTACTGAAACACATACTCACCCCCTCACTGCAGGTCCCTCCCCCAACACTGAGTGATCAACACTACTCACTGGGCCTTTTAAAGGGTCATTTAGAGAGGCCTGTCTCTTTAAAATGTGTGTATGGAGTCTGAAATGCCACTCGAAAGCCATAAATGTGTACTTAGCTCCTAAATATACATTCAGTGTTTTCGGGAAGGGGGATAATCTGTTCCCGAGTGCTGTCACGCACGAACCAGACGAATGTGTTTCCTTAGGATTCTTTGGCAAACTCTCAGAACATTAGATCTTGACCTAAGAACCAGTCAGATTTATTTTCCCAGATAGATTCATTTATAGAAAGACCAAGTTCAAACTGCAGCACTGGACATTCAAATGCGAAGCAACTGGAGCGGTTTTTTTTTTTTTTTTTTTTTGAGCATGGGACTACAGAGCGGTGGCAGGGACTTGAACTTCTTGGCGGTGGTGTTTCTCTCCTGTGTGCACTGATGAAGTGGAATGTTAGCTGAGTCTCCTGGAAGAAAGCCAATTAGCCCGCTCTGCTATTCGAAACTCACAAATGAAGAGACTTTACATGCACAAATGTAAAATCCTTGACTTAAGAACTTCATCGTGGCTACACAGTGGTGGCACATGCCACTCGGGAGGCAGAGGCAGGAGGATCTCTGTGAGTTTGAGGTCAGCCTGGTCTACAGAGAGAGTTCCAGGACAGCCAGGGCAGTGACACAGAGAAACCCTGTCTCAAACAAAGAAACAATGAAACACCCTATCGTGCGTGCACTTTGCTGAGTTCTGAACTTGATGTAATCCCCAGCTCCTAAATGCTCAGTATTAGAATGTAATAGTAGACATGGTAAGAAATTTAGGCCAGGCACGGACGGTTCCCATACCTTTAATCCCAGTGCTTGGAAGGTTGAGGCAGGAGGCTCATAAATTTGAGGCTGGCCTGTGCTACACAGCAAGACCACACTGTAGAGAAATAACAAAGAAACAAAGAAAAAAAAAACAGAAATAAACATTATCCCAAATTTCATACCAGAGAACAGTTTGGAATATTTCTTTTCCATTGTTTGTTTTTAAGATTGTCAAGGGCAGGCAAGATGGCTCCAGGGTTGGAAGTGTCTGCTGTGCAGCTCTGAGGACCTGAGTTTAATCCCCTGAACTTGTAGTGGAAAGAGTCCCCAGTGTTGCTCTCTGACCTCACATACATGCCATGGCATACGTATGCATGCGTGCATGCGTGTGTGCACATGTACACACAGGTACACCCACTCGCAAGCATGCACACACAGGTACACATGCACACACATTTGCACTCGCATGTACATATGCATACAGACACATGCAAACAGACACTCACACACATGCATGCACGCACACACACACACACTTGCATGCAGGCACACAGATAGACACACGCACATATGCATGCACACACATATACGTACATGCACATACACGTATACACATGATAGTAAAAAAATAGGATAAAAATTGTTCAAAACAATTCTCAGTTGCAGTTACACTGAAAAGGTGTTTGTTGGAGTCTTCAGCTTTCCTCCACCAACAGTAGGAGCAACTTCTTGCTTCTTGATTCTTCTCAGAGTATGGTCTACGAGGCTAGGGAAAACGTCTTTCTTGCATCTTCTCTCACAGAATACAATAAGGAGGATGAACCATTTGCTCTCCGTGACAATTGGGTTGAGGTTTGCACAAGGAGGTAGGATTGTCATTAATGGCTCCCGGGTGTCTGCTTCTGTCTGTTGCACACCCTCACTGTGTCAGAGAAGCATGACGCAGACTGAGGTGGATGCCAGCTCGGCAGAATGCAGACACACATCCATTCTGCTCTGGTCTACCTGTTTCTAGAAAGTCCCATCAGTGCGAAGCTTTGCCTCCACTCTCCCTGCACTTTCAGGAAATCTGTCTCACATCCAAGTTCACATCCTGTTGCCCATTCGTTTCCCGGCCGCCAGACACAAATAATCCCACAGAAACTGTATTAATTGCAATACCGTTCGGCCAATAGCTTAAGTGTATTTCTAACTAACTCTTACATCTTAAATTAATCAATTTCTATTATTTTCTATTTTACCACAAGGCTTGTGGTTTACCAGCAAGGTTCAGGCAGGTGGCTCATGTCTTTCTCCTCTAGTGACTACATGGTGTCTCTGACTAACCCCGCCTTCTTTCCTCTTCTATCTTCTATGGCCAAAACAACTTACTAACAGTGGCAATAAAACATGTTCACAGTGTACAGAGGGGAATCCCACATCAGCATCCTCCTCATTTCCACTCTTCTGGAGGGGGTGTGGAGGTAGAGGAGTGGGGTGAGGCCCTTGAAATCCATCTCATCACACCTCTTATTTCTTCACCCAAAATCTCAGTGGGCTCTCACTAATGTGTCAAAACAGGGAGAGCCTAGGAGTGCTTTTTTCTCCCAGATGAGCTGGGGAAAGCAAAGAAGCAGGTGGTGTGGGACTCTTTGAGAGGACAGAGATAGAGAACCCAATTTCACTTGAACAAGGAGTCTTCATGTGCTACAGGTCTCCTCTGGGCTTGCTCCCTCATAGAAGTCGCCCAGGATTCTGCTAAAGCAGCGTGTGGACCATAAATCCTACACTGAAGACATTCTTGGAAAACAAAGATGAATCCGAAGCCCCTGCATGGAAATGAAGGGGGCCAGAGGAGAAGGTGGGTGGGGCCAACGGAAGGCAACTGGGGTGGGGCGGAAGTCCGTCATCCGCAGGTCGGAAAATGTCTTCATGAAACTCAATGTTTTGTACAGAGAATATATGGTTTTAAAGAAAGCGCCCTGTGGCAAATGGACCCCAAGCTTGAGGGCACCGTGCACATGAAGCTGCAGATGCTATACTTACACCTTAGATCAGTTCCTTCTTGGCTCGTGTGGACTGCAAGTCCCATGGTACCCAGCGAGGGAAAAGACCAGTGTGAGGTAAGAATGGTGCCCTTCATGTTACCCTTTGCAGGAAATGCAGGCTTAGTGAGGTCAATAACGTCCCAGAAGCACACCGGAAATGGGTGAACTTTAAGTCACTTCTAACTTTCGCCTAGCTCTCCTACTCTGTGGTCTTGACCTCCAAGGTCAAGGGGAGGCGTGTTTAGAGGCTCGTCAGCTGCCCACATGACCTATCCGAGTGGGCCTGGCCAGCTTTGTGCAGATGCTCCATGTCACGTCCCGCAGCCAGAGCAACGTGGCCCAAGGGTGATGAGCTTCTGCCTCCACATCACAACATGCCCCTCCCCCGCACACAGTTAACACAGACTTCCGTTTGCGACAGGTTTCCTTCCCACACCAGCTGCGGTTTTTCTCGCCCCACTCCTGACCCCTGTCTTCTTTCGCTTTATGCTAAAAAGGATGCTAAAAGCAATAGAGGAAAAAGCGAATTTGATTTGAAGGAATCGAATAATAATCCTTAATAGCAGACTCAAGAAATTTAGTTACTGAACAGCCAGTTTGCCCTGAATTATACAGATGACCTATTATCACATTTTACTTAAGGAAATGCATACACAGAACAAATGTGCCCCGGGCTAAATGCAGAGGTGAAGATACAGAAAAGTGTTGTGGCCTTTTCAAGGGTCAGAAAAGCTGAGTCCTGGCCCCACCCGGAGGAGCTCAATGTCCTCAGGCTTCTGGAGAATGCGTTCCACAGAGGGAGTCAGGGCCAACCTCTATGCCTGGGAGGTACTGACCAGTGGGTCCCAAAGTGGACCTGGGGTTTCTCTGTGAACACTCGGTGAACTGTATCCTAGGATGGCCTTCAGTCTAGGCAAAACGAGATGCTAACCATCCTGTCCCCGGAACGTGGGAAATGCAGGGGTTCTGTGTGTTGGGCATAGTAGTCTTTGGTTTATTTTCCTTGGTCTTTTGATTTGTTTTTGCTTTGTAGCCCAAGGTGACCTCAAACCCGCAGTCCTCCTGTCTCAGCTACCTGAATGCTAGGCATGTGTTTCTGTCTCACGTCATCCCAGCAAAAGTAGAGCACTCCGAAACCCTGGTGGGCCTAAGACCCTGTCCAGATACAGGAGAATACAAGAGAAGGATATTGTGTCCAGTGCACCAGAAGGTGGGGTGTCTAAAAGTACACATCAAAATGTTCTCCGGCTTCCCTGATGTATGCATGTGTATTAAAATATATATAATCACACAAGTCCAACATGATCACTACAGAAATTTGTAAAACAAAAAATAACAAGAAAAAAGCCTAAACTACTCATAATCCTACAATGCCACTAAAGCATTTTTGGGACTTCAAGATCTTAATATGATCATATGCCTCAAAGGTATCTATGCTAGTCTTTTCCAGAAAAAATAAATGAGGCTTTGAAGCCATTTTTTTTTTCACTCAAAAATCTGAAAATGAATCCCTGTCAACAAGAATGCCTTGATGACATCATTTTAATGAGCACACAGACTATTCCACATCACACATAAGGCACGATTTACAAAGCCTACATTAAGCAGGACATGTCTGCCGCTTTTAATACTTCCAGTGTTATAGCTAGTGCTGAAGGGCTGGTGGCTGAGCATGGTGGCCGAGCCTTTGCCTAGCACAACTCTTGGGTTTTAACTCAGTGAATACATTGAGCTTCAGGAATGTGCTGCTGAGTCAGCTCCCAGAAGCATCCCACACTACCAGCCAAAGTCTTATGGGGGTATGAGTTCTGAAAGTCAAGTCCCACTGTGCAGGAGCTGGGGGATATAGATGGAGGGCTTTGTGGATGGAGGGCTTTCTGCTTTGGCAAGGCAGATAACCAGTGAACTGTAAGTACAGGAGCACCGTTCAAGAGATGTCTAGCCCTGTCGGCTTAGAGCTCTGTTGTGGAGAGCAGGAGGGGAGAGCGAGGGAGAGAAAGACCCTGAACCATTGCTCTTCAACTTCCTGGGCTCTGCTCCAGAGTAATGGAGTTGGGATGGATGGATGGGGTGGTATAGGCAGGGAGGTGTTGAGTGGGAGCTGGTAACGGACTGGGTGATAGTGGGTGTCCATTGGACACCCATTGTATTCGCCTCTCTCTAGTACAAGCTAAAAGTTTTCTGGAACAAAAATAGTACATTTTTTAAAAGGCAGTAAGAATGGGGAGTGGGGATATGGAATAAAACCACAATTTGGAACCCTAAACTGTAGGCTTTCTCTACAGATCATATCCCAAATAACGAAAGACCTCTAGCTAGGAATTATTTTCCATTTGCAACCACTGTTTTTTTCCCCAACTTCCCTAAGGAAGAAAAGAAGGGATTAGTTTTTCACTTACAGTGGGTTCACAATAAATGCTGCTATCACACTGTGCTCACTCTACCCAGAAATGGCTCCATGGTCACCTGCCAGATTTAGGGGCTCAATAGATAGATCACTACGTTGATTGGCTTCTCAGGGGTTACCAACAAGTGAAAGCCATGCAACTCCTGATAAACAGCAAACATATTTTGATATGTGTGTCCTATGCAACATATAGGGCATATTTTTGCTAAAAGAATATTATCAACCTGAAATTTGAATTCAAGTGGGCATCCCATATTTTATCTGGCTCCTCTATTCCAGTGGCTTAGAAAACTTAGGAACTCCCGCCCGTCCCACCCTTCTCTATCTAGCTCATGCTTCATCTCAGCTTACTCCAAACTGACTAGACTAGAGTTATGCAATCACAAGTCTCTATATTTCATCACCATCTTTCCTGGTCTTCCTGAGAAGGCATTCTCCCTCAGCTACATGGCTTTGAGGTGAGTATTCTACCTGGCCCCTAGTCATGGAAGAAAAGTGTGGAAGGAGAGAAACATTTGCCCATTGCCGAGCAGGCCTGCTCTCTAAGATGAGGTATCCCACAGATTCCTTTCACCCTTCACCCCCCCGCCCAAAAGAGCTGAGATTCAAACCCTTGAGACGCGCCAACCATTTCTGCTGTGCCGGAGTCTACATATACAGATAGGCACTGGAGAACGGGCTCTCCCAAGGAAGTCGAGGGCAGAGTGATAGCATGCAGGCGAGCAGGAGATAGCTGGCATCCAACTTAACTCCGGAGACTCTGTCTCCACCTGTCACTATCGGTTCCAGATTATTAAAGCTACCATGATGGAGTTTCCGCGGCTAGAGAGCCGTCCATTTTCCCTGCCTATCGCTTGACAGCTCATTAGCATCCCAACTGGAAGTGAGCCAGAGGAAGGAAGTGATAAACCACCTTGAGTCAACATGTTTCTTGCCAGAAATTCTCGTAAAAGAAGCAAGAGGCTTGTAAGAGAGAGAAATCAGTTTAAAAAAAAAGTTTTAGGGGGTTGTGGGGATTTCGCCTTGCTCTCTAAATCAGAGTTAAAAAGACTTATCTCTTATCGTTGACGTCTCCAGATGGAACGTTCTAGAAAGACACTCAATTCTGTTGCCTGGAATCACAAGAAATGTCCACTTTACATTCTTCTTAGTCTGCTATGAGGTTAAACAAAGGTTAGAGTGGACAAATACAGGGACTTTAAAACTGGGTGTAAGATCCAGGGTCACCAGGAGGAAGGCAGCATGCTTCAGGGGACAACCACTTGGCTCACAAGTTCAGTGTCAATGGGTTTGTTTGATAAGAGTGGAGTATTCTCTCTCTCTCTCTCTCTCTCTCTCTCTCTCTCTCTCTCTCTCTCT